>UESW01004864.1:475170-515122 GCA_900491605.1 Calamus simplicifolius
GCCCTTCCATAAAAAGAAATTTGGAGCAAGAATTGATGGAGAAAAAGATAAGAAAAAGGACAAGGAGAAAGAAAAAGAGAAAGAGCCCTTAGTATGTTATGAGTGTAAAAAGCCAGGGCACTTTAGATATGATTGTCCTTTGCTGAAAAAGGCCTACAAGAAAAAGAAGAAAGCATACATGGCAACATGGTCTGATGAATCTTCCTCGTCGGAAGAAGAAGAACAAAAGGAAGTTGCCAATATCTGCTTCATGGCCAACAACGACGACAACGACAATGAGGTAAGTTCTGAAAACTCAAATGATGAATTCACTTTTGATGAAATGTTTGAGGCTTTCAATGAACTTATGATTGATTTTAAATCTTTGAAAAAGAAGTATAAGTTTTTGAAAAATGACAATATTAGCTTAGCTAAAAGTAAAAATGAATTAGCTTTAGAAGTTAAGAACTTAACTAATGAAAAAGAAGAACTTAGCAAAGAAAGAGATAATTTTAATCAAGAAATAGATTTGTTGAAATCTGAAACTAAAAACTCAACAAAAGATTTAAAAGATCAATTAGAAACCTTAGCTTTAGAAAAAGAACAGCAAGTTAAAGACAATGATTCATTAAAGAAAGAAGTTATAAAATATAAAGACATTGTTGAGAAATTCACCTTAAGTTCAACTAAACTAAACATGATTTTAGATAATCAAAAAGCTGTTTTCGATAAAGCTGGCCTAGGTTATAATACGTATAGGAAACAAAAATCTTTAAAGAATATTTTTGTAAAAGCCAATCAAAGTAATATAACTTGTTTTAAATGCAATGAAAAAGGTCATAAATCATTTGAATGCAAAACATTAAATAATAACAACAAGTTAAATGTTAAAGCAAAGAAAATATGGGTTCCGAAAGGAACAATTTTTGTTGCTACTAACCATGAAGGACCCAAGAAAGCTTGGGTACCTAAACATAAAGTTTGATTATATTGCAGGAATGTCTTGTAGCCAAAAGATCAAAGAAAAAGTGGTATCTTGATAGTGGCTGCTCAAGACATATGACGGGTGACAAAGAGGAATTCATCACCCTAGAAGAAAAGAAAGGTGGAGTTGTGACGTTTGGCGATAACGGTAAAGGTCAAATTATGGGCCTTGGTAAAGTTCGCATAACTCCATCTATATTTATTGATAATGTACTTTATGTTGATGGTTTAAAGCACAATTTAATTAGTATAAGCCAACTATGTGATAAGAACTTTAATGTTTCATTTAAATCTTCTATTTGCATAGTATCTGATTCCATTAATGATAGCATTGTTTTTACTGGTTATAGACATGGCAATGTGTACTTAGTTGACTTAGACAAATTATCTGAAAGTAGTCATTGCCTAATTGCTGACAATGCTAACATAAATGATATTGGATGGTTATGGCATCGTAGATTAGGTCACGCAAGCACACACCTTATTTCAAAACTAATTAAGATGGATTTAGTTAAAGGTTTACCTAAGTTAGATTTTGAAAATAACAAAATCTGTGATGCATGTCAATTTGGAAAACAAACTAGAAGTTCTTTCAAATCTAAAAACACTGTTTCAACTTCTAGGCCTCTAGAGCTACTTCACATGGATCTTTTCGGACCAACTAGAACCACAAGTCTAGGAGGAAAGAAATATGGTTTAGTGATTGTAGATGATTACTCTAGGTACACTTGGGTGATGTTTTTAGCTCACAAAGATGAGACTTTCTCGATATTTCTGAAATTCTTCAAGAAAGTCACAAATGAGAAAAACACTACCATAGTGTCTCTAAGAAGTGATCATGGAACTGAATTTGAAAATCACTTATTTGAAAGTTTTTGTTCTGAAAATGGAATTAATCATAACTTTTCAGCCCCTAGGACTCCACAACAAAACGGTGTAGTTGAAAGAAAAAATAGAACCTTAGAAGACATGGCCCGTACCATGCTATGCGAAAGCAACTTACCAAAGTATTTTTGGGCGGAAGCAATTAACACAGCATGTTACATCTTAAATAGAGCATTAATAAGACCAATATTAAAGAAAACACCTTATGAATTATGGAATGAAAGAAAACCAAATATAAAATACTTTCATGCATTTGGATGTAAATGTTTCATTCATAATAATGGTAAAAACAACTTAGGAAAATTTGATGCTAAATCTGATGAAGGAATTTTTCTAGGTTATTCAACGACTAGTAAGGCATATAGAATCTTTAACAAGAAAACCTTAATAGTAGAAGAATCCATACATGTAGTTTTTGATGAATCTTTAGCAACTGGATCTGAAAAGATTGATGATGAGGAAGATACAAACATAATTGAAAAAGATCTTGAAAAACTTAATATTGAAGTATCTTCTGATCATGAACAAGAGGCTAAAGATGATGATTCACATAAGGTCGATGATGTTAATAATGATCATAATGATATAGATCTTCCAAGAGATTGGAGATATGCTTATAGTCATCCTAAGGAATTGATTATAGGTGATCCTTCTCAAGGAATAAGAACTAGATCATTTATGAGAAATATTAGTAATCATCTTGCATTTGTCTCTCAAATAGAACCTAAAACTATTGAAGAAGCCGAGAAAGATAATAATTGGATGATAGCAATGCAAGAAGAACTAAATCAATTTACTAGAAATAATGTTTGGACACTAGTTGAAAGACCTAAAAATCATTCAGTAATAGGATCAAAATGGGTTTTTAGAAATAAATTAGATGAAAATGGCATAGTAATTAGAAACAAAGCTAGATTAGTTGCAAAAGGATATAATCAAGAGGAAGGTATTGATTTTGATGAAACCTTTGCACCTGTAGCTAGATTGGAAGCCATTAGATTGTTACTTGCATTTGCATGTCACATGAATTTTAACTTATTTCAAATGGACGTTAAAAGCGCATTTTTAAATGGATTTATAAATGAAGAGGTGTATGTAGAACAACCACCAGGTTTTGAAGATCATGAATTTACAAATCACGTTTTTAAATTGCACAAAGCTTTATATGGTTTGAAACAAGCACCTAGAGCTTGGTATGATAGGTTAAGTAAATTCTTAATAGAAAATGATTTTACAAGAGGTAATGTTGATAAAACACTATTTTTGAAAAGAAAAAATAAAGATTTGCTTGTAGTACAAATATACGTAGATGACATTATTTTTGGTGCTACTAACGATTCTCTTTGTCAAGAATTTGCAAAGTTGATGCAGGGAGAATTCGAGATGAGCATGATGGGAGAACTCAACTTCTTCCTTGGACTCCAAATCAAACAATGCAAGGAGGGAATCTTTATCAACCAAACCAAATACACAAGAGAACTACTCAAAAAGTTTGGTATGGAAACAATGAAACCCCTCGGAACTCCAATGAGTCCTTCATGCAAGCTGGACAAAGATGAAGAAGGTAAGAAGGTTGATCAAAAGTATTATCGAGGTATTATCGGATCCCTTCTTTATTTAACAGCAAGTAGACCAGATATTATGTTTTCAGTATGTTTATGTGCTAGATTTCAATCTGAACCTAAAGAATCACATTTAATAGCTGTTAAAAGAATTTTAAGATACTTAAATGGAACGAAAAATGTAGGTTTATGGTATTCTAGAGACTCAACTTTAAACCTAATTGCATATTCGGATTCTGATTATGCTGGATGTAAACTAGATAGAAAAAGCACAAGTGGTGCATGCCATTTCTTAGGAAGTAACTTAATCACATGGTTTAGCAAAAAGCAAAATTCAGTTGCATTATCAACTACTGAAGCTGAATATGTAGCAGCTGGAAGTTGCTGTGCGCAAATCCTATGGATTAAGCGACAACTTGAAGACTATGGTATCACACTTGATAAAACACCCATAAGATGTGATAACACTAGCGCAATCAATTTAACTAAAAATCCGATTCAACACTCAAGGACAAAACACATAGAAATTAGATATCATTTTATAAGGGAACATGTAGCTAATGATGAAATTTGTTTAGATTATGTAAACACTGAAGAACAACTA
This sequence comes from Calamus simplicifolius, assembly GCA_900491605.1. Lineage (NCBI taxonomy): Eukaryota > Viridiplantae > Streptophyta > Magnoliopsida > Arecales > Arecaceae > Calamus > Calamus simplicifolius. The sequence continues at coordinate 479,185 of UESW01004864.1, forward strand.
GCTGACATCTTTACAAAACCTTTAAGCGAAGAAAGATTTTGTTATCTTAGAGGAGAGTTAGGAATTTGTAACCCTTTTGGATAGATTTTGAAACCTCTAAGGAAATATATCTAGAGTTCTTTCAATTTCTCAAAATCTTAAGGAAATTTTATCTAGAACTCATATCAATTTGATCTATCAAAATCCATGATTTTTAATCATACTCAAAGATCAAATCCGGGTTCATTTCAGACACTCTGAAAAATTTGATTTTTTACTCTGAAATGGTTTCGGAGCCGACTCGAGAGTATCGGAGTCGACTCGAGTTTCTGCTGAAACTCAGGAGTCGACCCCTTCTCTGAGCGAGTCGACTCGAGATCGAGTCTGCGCTCTGTGACTTACCCGAGCCGACTCTATGCTTTGCGCGAGTCGACTCGACGTGGTCCCAAATCGCTTTATTAGGGCACGAGCCGACCCATCGATCGATTCTAATCATTCCAAATCATTTTCAAAACCCTCCAAAACCCTTCAAACCTTCCAAAATCTTCCAAAATCCTTAAACAATCATTCCACTTTGATTCAATGGCCCCCAAAACCCGTGGTGCTAGTAGTAGCGGTGCCGGATGAAAAGAAAGAAGACCGTGCGTCGACCCGTTCGCGAGCCGACTCCGGACTCTTCGCCTGCTTCCTCTTCGGACGACTCGCCTGCTCCTACTGCCACTACTCCTCAGGTAGATCACCTTGCGAGTAGAGTCATTACTACAGGAAGGAAGTTTGACTTTGATTTGTTTGAGAGAGAGGGATTGCTTGTAGGGTCACAGTTGAAGGAAATGGGATTTGAAAAGATATGCTCCTTAGACTGTCCTACATACCCAGCATTAGTTAAAGAGTTTTATAAAAATTTGACTAGAGGGGACAATGGATTGGTCAGCATTGTTAGAGGAGTTGGTTTGAATGTCACTGCCATCATTCTCTCTAAATTATTGGACTTACCCCTATCAGGACCTTCCACTTTTGACCCAGAGGATAGGTCACCTGCCCTCACAAGATTATTGAATAGAAATTTTGAGGGATTTGAAGAAGTTTTTGCCAATCAGCTGCCACTGGACTTGAGATTGCTTCATAACATCTGCAGCAGGATTCTTTTCCCTAAGACAGGCCGTTTTGACTACGTGTCTGAGAGGGATATCTTTGTTATGGATGCTGTAGTTTCAGGCAAGCCAATCAACTTACCCATTATGATATTATGGTATATAGCTGATTGTGGGAGTAAGAGGAAATCCTGTCTTCCCTACGGCATGATCTTGACACAATTATTCAGAAGCCAAGGAATTGAAATTAGTGATAGTGAGCCCAGGAGAAATTTGAGACATACTGACTACTATTCATTGGCCACTATTCACCGCATGGGCTTCAAGAAAGTTAATGGTAGTTGGATAAGAAAAGGTCAAGAAGATGTTAGAGCTGAGGAGGACAGAGTTGAAGACATTAGAGCTGAGGTCGAGGCTGGACCTTCTGTTGCTGGACCGTCTGAGGCAGGACCTAGCATGCATTATTCTCCTCCACCTCAGACTTCATCTTCTTCTGTGAGATTTTCAGATGAGCAGTTATGTCAGCTTAGAGCTATGTTTGCAGAATTTGATAATCAAAGAAAAGATGAAATTGGTCAATTGAGAGAAGATATTAGAGAATTAAAGGAAGACATCATTTCAAGACTTGACTTACTTTCATTTTCTGTTGGTACCCATGTGGATTCACTCAATGCTGAGCTTAAGAAGATATTTGAAAGACTTCAAGGGATAGCTGATGGATCCAATGTGTATCTTGATAGAACTAATCAGTTAAGAAGAGATATTGATGCTGCAGTTGATCAGATACAAGTAACTATGAATGACTTTAACAAATCACAAAAGGATGATATCATGGAAATGATTGGACACTTAAAGAGTATAGTTTTCAAGCGTGTCAAATGATTTTGATACTTATCATAGTTTGTATTTCTAGATTTCCTTACTAGATTGTATCTAGGAAGTTTTGCTTTAATATGACTGTATTTGAACTTTGATGAATTTAAGTTAGTTTAATTTCATTACAATGAGATTGTGTTACATTTTGATGTAATTTGACATACTTTTGAAGTAATGAGAAAAGTTATGTTCATTTCAATTATGAGTACCTTTGAATATCCTTGAATGCTTATGTTTAATTTGATATAATTTTGAATATCTCAATACTCAATTGATAACTTAGATGCTGAATGAATTCGAATGAATTTAATCAAGTTGATGCTCTGATGCATCTCAACCTTTTTGTTGATTACAAAAAAGGGGGAGAGATTTATATGATTTAATCGTATATGCATCATCATATTTAAGAGGAAGAGATTTGTTTAAACCTTATATGCTTTTAATTGCCCTAATTAAATAAGGGGGAGAGAATTAAATAAGAAAAAGAAAATATATGTTTCATATAAGGGGAAGAGATAATTTGAATTTCATAAAGAAAAAGGTTTATTTGCTTAAGTTTTTGAATTTGAAAAATTTTGAATGAATTATAAAATTGAGGTTCATAGGGGGAGCTACCTCATTGAGGGGGAGCCTTTCCATGAACACAAAAGTTGATTTTGGTATCATAAATTTTTTAATTTTATAATGCATATACTCAATGTTTTTGTCATCATCAAAAAGGGGGAGATTGTTGAGAAATTATTGAAACATAATTGCCCCAACTCTATTGATTTTGATGATTTCCAAAAGCCATGAATATATTAATAGAAACAATGAATTATTTATCAAATACCATGAGTTTATTTAAAAATGAAAAATATAACTATCAATGTTTACATTCAATGAGTTCTTGAATCAATTAAAACAAAAAGAATTTCCTTGAGATTTCATCTTGAGATTTCAAAAAGAATTTTATACTACTCATTTGATAATCAATCTTAATGGAAAATGTCTTGAATTGATGATCAAATCAATTCTATTCAAGTCACATTTATATTTAAATTTATTTGGGACGAGTTTTAAAGTCTATCAGAACATTTTTCTGATTTTTGTATCGCTCCCGAGCCGACTCAAGGGTTTCCGAGTCGACTCCCCAAATGTCTGTTTTTCAATGTTGTCCTGAGTCGACACTTGAGTTTTCAAGAGTCGACCCCTGAACCTTCGCGAGCCGACTCATGGACTGTGCGAGCCGACTCGACTCAGACGGCAGAAGGCTCATTTTTGAGCACTTCTCGAGTCGACTCCCCGCATATCTCGAGTCGACCCTTGAAAGTTAGGTGTTTCTGGAATCGAGTGTTCGAGCCGACTCACGCAGTGCTCGAGCCGACTCCACGAATCTGGACGCGATTTTTCACGATGACACATCAGCTCCAACGGTAAGATTTTCAATAACGGCTATTTTTCTTGTTTCTAACGGATATATCTTTGCAGAATCTATAAATAGAGGAGCCTTTTCAAATCAAAAAAAAAAAAAAAAGAAAAAGAAAAAAAGAGGGAAAAACAGAGCTTTATTGGAAAAATCTTCTAGTTCAAAATAGAGTGATTCAAAAGGAGTGAAATCAAAGAGGAAGTTTCGTCTGCTCCAGATCATCAATCCACAAGAGTCAAAAGAAAATCCAAAAGCTTTTCAAAGATCAAATCGAAGGATTTTCAACATTCAACAAAAGGAGAAAAAGCTTCATCTCAACTCCAAAGTTTTCAAACGGTCAAGAATCTTGCTGAGGCCTGATTCAATACTTCAAGAGGAGTTAAAGAGGAGAAGGAAGAAAGCCAAAGCCACAACCATCTGCAATCTTATCAGGCTTTTCTAACCCTTTTTATACTTTATTTGTATATTTGCTCAAGGGGAGCGTTTCTATATTTAAACTCTGTTATTTTGGTTGTTTGCTGATTCAATCAGTGGATTGAATCAGTGGAGGTTATTATACCTCGTTGCAAGCCGGAGTGCTTGTGTTGGGTTAGTTGTGAGCCCGTGAAAAACAACGTGTAGGGTTTTGTGCTGGTGAGCCCGTGTAAAACCGGCTGGGTTCGTTGTGATCCCGGGAAAACAACAAGTTTGAGTTGTGAACTTGTAAAACAACTCGGCTGTAATCGAAGAGATTATAGTGTGGACCCAAGTGAATCTTGGGAGTGGACGTAGGTGTTGGTTGCACCGAACCACTATAAAATTATCTTGTGTTTGCCGTGCTATATTTTCTCTCTCTCTATCTCTCTTTATTATTTGCTTGTGTATTGATTAAAGTTAGCCTCTCACTTGCACATTTGCTAACTAATCAACTAAAGTTAAAAAGACTTAAATTTTTAAGAACCCAATTCACCCCCCCTCTTGGGTTGCCATCTGGGCCAACAGGGGTGGTGGCTATTTCAGCCCCGACCCAATAGGGTCCTAAAGCTCCTTCTCCCTTCGTCGATTAAGGGATGGAAGTCCTGCTTCTTCTTTGCCAATGTCAATCAAGTCCGACCCCAGTGGGGAGACCCCGACCTCCGAGGGAATGCCGTTGCTATCTAGCCTGGGGATCGGGAGGCATTGGGGTTACTGCTAGCCACCGAGATTCCCCGATACACCTTGCTGCTATTGGAGGACAACCTGAAGTCGGCGGGCCTCATCTCCCACCGGGGTAAGCCTTCTCCGACCTTAGCCAAAAACTTCGCTCTTTTGTCTCTTTCCTTCTTCTTTTTTTCCTCTCTTTTTTTTGTACTTATTTATTCTGAGAACCCGGTCGATGCCATGCAGCCATAAAGATTCCGGCGGCCAAACTGTTGAGAGCTGCTTCCAAGAAGAGGGCTCGGGAAGGACCATCCAGGGGTCAGCAGGCCTCAGCCCCGAAGCGCCCTACGGCTCGGGCCTCTCCTCCAGCACAAGTCTCCCCACCCCCAGCTCTGCAAAGTGCCCTGGCTGTTTCGGAGGTTGACCTCACGGCCGATACCCCGCCAGAGGTGGGGATAACCGCGGGAGCCGCCGTTGAAGAGCCAACCGCGGGGGGGCCCATACCGGCTGAAGAGCTTCCGGCCCCTGGGGGATCGACCCCACCAGACGCCTCCAGGGACTGGGGCGAGGGACCGTCTGGCCCCGCGAGTCCACCCCTCGAGGGGTCGCCTAGAGGTGGCCCGCGCAAGGAACCGGGGATAGCCGAGACGGTGGGGGGAGGCGGGGGCGAGCCTGGGCTGCCCCGAGGCTCCCTAGATGATGGCCGCTGGGCTGAGCGAGTCTTGGGCCCAATCTTTGATCCTAGGATCATTGAGGACCTCAGCCACCAGAAAGCGAGCGCGTTTTTTCGGGACTCCTATGCCGCCGTCGTCAGGGTAAGCGATCTTCTTGCCCCTTACCTTTTATTTTACATACATATACATTTTATTTCGTTGACCCGGGCTTACACGCGCAGATCGCGCACTCCCCGAAGGCCGCCAGGGAGGTAATTCACGAAGAGAAGATTCTTCTGCGGGAGACGCAGAAAGAGGTTGAGGAGGCCCAGCGCCGTGCGGAGGCAGCCGAGAAGGCGCTGGAGTTGGCCAAAGAAAGCTGTGCGAGCGAGGTGAAGGCCGCCAAGAGCCAGGTGGAGATCGAAGCCGACCGTGCGCGCGCAGCGCTCTCTCATTGATGGAGGCTGAGAGCGCTGTCATGGCCAGGGATATGCACATCTCTGAGTTAACCTCAGCTCTCCGGGAGGTTGAAAATCGAGCGGGCGCAGTGGCAGAAGAGGCAAGAGCGGCGAGGGAGGAAACCTGCCAGTGCGAGGAGGAGGTAAGCCGTGCTCGGGAGGCTGAAAGGATCACGGCGGAAGCCCTTGCTGCAGAGAAAACTCGAGCTACTGGGCTTATAGAGGAATACAAGGCGTCCGAGCGCTTCGCAGATGACCTGGCCGAAGCTTCGGCGGCTGTATTTCTTGACGGGTTCCAGCACGGCAAAGAGAAGGTGGCCAGAGACCTGAACTTCCCCCGGGCCCTGGAGGTTGAGCTGGAGTGGTTGTCAGACTTGGCCCCTTCTGATGATGAGCCCGCACCGGCGGAGCCATGAGCTCGCACTTGTGATTTTGCTTTCTTCCTTCTCCTTGTCTTTGTAAGCCCGACAACGTCGGCATTTTGTAGTCTCTTTCAATTAACGAAAACACTCTTCAAAATGCCATCTGAATCATCATTGACTTCATCGATTGATATGTAGCCTTATCACCCCATTAGTTCTGATAGTTCCGGAGGCTACTCCCCACTCGAGCCACTCCGCCCCAGCCGTTTAAACCCGAAAGTTAGAGCCAGGGAGGGTAGAATTCTCGGAGCGGAAATGCCGCCGGTCAGAGGTTAGGTGGGTAGGCTCCTTGGGGCTATCAGCGCAACACCCTATCAAGTATCAGACCTTGTGCTAAGTTGGTGCGTGGCTTTTGATGCCTACAGGAGTCGGCTTTTATCTGACCAGCGGGACTATGCTGTCGGGTGTCGGGTCTTGGTTATGAAGAGCCGCCGGCGGCTCACTGGGCTTTATGCCTGGCTAGTGCAGGGCTTTGAGTGCCGACGGGGCGTCGGGCTTTGTTGTTGAGAGCCAGTGGTACACTGCTCTGCCAGTGGTACACTGGGCTTTGTGCCTGGCTAGTGCAGGGCTTTGAGTGCCGACGGGGCCGGGCTTTTTGTTGAGAGCCAGTGGCACACTGCTCTGCCAGTGGTACACTGGGCTTTGTGCCTGGCTAGTGCAGGGCTTTGAGTGCCGACGGGGCCGGGCTTTTGTTGTTGAGAGCCAGTGGCACACTGCTCTGCCAGTGGTACACTGGGCTTTGTGCCTGGCTAGTGCAGGGCTTTGAGTGCCGACGGGCGCGGGCTTTTGTTGTTGAGAGCCAGTGGCACACTGCTGCCAGTGGTACACTGGGCTTTGTGCCTGGCTAGTGCAGGGCTTTGAGTGCCGACGGGGCCGGGCTTTTGTTGTTGAGAGCCAGTGGCACACTGCTCTGCCAGTGGTACACTGGGCTTTGTGCCTGGCTAGTGCAGGGCTTTGAGTGCCGACGGGGCCGGGCTTTTGTTGTTGAGAGCCAGTGGCACACTGCTCTGCCAGTGGTACACTGGGCTTTGTGCCTGGCTAGTGCAGGGCTTTCTGTGAAGATTTAGGTAGCTAAAATTGAATCTCGTTAATATTGATCAAGGGGCGAAAACCCAAGCGAATACAGGATGATACTTAACATGAAAGGAGGAATACATTACTGATAATACCGACGGAGGTTATCCGCATTCCACGTCCTAGGGAGTGGCGTCCCATCAAGTTCTTCAATTTTATAAGCTCCGTGGCGGAGCGTCTCGGTGATCCGGTAAGGTCCCTCCCAGTTAGGGGCTAGCTTGCCTCCCTCAGTTGGCTTTGAGACCTCGGCCCGTCGAAGGACTAGGTCTCCTGGTAGGAACGTCCGGGGGCGCACGCGAGCGTTGTAGTATTTCGCGGCCCGTTGCCGGTAGGCTGCCATTCGAAGCCGCGCCCGGTCTCGCACCTCCTCCACCAGGTCGAGGTTGGCTCGCAGTTGGTCAGGGTTACCTTCCTCGCTATAGGCTTCCACCCGGGGGCTGGGTGCACCGATCTCCACAGGAATAACAGCTTCAGAGCCAAAGACTAAGCTGAATGGCGTTTCGCCAGTGGGGGCTCGCGGCGTTGTATGATAGGCCCATAGCACGTTGGGAGCTCCTCCACCCATCGTCCCTTGCAGCCATCCAGTCGAGATCTCAGCCCCTGGAGGATGATCCGGTTAGTCACTTCAGCTGCCCCGTTGGTTTGAGGATGCCCGACGGAAGTGAACCTCTGACAGATACCCAGCTCGGAGCAGAACTCCCGGAAAGGCGCATTGTCAAACTGCCGGCCATTATCAGTGACTAGTGTGCGCGGCAGCCGAACCGACATATGATTGACTTCCAGAAGAAAGATCTCACTTTGCTCTCGGTAATCTTGGCCAGAGCCTCAGCTTCAACCCACTTGGTGAAGTGATCCACCGCCACCAAGAGGAACTTCCGCTGCCCGGAAGGCCGGGGGAAATGGACCCTAAGATATCCATGCCCCACTGGGCGAAGGGCCAAGGTGCCACCAGGGGGTCAGGTGAGATGTCGGCTGTCGCTGGATATTGGCATGACGTTGGCAGCTATCACACTTCTTGACAAGCTCGGCCGCGTCCTCCTTCATTGTCAGCCAAAAGTACCCTTGGCGCAGGGCCTTGTAGGCTAGGGCTCTGCCCCCCAGATGACTCCCGCATACGCCCTCGTGGATCTCCCTGAGGATATAATCTGATTCAGTTGGCCCCACACACCTGAGGACCGGGTATGAGAAGGATCTCCGATAAAGCTTCCCGTCCATCATCAAGAATCTCGGGGCCCTTCGCTTGAGCAGCTTGGCCTCAGCGGGTTCTCTGGGAGAGTACCGTCAGTCAAGTACCGGATGTAGGCATCCATCCAGGAGGGCTCCTGCTCCACCGGCAATGCTTCATCCGCGGCCTCAATGCTTGGGACTTGTAGATGCTCCACGTATGTCCTTCCAACGTCCGTCGACCGAAGTGGCCAAGCGGGACAGCGCGTCAGCCCTGGCATTCTCCGCCCTGGGGATATAGCTGACGCGGAAGTAAGAAAAATGAGACGCCTGGGACTGCACCTTGCTCAAGTAGCGGGACATGGTGGGTCCCTAGCCTCGTACTCTCCAGCGATTTGTCCAGAAATGAGTTGAGAGTCCGTGAAGGCCCTTAAGCGCCCCGCGCCTAGCTCCTCGGCTAACCTCATCCCCGCCAGCAAGGCTTCGTACTCCGCCTGATTATTGTCGCTGGGAACTGGAATCTGAGAGCATACTCCACTACGTCTCCCTCCGGGCTCGCGAGAATGAGTCCGGCTCCGCTCCCTTGAGAGTTCGCCGCTCCATCCACATGCAGGATCCAGTCCTCCGCCTCCTCAGATGAGGGAGAGTCCACACGCTCCTCCGGTCGCGCCTCCTCCACGTCCTTCTCGGTCCAGGAGCACTCGACTAGGAAATCCGCCAACACCTGGGACTTCATGGCTGACCTTGGCCGGATGGACAGGTCGAACTCGCTTAGCTTGATGGCCCATTTAGCCAGCGGCCGGAGGTGTCGGGGCGAGACAAGATAGCTCGTAGGGGCTGGTCCGTAAGCACCACGATGGGATGGGCTTGAAAGTAAGGCCGAAGGCGCTGAGTAGAGACCACCAAGGCGAAGATAATCTTCTCGGTTTTTGAATACCTGGTCTCAGCGTCATGGAGTACTTTGCTGGTATAATAGATTGGCCTCTGGGCTCCGTCAGCATCCATGCGCACAAGCACAGAGCTAACAGCCTCGGGGGAAGCGGCCAGATATAAGAAGAGCTCTTCTCCATTTTCAGGCTTGGACAACAGCGGAGGAGTGGAGAGAAACTGCTTCAATTCTTCAAAGGAGCCCTGACACTCTTTCGTCCACTCGAAGCCGTTGATCTTGCGCAGCGCCTTGAAGAAGGGCAGGCACCTCTCCGCCGACCTTGACATGAAACGACTCAAGGCCGCCACCCTCCCCGTCAGGCGTTGCACCTCCTTCTTGCTGGCCGGAGGCCGCATCTCCAGGATAGCTCTAATCTTGTCGGGGTTGGCTTCGATCCCGCGCTGGGTCACCATGAAACCCAGGAACTTGCCAGCTGCTACTCCGAAGGCGCATTTGTGGGGGTTGAGCTTCATCCGGTACCGGCGCAGATTGTTGAAAGTCTCCTCGAGGTCAGCTACATGGTCTCTGCATTGGTGCTCTTGGTCAGCATGTCATCCACATATACCTCCATGTTGCGCCCCAGCTGATCTCAAAACCTTGTTCATTAATCTTTGATAAGTAGCCCCGGCATTTTTCAATCCAAAGGGCATCACCCTGTAACAGTAGATCCCTTTCTCCGTGACAAAGGAGGTCGCTTCTTCATCAGCCGGGCTCATCTTGATTTGGTTATACCCGAGAACGCATCCATGAAACTGAGCGTCTCGTGCCCGGAGGTGGCGTCCACCAGCTGGTCGATTCGGGGCAGCGGGAAGCTGTCTTTGGGACACGCCTTATTGAGGTCGGTGAAATCCACGCACATTCTCCAGCTTCCACTGGCCTTGCGAACCATCACGACGTTCGCCAACCAGTCGGGGTAGCGCACCTCGCGGATGTGGCCAGCCGCCAGCAGCTTCCGCACCTCCTCGTCAACAGCCTTCTGCCGGTCCGGGGCAAAACTCCTTTTCTTCTGTCTGACGGGCCGGCACTCCGGTCGAATATTGAGCTGATGTGTAATCACCTCCTCCGGGATCCCGGGCATGTCGGACGCAGACCATGCGAAGACGTCGGCGTTGGCCCGCAGAAAGGTAAGGAGCCGGTCACGAGCTCCCTCCGGAAGTAAGGCTCCAACTCGAACCGTCTGCACGGGGTCCTCCCCGAGGGGGAAAGTGAGCAGCCGCTCGGCCGGTTCCCCCCTCCTCTCCAAGTCTCGCGGGTCAAGGGCCTCGGTGCCGGTGCAGATGGCGGTGCAGGTGCCGCCTCCTGGGGACTAGGGGCCAAGTGATAGCAAAGTGCCGGTAGGCCCTGCTCTCCTCGCATCTCGCCGACCCCTCTGCTGGTTGGGAACCTCACAAGGAGCCGCTTGGTGGATATGACGGCATCCAAGAGGTTGAGCCCGGGCCTCCCAAGAATCGCGTTGTACGCCAGGGGCACACGGACTACCAAAAATTTTATAAGGACAGTGCTTTGGCACGGAGCCGTTCCAGCCGTTACGGGAGAGTAATTTCCCCTTCGACCCTCACGGAATCTCCTGTGAATCCCATCAAAGGCGTGGCGACAGGTTGAAGTAGATCATGCGACAGGTTCATGCGAACAAAGGCATCGTAGTTCAAAACATCTACGAAACTTCCACTGTCGACTAGGATTCTTTTTACAGGGTGTTTAGCAATCGTCATGGATACGACGACGCTATCATCATCTTTATTTACAACCCCTTCAAGTCCCTTTCGAAAAAAGGAATTACAGTTTCCTCTCCCCCCTCCCCCCTTGGTCTCTTCGACGGGCCTCCTGCCCCCAGGAAATCATCGCCACCGTCTTCTCCGTCGGGGGGTTATCGATCACTGGCGGCAGGGCGCTGATGGGCCAGGAGCTCCCGGGTTGTTCCTTGGACGAACTTCCCCAGGTGGCCCCGTTGAATGAGGTCTTCAATGGCTTTCTTCAGCTGCCGGCAGTCGTCGGTGTTGTGGCCATGGTCCCGGTGGTAGCGGCAGTAGAGGTTCTTGTTCCGGGGGATCTTCGGGTTGATGGGAGGAGGGCGTTGCAGATAAGGCTCCCCTTCAATCTCGAGCAGGATCTGAGATATTGGGGCAAGCAGCGGAGTGTAAGGCCCGTCTCTCGGTGCAGGAGGTCGAGGACGGTTGTCTGGTCGGCGAGGAGGCTCGGGCCTCCTGGGGCGGGCTTCTACAGGTTCTGGCTGGTTCGGCTTCCTGGGGATATTCCCGCCAGCTTCACGCCGGGAAAAGTCAGCTTCGTCCGCCCGGATGTACTTCTGGGCCCGGATCAAAAGTTCGAGTAGGAGCCCGGTGGCTTTTTGTCAAGAGAGTACGCGAAGCGAGAAGGGCGGAGCCCCCGCTTCAGAGCCAGGGTAGCCACCGAGTCTTCCAGGTTGTAGACCTCCAGGGCGGCCTTTTTAAACCGGCAACATAATCCGCAGAGGCTCGCCATTCTTCTGCTGAACGGCAAACAGACTGTCCGCCACCCTCGGGATCTTCCGGCAGGCGTCAAAGTGGGCCAGAAAGCCCTCTCCAACTGGCGGAAGGAGTCGATGCTCCGTGGCGGCAGACGAGAATACCAAGCCCGGGCAGCCTTTTTCAGAGTAGCCGGGAAAGCAACACACATAAGTGAGTCAGTGGCCCCCTGAACTTGCATGAGTACCTTATAGCTCTCCAAATGGTCCAGGGGGTCCGTGGTCCGTCGTATGGGTCCAGCTGAGGAAGGCGGAATCTGGTAGAGATGGGCTCTTCCATGATGCGGCGGGACAGGGAGGCTGGCTGTCGTAATCAGTCTCTGGCAGGTGGGTGATCCGACGGCTAAGCTCCTCCAGCTTCTGGTTGCACTCCTCGAGTCGACGCTCAGCTCGACGAGCATTCGGCCATCAAAGGAGCCCTCCCCCGAAGATTCAGAAGAAGAGCGGGGCGGCGATGCGGCGCGGGCGCTCCGCCTCCTTTCCGTGCCGCCGTTTAGGAGAAACGCTGGCGTGGCGAGAGGGAGACCGGAGCCTTTTGGATGCTTCACGGTGATGTGGCTTGGCCGGGGATCGGCGGCGATGATCTGCAGGAACTGGCGATCTCCGGGGGAGGAATGCTGGCTAGGCTGCATCACCCCCGGGATGGACGGGTTCAACTCCGGCTGTTGCAAGGCCGCCTGCTGGTGCTGCAGGCCTTGACCATCGCCGCCAACGACTGGACCTGCGTGGCCAGAGCAGTGAATCGATCCTCTTGGAGTTGCTATGGAGCAGGCGCGGGAACGTCATTTGCGGAGCAGAAGGCCCTGCCCCCCGGAGATTCAGAGGCTCCGGAAGACTGGATGCGAGAGCCGGGGGGGCCTTCCGCGGGTGGACCAGCCCCGCAGTGCTGCCCCCCAGCACGACCGGCTGAAACTCCTTTCGTCCGAGTCGTCACCATGGCTTGAAGTCAAGAGAAGAAAGCTACCGGTTCGACGTCTTTCTTACACTCCCCTTCCTGGCGCGCCAATCTGATGGCGCCAAGTCACCTTCCACAAACGTCGGGGAAGACGGACGTCCTTCTCCTCGGAGTCCTGCAAGAAAAGTCCCCCAGGGACCGGCGATACCGGTGGGACCCTCCGACGATCAAGTCAGTCACTTGGGCTCAGACAGAGAACCGCTCAGCGAAGAAGAGCTGAGGCGGTTAGGGTTTTTGTTGGGAGGAAGAAAGCTCAGAAAAACCAGAGTTCAGATGCCACTTACAGCGCTGGCACGTGCCTTTATATTTGTCCAAATACCTTATCTTATTATTTTGGGAGGCTGCCTTCGTATCATCGCTACGCGCGTCGGAGACATCCCGTACCGTTCGCTGACGTGATATCATACGTGTCCAGCGGCCGCGGAGGCATGCAGTGCGCGCCGTCGGCTGATATGACCGTGCACAGTTGCAAGTAGTAGCAAATCGTACGCCGTAGCAAGGCATGGCTATGCATAGGGACATGCAATGCCCCATACGCCATTATGAGGTATGGCCTTCCGTAACGGGACGCAACTACGGACGTACTGAGAATCACGTGTGAGCACCGTACGGCCTGGAGTTGTCGTTTTCCTTGGCAGTTGAGTTGCATGTTAATCGCTGTTGACTCCCCACCCTGAGGCCGGAGGAAGTCCCAGGGGTGTGAGGACGCCGGCGCACCCCGAGACCGGTGGGGGTCTCGGAGTTAAGAAATGATGACCCCACCTCCCGACCCCAAGGGGTCCCGGGGGTGGGGGAGTGCCAGTGCACCCCGAGACCGGTGGGGGTCTCGGGGTTGAGAAATGATGGCCCCACCCCCCGATCCCGAGGGGGTCCCGGGGGTGGGGAAATGCCAATGCACCCCGAGACCGGTGGGGGTTCCGGGGTTAAGAAATGATGACCCCACCCCCCGACCCCGAGGGGGTCCCGAGGGTGGGAAATGACGGTGCACCCCGAGACCGGTGGGGGTCTCGGGGTTGAGAAATGATGGCTCCACCCCCCGACCCAGAGGGGGTCCCGGGGATGGGGAAATGCCAATGCACCTCGAGACCGGTGGGGGTCCCGGGGTTAAGAAATGATGACCCCACCCCCTGATCCCGAGGGGGTCCCGGGGGTGGGGAAATGATGGTGCACCCCAAGATCGGTGGGGGTCTCGAGGTTGAGAAATGATGGCCCCACCCCCTGACCCCGAAGGGGTCCCGAGGGTGGGAAAATGACAATGCACCCCGAGACCGGTGGGGGTCTTGGGGTCAGTAGCCGCCGTTACCTTTTCTGACAATACGGGATCAGACATATCACTGGCAATGTACCAAACGCAACCTTAAGGATTTGGGACTGCCCGTTAATGAGATGGGCTTTCAAAGCCTATTGAATTATGAGGATTAAGCTCAAAAACAGGATCTAAAGAGAATTTTTTAATCTTTAGCATCTTTGGCGGTGATCAATTTTTTCTCGTCCAAATCTTTTTCAAAGACGAATCTTAGCGTGCATTTAGATGTGCCGAAAAAATTTGAAATTACTAATCATGATTTTGTAATGTAGGGTGTTTAATCATGCCAAGTAATCTCAAGAAATTGAAATTTTTAGTTTAACTTGAAAATTTTCAAGCTCGTATTTTCTCTTAGCATATTCTCTTCCCCCCCCCCCCCCCCCCCCCTTCTTTCAAACACCTGAAATCTCAAAATTTGAAAAAGAAAAATATGAAATCATGATTTTAGATTTACAATCTCCAAATGCAGAGTTGGATAATGAATAAATTTTTTGATGCACATCAAAATTTTGAAATCAATAATATACAAAATACCCATTAAAACCTTGTGAACTACCGGGAAGAAAAGCTAATATGTATTGTAATAACTCGGTACATATTTTACATGACATGGTTAAGTCATTGAAATAAACTATCCAATTCAAATGGAGAAGCATTCAGAATATCAGAGCTAATTAGGGGCACAAAACTCTAGTTCAGACATTCAACCTACTGGCTTAAAACTAAATTCAAGAAGAACAAGTCATGCCTGTACCTGGCCAAATTTTTATCAGATAGAGAGAGGTAAGAGAAACGTAGGGGTAGCTGTATGGTGCCAGAGCCATGGATGGAACGTGGAGAGCAGTGGAGTAGTTAGATGGTCATAAACATTAACACCAAATAGTTAAAGTGCAGCAGGCCCTTGGAGAAGAACCACATACACAGTGCAAGCTTCAGGGGCCTGACAAAGACCTGAGCTTGACCTTGGGAAAAAATGTGAACAGCCATGACTGTCATGAACAATGTTAGCAAAAGATATATTTCTGATTTTTTTTTTTCAGGCTTGAACTTAGATGCAAGATTCCAAAGTGGTCACGCATTGGTGATTACTCTTCTGGGGCCCATCTCTCTCAGGGCCAGAATTGGGCTAAGGTTCTTAAAACCCTTGTATTATTTTCACTTAAATAATTACACATTTTATTTTGTATTTTCCCATTAAATCATGCGTCGCTCTTATGTGAGGAGCAATAAAGTTTGGTTAAATACTGGTAAATATAGCAATAATTTAGGGAAGACAATTTTAATTCTCGTTTGGGGGAAAATTTTTTTTTGGCCCTTTGTAGGTATGGCGATAAGGATGAAAATTATTTTTATTTTTACTAATAGAAATGAGAATAAGTATATTTCTGCTCCAGTCTATCTAGTTCTCGTGACCCTTCTCATTTATTTGTTTGGTTAAATATTGGTAAATATAGCTACAATTTAAGAAAAATAATTTTAATTCTCGTTCAGGATGAAAATTCTTCACTTTTTGAAGAAATAAAGGTAAAAATGAAGATTATTTTTATTTCTGCTGGCAGGAATGGGAATAAGTATATTCCTACTCCATTTTGCCGAATCCTCATAACTATTCTTATTTATTTTATACTTAAATAATATAATATCCTTAAATGTTTGGATGATATTTAGTTTTTAGCATCATTTGCATTTTTAATTATTTTATTAATAAATATAAATTTAAAAGATAAATGTTAAATTTATCAATATATATATTAAGTAGAATTTTTTAGTTATATTATTAATTTTATAACTTTTTTACTAAAAATTCATATATATAATGGTATGGAGCAGTTGTAAGGATTTATTATTCTTTATAGACTGAGATGAAAATGAAAAAAAAAAAAAAATAGATTAAGTGTTTATAAAATAGAATGTTTATGAGGATAGGGCAGAGAGGATTTTCTTTTTTTAAACAAGAACGATGACAAGAATTATGATTGTTGGCAATATCTTTACCCTTTCCATTGTTATTGCTGCTATAATTTTATAGTCCAGCTATTTAATAGGCTAGGTTGGACTTAATCGAATAAAAATAATAAAAATGCGCATTCTAGTAGGGCTTGTACAAATTTTAGGTGGGATCTCGGGTGGGTGAAGTTGGACTTGGGTCAAGCTTGATTTGGATCCAACTCAAACTGGATTTAAATCTTTAAGTTTAATTTTAGGTCTATATTTTGTCAAAATCCTTGCTAATATTTATACGCATTCCAAGCTTGTCTTTTCTTCTTAATTCCCCCATCCATGCAAAATTGAGCAGTAATGCTAGACTTTTTTTAAGTACATCGTTTTCAAAACAGCTGGCTAAACGCGGAAGAACATGGAATGAAGCAACTTCATTCTCTCCATGACCTCACACCTCATGAATGTGACTTTCCTTCAAAGTAGTTAACTACAATACAATCACACATATATATATATATATATATATATATATATATATATATATATATATATATATATCTTGTTTATAAATTAAGTTTGTTTAATTCCATTAATCATGGTGACGTTGGTTGACACAACACGTGCTGTTCTTTTTTTGTTTTGTTTTTTGTGGGGTTGCTTGTTTGAAGGCTTGGAAGGAATTTTAATATTTTATTCCTAGTCCAAGGCAACAGCCAATCAGTGCTTGCCACGAGGGATTGGGCCCAGCATTCTATTGTGGGCGACAGCTTAGATGATGATCACGTCCTAATCATGGGGGAGTCATCTCGATCGCATCCCATGTTCAAAAGGGATCCCATGAAGTGCGGATCCACCATGGGGTCCATGGACTTAAAATGAGAAGACACGGAATGAGAGCTATCATAGAGTTTGGTCTCCAGTGAGTTTGGTCATGAAACCGCGTTGCTGACTGCTCTTAAATGCGACCAACAATTGGCAAGATGTCTCTTTCATTGCCTAGGCTTCCAGTTTTTGGCTTCAATTTCCCTTCAAATACTTCATCTCACATGCTTCCATCTATAAATTAAGATTTTGTTAACTCACAACTTGATGGCATAACTTTCTCCAAGGGTTGGATTTCTTATGTAGCTGAAATGCTGGTGAAGTTTCTGCTGCATCCCAATTTGATGACTTTTTTTACTTCCAAACTCTTGGATATGGACCCAAGAAGAGCAAGCGAAGTGTTATTTGAAAGTTCAAGTGATGCTAAGATTGTAGCTAATTACGAAACATCAAGGCTACACTATTTAAGAAATAATAGAAATATAAAAAATTATCATAGATATTAGTCTAGCATTGCAAGGAACTAAAGCAACATCCACATCCATGTCAAGCCTTCCATGACATCCACATTCATAATGCGCTATTTTTTTTTTCCTTTAAATTCATATATTGCTTTTGTAAATGCAATTAAGATACTCTTTGCGGTTATTTTTGGCCACTTGGAAGTATTGATGCAGTTGTTCTCTATATGCTGGATTTATAACAATAGCAATCTTATCTTTGAAATATGTCAATGAAGTCCAAATCCAATGAACGCTTGAATTCAGTTCAATGAAATTTAAGATATAAATTCTTAAATCTCCTTCGACATGTGCTTAAATGCAACTAGCTGTTGCTTCTCTTCTTCTTAACCGATTTCATATTTAAAATACTAACTGTGATCTTTGTTATATTCATAAATATCAATGTAATAAAGATTAGAATACCATCACCGACAAACTAGAGAGCAAGTATAAACTTATTGTTTTGTTATTTTTCCTAAATAAAATTTAGGCATTGTCCTCCTCCTCTTTAAAGGTGCTTGCTTTTCCATCCTGAATTAAAACAAGCATACTGTCTTATTTATGCTTAACGATTTATTGATTACTTTTGCATAATAATAATGACAAACAATGCTAATGAATGGTGAGAGCATCACAAAATTGATGTTAAAAATAGAAATAATTATCTCAAGACTCCATGGTTAAAATTACTCAACATCTCATTCCTCTTGTAAAATAGTACTAGAGACATCCTTTTGACAAGCATATTACAGTGTAATCATTGTAGCCAGTACACCAAGTCCAAAGGTATCTTAATATCAAAGAAACGACCTAGGCTATGCAAACTCTATGAATACATGATCATACATACATATGCTTATAATCATGTGTAAAGCTGTGCTTGGAAAAAGAAATTGCACCTATCATCCTAACAAGTTCTAGACCTCACATGACAAGGCTAAAATAAACACCCCAAATTTTTTTTTTTTTTAAAGTTAACAGACTCAAGCAGTCATTTTCTAGATTCCGCGTTTGTGCCATGTGAGATGAGGCAACTCTAAAAGTCCCTTTTGAATTCCAAATCTAGTCTTCCATCACCCACAGTTTGTTTCATAAAAGTTTATCCTTCCCCTGTTACAACTACTCCCCATCTTTAATTTTTTGTGGGTAAAATGTGGTATTGAGCCCCAAAACTTGACAAGTTTTTGGTGATTTAACTCACAGTAAAATTTCATATTCAGCTGGAACCCATCTAAATTCGAAATGAGTCAATGACCTATTTTTTGAAATTTCCAACTGTCGTTTGGTACCTGGAACGAATCCAAGGCAGAACTCATCCTTCCTTTTTTTCATCAGAAGGGAAAAAGGAAAGAGAAGTAAATCTAAAGCAATAACTCTTAATGAGGTTTATAGATTTCAAACTTGCAATTTGGTCTGCTAAGAGTTATCCATGGCTCTGGGTCTAGATATAGTCATTGTGTTGTTGTTTAATCCAGTACAGTTTAGGTGTAAATTGAGACTAAATTTTATGGTTCATTAAAGTAGACATTTTCCACAATCTTTGTTTAAGTCCCGTCAAGTTGGCACAAAAATTCAACGAATCACACATTTTTGCCATGTTATCACTAATCTAATAGGAGATCTGGGTCTAAGTTTATAATCCAAACTCAGTCTTCGATCTAATTCTAGACCTCAGTCAAGTCCAGATTGACTTGAGAGCAAAGCCTCCTTGTCTTTCTCCATCCAACTCTGCTGTAAAATTTTCAAGACCAAACCTATATAACCTCCTCCTTGGATCATTTTGATGGGCTACAGGCAGCCTCTCTGTAAACCTGGACCTATAAAAAAAATCCAGTAGCACCATGACAAGGATAGTGATTCCATGATCCTTAAGAGGACAAACGAGCATTTGATCCCTATCATATGGCTAGGTATGGCACATCATAGGGCTCCTTGGCATCTACCATGGATTGAAGCATGGACATGCCATGAAGTGGGGACCCATCTATTAATAAGCCATGCGAACAGTACTCCTAATGGGGTCAAGGCAAAGAAGCACTGTATGAGGAAAGCCCAACATTAGCAGGATAAAACCAATGACCACTGCCATCAGTTTTTGAATTCATTTATCAGACAGTGGATGGAGGATGGATGGGCCAGGGACAGTGGTAGAAACTGGAAAGGTGATCCCTGCACCCATTTATCTTTACTACGTAAGGATTCGTTCTATTTGGAAGAAGGTTACTTGCTATATTCTCTCACATGATTCAACAGTGGATGCGGTCATAACCATCCAAAACCATGAAACCATCATCACTGTCTTCTCCCAGACCATGCAGCAAGTGCTGACTTCGCACCAGAACATTCCAAAACGTTTCAACAAGCTGCAAGGTTTGCACTACAAGCCAAATTGGACATTTGGGACTGGTGCAACGCTCATTGCTAGAAGAACAAATAGCCCACCCTAATAAAAGTTAATGCTTATCAGCAGCACTTCCCATTTTCCAAAGCAAGAAGTAAGGAGAAGAACCTAGATAGCGATTTGGGTTCTTTGAATGGAGCCTCTGCGTGAGAGAGAGGCTATGGATATGGCTTGCTTGGGAGAAAGGAGTAGATAGATGATCGCCCCCCCTCCTGTGCCCTGCCTGACAACCCACTACACTTAAAATAATTTAGAATTCTTGCAGCTGCTTTGGATTAATGTGTTTGATATTACTTTTCATTGGAGTGCACAACCCCGAGCATCATTGTAAACAATTTATGAATCTTTTTAGGCCTTCCATGCCTGTTGCGGGCTGCGTTTGTTCTCACCAACCAGAATCCTTTGTCCTCATCTCAAATGATATCCAGATATTGCCGTGGGTTTGCCTTCACACAGTTGTCAATTGCTGCAACCTTTATGCTTAATTGAAACAGAAGCACAGCAATCATAATCATTTCAAACATGAGTTGTAAAGTAGCAAGGTGGATGGTTATGATTCAGCCTGCATGAGCCGTAGATAGGGTACACCGAGTTTCAGTATATGTTTATCATACAGCAAGAGGAAGTTTTCAGGCCTTAAAATAAAGAAGTCTTGGGATTGGATCATGTTGATTGCACTGGGGGAACAGGGAACCAGTCATGCAGGAATAGAGCGGTTGGGCTCACTTTTTTCTGGCTCTGGTTTGCATGGTGGCGGCTGTTCACCTAATAGATGATAGTGTTACACAGAAGTACATGGGTCATGGAGCCCAAGGTGCAAGAGTGATGTCTAGCCAGTTGAGCAGCTATGGTTGATGTGAGTTGGTCCACAAGACTAGTGGTAACAAGGCTTGGTGCTTGTGATAGGCTCTCTGATTAATTTAATCTCTATAATTGAGGGTTAATATGTAGCCTGAGATGGTTGAGTGTCCTAAGATCATTATTGTGGGATTCTACAGGTTATCTCTTGCTTACCATGACAAGCCGCTAACTTAAATCAAGCAAAAACAATGAACCCTGCTATGCCTTGTGAAAGCGCAAAATATGGAACCGAAAACGAATTATAAAAGTGATGAAGAAAGTAGGGATGACCAACCGTTGTGGGTCCCAATCCTAAGTTGGATTCCAGGAGGCTGAAAAGGGCTCAACCCCTCGACAAACTACAAATCTCCCCCTCACCCTCACTGCACTCCATCCGCTTCCCCCCAGCAGAACAGAGCTCCCACGGCTCCCCATCCCTTCTCCCCCCCCTATTGCCCATAAGAGAAACAGAGCAGTTTGTCACCATGGCCAGGCCTCAACAGAGATATCGCGGCGTTCGCCAGAGGCACTGGGGCTCCTGGGTCTCCGAAATCCGCCATCCTTTGTTGTAAGTCTCGGAGTTCTTCTTAACCAACTCCCAAGTCTCACTCTCCCACTCTGCTCCAAAGTTTCCACCTTTTAGCTCCTGTTCTAGACTCGAATTGAAATAGGTGAAGAACTGCACTTTAAGTTCTGCTGCTCTGATCTTTTTCTTCTTTTTTTTTTTTCCCTTCAGGAAGACAAGGATATGGCTTGGCACCTTTGAAACGGCAGAGGATGCAGCCAGAGCCTACGATGAAGCGGCAAGACTGATGTGCGGGCCAAGGGCAAGGACCAACTTCCCTTTCAATCCTAATGCCTCCCCCTCATCGAACTCCAAGTTCCTATCGGCGGCTCTCACCGCAAAGCTGCACCGCTTCAACTTGGTATCACTCCAGGCCACCCAAACCATCGCTAAGGACACACAGCGAAGGTCTTCCCTGTCCGTAAGCGGCAGCGCTGCCAATAACAGGAAGGCAGAGCCTACTGGTGATCATTTAACGAAGAACCCGGCAGCAGCAATGGAACAACAGATAGAGACCAACTGGGTTGTCAAACAAGAGAACAACAGTAGGGAAATGCAGTTCACTCGTCTAGAGGAGCATCACATAGAGCAAATGATAGAGGAGCTGCTGGATTCTAACCTCTCTATGGAGCTCTGCTATTCTGCTCTGTAAGCAGAAGTCATGCCACTTGCTAATGTAACCTTTTTTCTTTTTTTCTATCTAGAGATTGACACAATTCCCACCTACTCCAGTTCCTTGAAGCAATGAAGTCATTGCCCAAGCTCTGTTTTCCTTGGTAAACTATGAGAGTAGTTTATCTCACATGTAGATGTACAGTGCTATTTACACAATATATAATATTGAGTGAACTTTATGCTCTTGGAAACCCCATTACAAAGTCAGTATCTTGGATCGCCTTTTGTGAGGGTGTGTGAGAGGTTGGGAAATTGGTGCTTTGAGCTCACACAGGTGTAAACAGGGGAGAAAAGAAGTGGCAGTGACAAACCGCTGGTATTATTTGATGGATTTTGAGAATAACAACATACTTAATTAAGCTTAATTTGATGGAGAACGCATCAAGGAAACGTGAAGAGAAGGCAATCCAATTCAAACTGGCTTTCCATTGCCTGACTTCTTTGGGGATTGCCACCTCTTAGAAGGGAGGAATAAAGCTAGAGGGGTTGGAAAAAAGGGCAATCCAATTAAGACTAATTCCTTTGCTTCTTTAGTGCTGTCTGGTGGGCTTTAGAGAATACTTGAAGTTGATAAAATACCAACGGTATTGATTCGTCTTTAAAAAAATGGTTAGGAGATGGAAGTTTTGATCCCAACTAGTTCCTAAACTTGCCTTTCCTGTGAGAAGATGTGGTTTGAAAGGGTCTGCGACGCTGTGCATAGCTGAAAAAGCTCCAAATGCAAGAATTCCTGCAGCAGGGGGGGGGGGGGTTGAGCGGACCGGGGGATAATTGATGGTGCTGATTTTTAATGATTTAGAGAGGGGTTGGTGCAATGGTAGTGGATCTTTGGAGTGCATCATGGCATGTGCCTCCACATGCCTTCCAATTCCAGCAGTGGTGGCAGATTTTTGAAACTTGGGATCATGATGATGGAAAACAGCACTGATTGTCAAAAATTCCAACTGCTTCCAGATTCTTTTCTTTCTTACTGCTATTATTATTATTATTATTATTATTATTATTATTATTTTGAAGGCAGGGAACCTGGAACTGCCCTAAGATTGCTGCCTTTGAGAAGGGGTGTAGGGTACTAGGGCTTTGACCCCAAACAAAGGCACAAACTTTTGACCCAATAGCTGGTCTCTATGTAAGCACAACTTAAAGCTGTAGGGCTTTATCTTAGCATGCTGTGAGATGGCTGTGGCGTTGGTCTTGCACTTTGTCCAAAAAATGGTTTTGTCTATGTTCCATTTTTCCAGCCGAAGCCTTTTATTGGTAAGATGTGCCTCGTCCCTTGAACCCCCAGCTGACGAAAACCAGTAGCAGTACCCTTAATTTGGACTAGTAAAACGGGTGTTGACTGTAGTGATTGTTATGCAGACCTGCTTGCACTTCAATTTATGGCTGTGAGGGTGTTTTGTTTCAGATAGATGCATCCTGCAATTCAACTTTATCAAATATATATTAATATCCTGCTTAAATAATTAAAACAAGTCATATTGATAAAACCTCCACTTAATTAAGAAAAAAAAGCATCTTTCAATTTAGTCTTTGAACAACAGTTTTTCAAATTTGTAAATCAGACGATATTCCATGAAGTTGAAATGGGTGTGAGTCCATCTCATGGATTTGTTATTAGCATTCAAACCTGACCCTTAAATGCCGATTGAGAACAAAAAACTCTGCATGATAGAGCAATTCTAGATAATTTAAGAGTAAATTCTTATAAAAAGACTCAAACAGTCGGGTCAACCCAGAAAAGAGAAGGAAACCTAATCCTCCTATGAATGAAGTTGTAAAGTCTTCTAATGCATACGTATCTTTATTTATTTCATACATAGGACACATGACTTCTTTTATAGGCATCTAGAGTTTCCTTCTGATCTAATTCACTCGATGGTGGACGACTGCTGAATTAATGGGTTTGGATCTTGGATAAGGTAGATGAAAGTTTACCTCTTTTGAAAGGTGATGTATTACTTTCAGACAGTCATTATGCATCATTATCTAGTTGGCCGCTACTTATCGTCATCTAATTGGCTTGCCGGCCAGCTCATGCCACATCATAATTTGTTATGATTTGTCAATTCATATTACATCATAACTTGTTATTTAGATACAAGCATGTATTAGAGTAGCATGTTATGGCAACATGATATATATACCGTAACTATGATTGTAGATAATAGAGCGAAAGAAAGAGAGAGGATTTATATACAGCCGGTTTAAACTAGTTGGGAATTAAAGTATTCTTAATTAAGCAGAATATGACATATTATGTGATTTTCAATGGGGTAGGAGGAGGCGTGATAATCTTTCCCAGTGAACTACCTTTAACTCCATCCTTCTCTTATATCTCTGTCTTTACCTTAACCTTTACGAGTAATTGACCAAGCCAGTCTCGGCTTTGGCCCAACCTGGGGTCATATGGTTAGGTTAGCATGTGACGCTGGACCAGTGACCTAATTTGGTTGGTTAATGAGAAAAAGAGTACCAGACTCGAACTAAATAAGCGAGGCAGGTGCAGGTCCACATCCTACGCCAAATTCCTAGTTTGGTCCAACCGGGTCACGCGGGGACTTGGACTTCTCCCCCCCTCCCCCAAAAGCTATGACCCAATCAAAAGTTCCAGTTTCGATGTGGTGGGGTAGGCAGCAAGAGGGGTGGGCAATTGGCTCTCTTTTTGAGCTTTTCCTCCTCCCAAGAGATTTCTAGGTCCATCTAAGCCAGAAGCATGCCTGCGTTCTGAGTTCCACGTTATTCTCTCCTCCATGCCTACTTATTTTACAAACTCTTTTTTCTGGCCGTTCATGATATCTTTTTACTTGATGCCATGTGATTCGACTTAGCTTTTATTCATTACGCTTGTCTTGAATCTTTTATAGCACCTCCTTTGCCCTCTCTTCTTCTGCGCTTCTGTTCTCCCACTCAAAACTCCTCATGATTGTCTTCCATTAGAAAATATTCGCTTTCCGTACCACTGAGGGGCTCTGATAGGGCCTTATTTTAACTTAACAACTTCAAAATACTGGCAAAAACTAGCATGGTTTTAACTAACAATCTTTAATTACAAACATTCCTTTTAATTGACCTTTCAATGATGGTTGGATTGGAAGCCTGCAAAGGCGCGAAGTGAAATTTTTCTACCAAACGAAACACTTCTCCTAATGGACAAATGAGTGCTCCTATGTCTTATTACCTTTTTGACTAGGATGACAATCAACAAAACAATGTTACTTACACAAAGGAATATATATATATATATATATTGCATGCTTCACATTCATGGGTCATAAGCAGAGTGGAAGGTCTTTGCAAAGAAGAAACAGTTTCTAAATGCTTCAAAGAGTTTCAACAATGGTCTGAAGTTCCACAGGAGATGATTCTAATGAGAACGGGGAAGAAGAAAAGAGAGGACTAAAGGAGAAGTGGATCAAGAGGCAAGCTTTGTGTTATCCAATTTGAAGAGAACCACCTTGTTGACCATTTTGGAGTCCTGATGGATATCACTTTCCGGAGGAAGTGAATGGGTTAATCTGATGGATCCATGCCTCCAACTAGGAAAAAGCTAAGTAGTGAAGCTATGTATGAATCTCTCTCTCTCTCTCTCTATCCTCCCTGGCAATAGAGAGAAGTTGGTAGCAACCCACCACTGCAGCAGAAGTAGAGTCTTACGGGCCTGATCACGTAATGATCCTGGCTGGGCCTGAGGATATATGGATTGTTGGAAAAGATACTTCCTGCACTGCCCATGCATCGAGTGCTCGGATTGGCCGCGTGTTCATGCCACCACATATATGAGACTCAATGGGCTTTGGGCGCATCGCATGCACAGTGGCATAGGCATGCGGTCAATTCATACGTTCAATATGCGATTATTGCATTAAAAACGGTGCAGCAAGACTTTTTCTTGAATTGTTTTGCCCAAGCCAACCCATTTCCAGCTCTCCCCTTGATATTTGATATTTCTAAGCTGAGGCTGTACGTGAGAGAGGGCCTCGCAGCATCCCTCTTTTCCACCATGAAACCTCCCGGGGACTCATGCAGTGGGCAGTGGATACACAAAAAGGCCTCTTCAGTGCTTGGACAAATTAAGTGCATCCATGCACGTGAGAATGTTGAATGATGGCAATCTGAATCATTCTTGATGAACCATCGAACATCGTGACCTTGTGTCAGCTTCCCGCTTTGGCGACCTGAAAACTGTTGGTCCATTTGATGAACACTAATAGTAGTGACATCCATATAAATTGGGTTGTCCGCATTCGCATTCTTGGATGCAGGGCTTTCAAAAATAATGAGCTGATCATTTGATATTCTTCTTCTTCTCCTCCTCTTCTTTGTTTTTTTGACTGTGTTTTGATTCTTTTGTTGTACGAGATGAAATATGGAATGTTACAGCATTTGACGAACATTGCTCGCTTCACACAAAAAGAAAAGAGAGAGAACAAAAAGATGATGAAGATTAGTTGGCCATGCACTAACTCAAGCAGTTCCACCAAGTTCTGGTTGGTTTTCAATATCTTTTTATTCTTTTTATGATTACCATGATTGATGAAATTTTTATTTACATAGTGCTTATCAAATTTTCACACTGAATTACTTCTCTAGAATGTCGTGGCTTGACACAAAATACGTTCTTGGTTGTTTTCCTTTGATTACATTCTATCATGGAACACTAGATGACTCTGATGGCGATAGAAATTGGCCACGAAGCCCGGCATGCCAACAAAAACAACAAGATGTATATTAAGATGGTTGAAATTGATGATGATGAGTTGAGAATGAAAGAGATATGGTACAGTCTAATGGAGAAAGCTCTTAGACATCCCCTGATAGAGCAACTATAAAGACAAAGGAAGAGCCTAAGTTTAGATAACATGACTTTCCTCTTGGTTTTCACAAATGATGCTAATTTAATGAGGGACAATGAGGTGGATGTTAAGGTGATTAAAGTTGATGATGATGAGCCGGGTATGTGGGAGATGACATATTCCAATAAAGGAAGCTATTGAGCAATTTTTTTTTTTTTTTTTGGTATAGACGGCCGTTACACAACTCTAGCATGAGGACAGTCCAAAAGATCAGAGAAAAGATACATCAAAAGAAAAGATGAAATTCTATCTCTCAAAAATCAACTCCACTAAGTGGAGTGGTGAGCTATATAGGAGGCAACCCAGTCAGCCGCACAATTTATCTTTCGATAAATATGGCGGGCTAAGGTAACCGCCGAGTCCTGCAGGAGCTGCCAAATATCATGAAGGAGTGGGTGTACACTGTCGTGGTCCATCATGTTCTGAATCCATCCAATTACAGTGAAAGAATCTCCTTTAATGAAGATATGTTAGGCCCACAACTGTTGGGTCGCTCTGCTGATGCCAGCCCAAGCTGCTCTGAGCTCAGCTTCTGAAACAGAAGAGGCCTGAAAGAACTATGCCATACTCTGCACTACCATCGGTACCACGAACGCCACCATCAAAATTCACCTTAACAACCTTAGGGATGAGGGCTCCCAGAAGATAGGTATCGCCTATGGGCCACTGCCGAAGCAGCATAGGAGACCTAGGAACCTGGGGTAGTCAGGAGAGTGACAGCATCAAACCGTAGGTACTTCGAAGCCAAACATTTAGCTCTCCGAATAGTCTAATAGACCGGGATGCCCTCTGTCTCAAAGGTCAGCGCATTGCTAGCCAGCTAGATTTGATAGGCAATATAGACAGCAACACAGGCCTCATGTGTCGAACTTTGATGAAGAAACCGAAGAAAGGAGGACATATAATCTCTTGTTGCACTTGCAAAGACAAAGAAAAAGCATGAGGGGTATCGATCAAAGGTATCTTAGTGAAGGCTCTTCATCGCTTAAGTTAATGAGGAATGGCCAAAGATGAACCTTATTGCCATGCACTCGCTGGAGGAGGGAATAAAGAGTAGGAGAGATGAAAAGGAGAGAGCAAGCCCTTGTGAGAGGGTACTTAGACTTATTTAAGTTTGTTGGCATGATAAAACTTGATAGTTTGGTATGGTGAGAGAAAACCTATTTCTTGCTTGGGAGCTCTATTAAATCTGAGCTGGCTTCTGCATTCAACAACAAGATAGCTGGTCACTTATCTACGTAATTGTTGGCACAGATTATGGCAACCTAATTGATAAGACTGAGTCTAGAGTTACATTCTATGTCCTTAAGATAATTTCGTTCCGCAATGGTGCTTACGGTCTGTATGACGATTGTCTTTCAGGATACAACAGTCTCTTTTGATGAATGCAACATATAATTCACAAAAAATATCGAACCAAGAATGCGTTTTTCTTTTTATGCACTATAGCTATACTTCCCTAAGGAGAGTATGTAAATGCCTAAGGGAGGAAAGGATTTGGGATTGATTGGATTGAATGAAATACAAAAGTAAGGTCCTATTTATAGGTTTTAGGTGCCTTTTAGATACATCCTACAAAATTGATCTGCACCGTTAGATCGATCATATGCGATCAATGATCTGATCAATAAGCCTTTTCATGATGGGATAAGTCGATTCACAGCCATGATCGATCCGCATCTCTGAAGCCCTGATATGCCAATCTACCATCGTGATCTGAAGATCACGCGATCGGTTCGCCTCTCCGAAGCCTTGATACGCTGATATGTAACCGTGATCTGAAGATCAGAAGCCTTGATAAGCTATCATGGGATCGATGCGTCTCTTGTTGCGTCGATCTGAGAACAGGCGCTTGATCTGTGATCTTGATGCGTATCTTATCACCAACGATCGACTGGTCAATCGCCTCTTATCCAACGATCCATCATCAATCAATCCAGCGATCAATCTAATCCTGATCCGATCATCGTGATCAACGGTCAATTGATCTTAGCGCTTATCTTAATCCGATCAGTTTTCACCGTCGGATCCTTATGATCAAGAAAAAATTTAAAGCCCTCAAGTCCTTGCGACGATGCGCACGCCCTTCGCACATGTTTGTGTGGTCAAGCTCTCCACTTATGGTGAGCCTAAGGAACTTAAGCATGAAGAAAGATGCTTCTATATAAGTGAACCTTCCTTTCTTAATTTTTTTTGATGTGGGACTAAATATCCTCTCAATTTTTTATTTACCCACATAGGAAGGTAATGGACTTTCTAAGCCCATTTAGGTATTACAGACCTATTGGCTCATTACCCAACAGTAATTACTGTCATAAGTAGGATTCTTTACAAAAAAAAAAAAATAGTTGATTTTGCCAACTTGCTACAAGTATGAACGTTTTAGCTAATCAACCAAGCATCACCTGTCAATCTGCCGACTATAGAATTATGCCTTATTAAAATGCATGCCACACATTGGGTGGCATTTTTATATTTTGCCGAGGTCTCTTGTTGTGGCGATGTTATTCATTTTTTATATTAATGATAATTATGTTTCGGATGAACAAGATGCAGCTAAAGAATTTAGCTCTTCTGACTTTCACCAATTTTTCATCCCCAATACATCTCAACAGACAAACAAAATAATCATATATCTATTGCTATAAATCTTATGGGTGAAAGAATCTCAGAACTCAAGCAACACTTACTAAGTTATTTTGATCAAATTGTCTACACTGGAAGGCCAATAATTACTTCTTAGGACAGACTTGGACGCTCTCCTGTAGTTGTGAATAATTCCTGCTGGCAACTCTCGCAATTTCATCAGCTATTAAACTTGTGACCTCTTTTTTGAGAAAGCTGAGTACTGATAAAAGGTGGGAGAGTTGCTCTTTGGTACTTTTCCATTGGCCTCCATTGCAGCACATTTGGGGGACAATGCTCTGTACCACTTATGAATGACATCATGTTTGAGCCAACGAACATTAGTTCGGATGGTACCATCCCTCGCCATTAAGGCAACGAACAGGGTACGAAAGGGTGTCAATCTTTATCTTGGATTCCTTGATTCTTCGTACTTGACCTCACAAGGATTAAAGTTTGGTTTAAAGAAAAGGACATCTAGTCTGAAATATCTTCTTGAGTCTATATATGAATATCCAGCTGGCAAACAGCCTGTATGTATATATTAGAAAGCTTGCAACTGCAAATGTAAATTTGATTTAATTAATTGCATCTCAGTTTATATTTAAAAGTTTATAAATAAAATTATTTTAAAAATTAATTTTAACCTAAATTTTGGAATGAATCTAAATCTTATATTTAATCTGATCCATATATCATTTGAATTTAATTTGAATCAATGGAACATAGATTCGATTCAACCTAACCCAAGATAAACTTGATCCGATCAGACTCATAAATCTCAATCATATATGTGATGGTTGGTCCTAAATTAATCGAACCATAAACAGACCCAGTCCACTCAATCGGTCTGGATCAATTAAGGTAAAAAAAAAAAATCAAAACCCATGAAGAAGTCTAGGACTTACGAGAGATGATGGTCCTAGAGTACTCTCAGACTCAGAGAATGAAGAAGATGAGGCTTATATAAGCCTAATCCTCTTTTATTTAACCCCCTCAAGACCCCTTCTTCGATTAAGGAAAAGCAGCATTGGAAGATATATAGAGGATCACCAAAGAAAATCAATAATGATTGATGCGGGGTAAAATCATTACCACAATAGATGGGCAAACATGAAATTGATAAGGTTCGCTTCTAGACTTGATCTGCTAACTTCCATAATTAGAGAAGGTCCTTTCTTCGTTACAGAAAAAGATAAGCAGAGTCATCCGCAATCTTCAAACCTCGACAGGACTGAATTATTTTCGTACCTCGGCAGAGCCAAGCTATCTCTACCTCAACAAGGCCGAGCCATCTTCGAACCTCGGCAGAACGAGCCATTTTATACCTCGACAAGATTGATCATCATCCCCTCAACATATATGCCATTACTGCTTCAAACTGCGTCAGATATCTAGGAGGATGAACCATCCGATCGTAAGGATTCTGAAGTAGGCCTCCCAAAATAGAAATAAAAGCCGAATACAGTACGCCCTTCACGATCAACAAAATTTTAAATTTTCATAAGGCATCCATCAACCTCCTCAATCGTCAATCCTCATAGTTGATGGGATTTCAATCATATCAGCTTTCAACTTTCTAAAATGCGCTCGAAAAAGCAGGTAACTACTTATTTTTCGGCAGCGCACAAATACCAAGTTCCAAGATTCCTATGTACACCTCGAAGGCAATTCTAAGCCTCCAAAAATGAAGTAAAGGCATTGCTCTTCAAAAACCTTTTTGCAACATCCTTTTACAATAACCTTCTTTTCCTTATCTTTTTGTTGAGAGTATTCACTGACTTGGGAGTTAGAGGGTGGGCCATCCCCTGTGATTCCTATGTAAAGACCGCCATGTAAGTCCATCCGAACGAAAAGTGCTACCGGATCCTGACATGCACCTTCCCCATATCAAGGCATGAAATTCAGCAGCAACAATGATCAATAACTTCCTTCCCTAATTCGATAGTCAATCATCATTTACGAGCCCTCTTTCTTTTTCTTTCTTATTTTCTCTCTATAATACCATCTTTAATTTCTCCAATAGGCCATCAATGGTCATCGAGGTTTAGGTTCTTGAGAAGATTTAGGGATGTCAATTTTTTTCATTTTTTTTGTTTACCTGACTGGTACCATTTCTAATGGATCAAAAATCCTCGGTTTAAACGGCTTAACGGTAACGAAAATTTTTCGTTAATGGCTAAATGGGTAAATAGCCCAAAAACATATTCTCCGCTCATCCCCATTCTCGTTAGCTTTATATAATATATTTAAATTATATATATATATATATATATATATATAAAATAATAATAATTAAAAATAAATAAAAATATATATATAGGTTTGAAATGCAATTAGAATTTGATAGATCATTTCTTATTTGGTTTGTTACTGTGTTAAAGCTAATGTGTTAGATGTATCAATATCAACGATTGGTTGTTGGCGATTGATCTATCTTATCCTAAAAAATTTATTTTTTTTAAATTTTTAATAAATTATAAATTTAATAAAATAATTTTATTTTTTATGTAAATGGATGGGTACCCGTTTGTCCGACTGGATATTCGTCCCGTCCCGTTAACTATAACGGCTTAATGGGACGGAGAACGAGGATATTTTTTTAATGGGAACGAAATCGGTATAGATCACCCGGGCCATCTATGGGCTTTTGCCATCCCTAAGAAGACTCTATTATGCTCTGTTTTGATTGTGGGTGCAAAATCAAGGCTGATTGGGCAACCATAATGGCTTGACCCTTACCAAAATTAGAGGCCAACAATGGCCGATAGTGAAGGCAATTAATCAACCGACAATTCATTGCATTGAATTTCTGTTCTTGCCCACCATGTTCTTAACTCTATTTAGAAATGATTTCACGATTGGATCTGAAGTTGATCAACCATTATAGTCCAAATGGCCGCCATTAACTGACCACCATTGGATTTAATGGTCGCACGTTGAGACATGTTTTTGGTAGCCAAGATGACTAAGGACCACCAGACTATGGTTTTAATTAGTCATTACTTGTGTGGGTTAAAGTTAGCTAAAATTGACCCGACAAAGACCTTCCTTGTCTCTTTTTTTCTTTCCTGTTTTATTCTCTGTGTTTGATATGGGGATAAGGGAGAATATCCTCAATATCTCTTTATTCTCAAAAGCTATAATTACAAGGGATAGTTCTGAATAAGTTTAACCAAAGAGATAATCTGTTGGAATTATATCCTAAAGCCAATCATTTGATGATTGAGCTAATGTAAATAGCATATAAATTGATATATTAATAAAAGTTATTTGACAGTTTATTCATTACAAGACTTTCTTAAAACTCCTAATAGTAATGAAGCCCTCGGATCTTCTTCACATAAAGGAGATTTATCTTTGAAGGTCCTCAAAAGAGTTCGCACCAAATGATATACTATGACAGGGCCATAGTACTATCAATTATAGGACGTTGTATATCATATTTATTGGTTGTCCTCTTAATCAAGAGTGTAGAGACACTGGTATGACATACAGGTAAAAGTGTAGGAGTACATTTTACCGAACGTGACTCATTTTCGGATACTCTGCTGTCAAGAGTTAATCCAGAAGATATGGGTATAAGTATCCTTCAGACCTGAAGATCACAATCGGTGACTTGCAAGCAACTCATTGTACTTAGATGCGGACTACCTGGATTTTTAATCCAGCTACGAAAGGTTACTGGGTGCAGTCAAGTACTTGTGGTAGTCAGTTGTGGATCAAGATAGAATTTGACCTATCATGTTAAAAGGAGAAATGCTTGTGTTTCAATTTAGCAAGACCTTGGCCAAGGCACTTCATGTGAAGGTCACATGATCACTAAAGTTGAAATCACTTTATGGATTTGTTGTTTAGAGTTGACAGGCTCTTAAGCCATCCTTAGCATTTGTGGTCAAAAGGATGAATTATATGGTAACTATTTCTTAGGGTTCTTCGAGTTTGCTCAGCAACTCTTCGATCTATCCAGACGTCGGGTTCCATTGCTAGATGGGCACATCGATTAGTATAGAAAGTTGTTCCTATGCTACCGGTTTAGGTTCGAACCTAGAGAGTCACACGCATAGAAGTTTCCTATAATGATCTATTTGTTGATCAACGATTGAGAATCATATATGATTTAATTAATCAATTTGATTGATTGAATTATCTCAATTGGTTAAGTACAAGTGAATAAGATTCAATTAGGTTTAAGTCTATTAGAAGGACTAATCAATTTCAAATATTGATTTGAAATTAGACTTGATTTGGATTTAAATAAATTCAGGACTAGCTGAATTTGATTTGGGCTAAGACCATGATCTATATAGGTTCAATCCAATAAATTCAAATAAGCTTAAACCAAAACCCAAACCTAAACCCCAAGTGTCAAAATAGTTTTCTCGCAAGAAGATCTCACATCATGAGAGATTAAATTCTCATGTAGAATTTAATGCATAACCTTAATCTTTTCCAAACTGTCTTGGTTGGAATTCTAAGTGTTAGAATTCATGTGGAATTAATGTACCTCTATGAATTAACCAACAATGAATTCTAAGTGTTAGAATTCACATCTCTTTGGTTTTCACCAAACGTGAATTAATAAAACGTCACAAGTTTTTACCGAACGTCGGAATTAACAAAACGTTGCGTCTCTTTGGTTTTCACTGAACGGCAGAATTCTAAGTGTTAGAATTCAATATGCTAAAAGCTAAATTGAGCCTATAAATTAGAGGACATTCTTCACCAGATAATAACAATGAAATATTATGGATTGAAATTCTAAAGAGTTAGAACAGAAAATCCTGGTGTGATTATGGTGTTAGCAAAAGTTTGGTGGATCTGGAAGAAGATTCAAGTGGGAGGATTCAAGATCAGCAAAGTTATTTTTTCGCGAGCTAGCACTCCCGGGAATCCGATCATTCGGGGCTTCGCGTGGACGATACTAGAGGTCGAACGATTGAACGGCTGC
This sequence comes from Calamus simplicifolius, assembly GCA_900491605.1. Classification (NCBI taxonomy): domain Eukaryota; kingdom Viridiplantae; phylum Streptophyta; class Magnoliopsida; order Arecales; family Arecaceae; genus Calamus; species Calamus simplicifolius. The sequence continues at coordinate 513,300 of UESW01004864.1, forward strand.
AGAGCACAAAGGATTTACCAACTGTTCTTAAGGTAAGTGATATGATCCCTAGATCTTAAGGCAGACTTCAAGACAAGTAGTATAACTTCTATTTGAAGATCAAGATATGATCTTGATGATTTTTATTTATATGCATAATTTAGATCAAACGATCTATAGTATAAGGCAAAGATATGATCTTGATGCATGTTAGATAGATTAATTTTTAATCTTTAAGCTTCGCATTGGTAATTATTATCAAATTATAAAATATGCATGCCTTGGAGGTTATTTCTCCCTACAAATACAAGGGGAAAAAATATTGCGATGCCCAAATGCGTCGCAATTGCGTCGCTAAACATGCTATTGCGACGCAATAGCGACGCAATGACGGCGTCGCTCAGATGTTCGTCGCAATATAAATTTGTCGCAATTGCGTCGCAATATTGCGACTCTCTACGCAGCAACGAATGCGTCGCTAAATTTAAAACTAATTTTTAATATTTTAAAATTATTATTAAATATTACGCATTCAATTGCGTCGCAATATTGACACATTTAGTTGCGTCGCAATATTTAATAATAATTTAGATATAATAGCGATGCAATTTGAGTCGCTAATGCGTCGCTAAGAAATTTTTTTTTAAATATTGCGACGCAAGTCATTGCATCGTAATATTTAATAATAATATTTTAGAGATATTAGCGATGCAATTTGAGTCGCTAATGCATCGCTATTAAATTTTTTTTTAAAAATAAAATATTAAAAATTAAAACAGTTAATACAAATTTCGTTACATTTAAATATTGATAAAAACATTCTTCACTCATATTATCCAAACAATAATCATTCAATTTCCAAAAATAATTCATATATTAAAATTTTGAAGTTTTCATGTACAACATATAAAAAAAAAAAAAATACATCAAGAATCTGAGCGATCACGTGGAGGCTGGAGACCCTGCGACAAGCGGCTAACCATATCCTGCAAATGACGCATCTGATCTCGCACGTCTGCAAGCTCCTGATCCCGGCCTCGCATACGCTGCTCGAACTCGTGCTCGACCTCCTGCCGAACCTCCTGACGAACGTCCTGCCGAATCTCCTCGCAATAGATCTCCGAATGTCGTCTAAACGCTCGGGAGGAATATCACCAGAAATTCGCGAGCTGGAGGCCTGATGGGAAAAATATGAGAAGCTCTAGTGCCCAGACCATAGACCCTGCGGTCTCGCGGCTGGGCACCAACAGCCTCCAAAAACACACGCTCTGCTGAGAGTTCGACGGGCGTCTCCCATCAGTAGAGTCGACCTGCGATGCCTGGGAGCGAAGCTCCTCGACTCGTGTCTTTGAATTATAAAATCAACAATAAATGAGTTAATAAATTTCTTGAAATAAAATTTTAGAAATTAAACAGATACTACATAAAGCTAATTTCTTACCGCAACCTCCCGTGATCGCGTGTCGACCCAGGAACCGTCCCTCCTGGTGTGTGTCGCCCTGAATAGACGAAACTCACCAGGATCTCGCCCTCCTGCTCAGACTATAACAATAAAAAAATTGATATTAATACAAATATTTGTAAATAACTAAATAGTAATTAAATTATTTATGTTTTCTTACCATACGGCGTCTGTGCTCCTGAATCGAAATGGAGCCCGAAGTATGGCGGGAGAGACCCGTGCCAGGACCGCCCTTCTCAGATCGACGGTTCGTGCTGGCTGATGCGGACCTCCTGCGCCAGCCATCGGACTGCCAGGCCTGCTGCCACTTGCCAAATACCCTCTGGCACATGCGCAGGACGCTGACCCGATGACCTCCAACGATGAAGCATGTCGGAGTATC
>UESW01004864.1:518347-548202 GCA_900491605.1 Calamus simplicifolius
ATTATATTTAATTTTATAATTTTTTTTGTATTAAAATGCATAAGGGTATGTTGACCTCATATTGATTTTGATGATTACAAAATGATTAAGTAAATTACTAATAAGTTTTGTGTATAGCTACAGTGCAATTAATGCAGGCATATATTTGTCATAAAAAATGAAGAAGTTGAAATCCAAGCTCTTAATAAGGTCTCTGGTTAACATGACCAAGAAGAAGGTTTCAAGTTTTAAATAATTGAGATTTAGATGCTTAGGAATGAATTCTATGAAAAAGAATTAAGATACTACAAGAAAAATGATTTACTATGGCGAATTAATTCATCGTACAAATATCACCGTAATAAGTTATTACGACGATAAAAAGTTCGTCGCAATATATTTCAAAATCATCGTAATAAGTTATTATCATAATAACTTATTACGACGTAAATAATTTTATCATAATAAATAATATTACGGTGAAATAGTTTCTCCGTAACAACTTATAACCTATTACGGCGAACCATTTTCGACGTAATAGGAAGCTATTATGGAAAAACTAATTTGCCGTAATAATTTATAACCTATTACGGTAAAACATTTTCATCAATAGCTGCCTATTATGGAAAATTAATTTGCCATATTAGGTTTTTATTTTAATTTTTTCATTTTACATCTGTTATAATAATTTAATATAATATTAAAGCAATAATATTAGAAATAATTTTTTGCTTCAAATTTTTATAGAAAAATAAATAAAATTTTTATTCATTTCAATAAAATCATCATATACAATATTTTTGAAAATACATAATTAAAAAAATACATGTCATTAAGGGCACTATGGAGGAAATGGGGTATGCTGGGATCTACTCGGAGCAAATCCAAAAACTACCTGTTGCATGTAAGTAGTAATCTCATCAGTTGTCGCCTTTAGATTCTCGATGATCTTCTATTACTGAGTGATGATATCCTTATGTTGACTTAATTGCTCTCGGCACTCATATAATTCCCCTCGGCACTCATGTATAATTTCAGAAGATGAAGAACTACCTCTAGTTCTCAATGTATCCTTCGGTAATGGACCCTATCCCCTTTTATAATCAGATCTAAAACCTAAAATCTTCTCAAAAGCGGCATCCTCACTAATTGATTCTCTTGTAGAGTTTGTGAAGAAAGTCGCTCTACTAACTGTGCCTACAATGAAAAAAAATAAATTCAACATGTTTAGTATAAAACATTACATTCAAGAATATTATATTTGGCTAAACTATATAATTAACCCCTGTACTTAGGGGGTTGTGTCACTTTGGTCCTTAAACTTTAAAAAATTATAAAAATAACCTTGAACTTTCTGTTTTGTATCACTTTGATCCCTACCGTTAAATAGGAAAGACGTCGTTTATTTTTATCCTATGTTGCAACATATGTAGCAGCATACGTAGCATCCAAGTGGCAAAATAAATTTAAAATTCATAACTAAACCGTTATTTAATAATTTAAAAAAATATAAAATAATAAAAATAATCTCTTTCCATCCTGATTTTCCCTAATCCATGAGTGCCAATGTACCCGCTGCGCTAACCCTCCTAAATTAGGACAAATCAGGATGAAGAGAGATTATTTTTATTATTTATATTTTTAAAATTATTAAATAATAGGTTAATCATAAGGAAGAGTCATTATTTATCAGTGACAACTTTGTATCAATCAAATATATATTATATTTCTTTTTGTTATTTTGTAGAGGTACATATTATTTATATTTTAATACACAATGTTTAATGATTGATTGTTTTTTCCTAATTGACTGGTGGTTGTCAACGCCTTACCTTGGTTGTTTATTTGTTGACCTGACATTAGTGCTACTAACATATAATGTATAGGCATCTGAATACTTTCCTTATGCCTCTTTTAGCTACTGATTCTATGCTTCTATTACGATGAAATTATTATTTTATAAAATTTTTATTATGTATATATTATTTGTGTAAATTTTTTATCTTCCATGCTAAAACCATAAAACTGGTGTCATTTGACACCGATTTCAAAAGGGCTCCACGTTGGCTTGCTCTGGGTTGACCGTGTTATGGCACTTAGAGGTGGGCACTGGGCCGTGCCGCCCATGGCACGGCACGGCCCAGGCCCTGATGGGCCATGCCAGGCATGGCCCGGCACTGCTACAGTACCGGCCATGCCGGGCCCAGAAAATTTTTTCTGTTGGCCCAGCACGGCACGACCCATGACGGGCCTGGGCCGGCACGGCCCAGGTGGGCCTGAGCTGTGCCGGCCCATGTGGGCCATGCCATGCACGGCCCAGGTGGGCCTGAGCCGTGCCGGCCCAGGTGCTAGGCACGGCCCACCTGGGGCCTGGCCCATGCAGCCAAATAAAAAAAATTATTTGATAAATTAAAAAATTATTAGATAAATTAAAAAATTATTAGGAATAAAAAATTTTATTAATATAAAGCCACCATAATGGTGGGGGGTTTGGCATAGACCCCTACAAGTTTATTAATTTAAAATTAAAATAGTACAGAAGGGAGGGGGGCTAGGCCTAACCTCTAGAACATAATACAATAAGTAAGAAGAAAAAAATAAAAGATCGCAACCGTCGGATCATCACCGATCGGATGGATCGCAACCGTCGAATCGATCATCGTCGATCGGGATCATGGCTTGGATCGATCGCAACCGTCGGATCGTCTCCAATGGGATAGATCGCAACTATCGGATCGATCATCCCTGATCGAGATCATGGCTTGGATCGATCGCAACCGTGGATCGTCTTCGATCGGATCGATCGCAACGGTTCGATCGATCATCACCAAACGGGATCATGGCTTGGATCAATCGCAACCGTCGGATCGATCATCCTTGATTGGGATCATGGCTTGGATCGATCGCAACTGTCGATATCTCGATCGGATTGATCGCAACGATCTGATCGATCATCGTCGATCGGGATTATGGCTTGGATCGATCGCAACCGTCGAATCGTCTCCGATCGGATTGCTCGCAACAATCCGATCGATCATTGCCGATCGGATCATGGCTTGGATCGATCGCAACCATCGGATCGTCTCTGATCGGATGGATTGCAACTGTTGGATTGATCATCGCCGATCGGGATCATGGCTTGGATCGATCGCAACCATCGGATCGTCTCCGATCGGATGGATCGCAACCGTCGGATTGATCATCGCCGATCGGATCATGGCTTGGATCGATCGCAGACGTCGGATCGTCGCCGATCGAATGGATCGCAACCGTCAGATCGATCATCGCCGATCATGATCATGGCATGGATCGATCGCAACCATCGGATCGTCTTCGATCGGATCGATCGCAACCGTCGGATCGATCATCCCTGATTGGGATCATGGCTTGGATCGATCGCAACTGTTAGATCATCTCCGATCGGATTGATCACAACGATCTGATCGATCATCATCGATCGGATCATGGCTTGGATCGATCGCAACCGTCAGATCGTCTCCGATCGGATTGATCGCAATAGTCCGATCGATCATTGCCGATCGGGATCATGGCTTGGATCGATCGCAACCATCGGATCGTCTGATCGGATGGATCGCAATTGTTGGATTGATCATCGCCGATCGGGATCATGGCTTAGATCGATCGCAACCGTCGGATCGTCTCCGATCGGATGGATCGCAACCGTCGGATTGATCATCGCCGATCGGGATCATGGCTTGGATCGATCGCAGACGTCGGATCATCTCCGATCGGATTGATCGCAACCGTCGATTGATCATTGCCCTTTTACTTCTCTTTATTTACAACACGAAGCGTTATAGCAAATACTTAATTTTTTAAAAAATTCTTTCTTAATTTCATCTATCATCTTTTTTATATTAAAATAAAATATTCTTTCTATTTATCTTAAAGAGTACATTTAAATTAGAGTAAAATAAAATTTATTATTATGTGATTTAAACATTATCAAATTAAACTCATGTGATTTAAAATGTTATATTAACTATCATATATTTTAAGTTTTATTAAATTACTCATAGGCTTTAATATGTGACACTTAATTATCATATATTTTAAACACCATCAAATTACATTCATGTGAAAATTTGAGCATATTAAATAAAGCTTGAATAGATTTAAAATACATGGGTGATTAAGTGTAATATTTCAAAACACATAGGTATAATTTGATAATATTTAAAACACATAGTAGTTAGTTGTAACGTGTCAAACCATGTTGGTATAATTTGATAAAATTTAAAATATAGTAGTTAAGTATAACATTTTAAAATCATATATATGTAATTTATAATAATTAATATAATGGTAATCTATATTTTATATTTTACTCTTTATATTATCCCACTAACTTTTCTCACTCATCTTAACTTTTTTATTTTATTTTATGATAAATTAGGCTCCTTTTATAAAATTTTCAAATACATTGGAATGCATCTTACTCTTTGAGTTCCGTAGGTCGTACTTTTTATCCATCTCTTAAGTAAATTGGACTTTGGCAGCATCGGAATTTAGCTGGGGGACTTTGAATGCTAATAAAGATAATGAGATAGATGATGAGCTAAGAACTAAAGTAGACCTCAATTGGTTTGATCCTAAGAAGAGGTGCTTCACATCCTAATTGGAACTCTTACGAAGATAAAAGAAGACTATGAGGGGAGCCTACTCGGCTGTAGCTCTCCAATGTTTAATTTAATGACAAAGGAAATAGAGGAAGTTGGGGTAGATCTTACAGCAATCCCACTTCAAAAGGAAGAAAGATGGTGTGCACAGGAAGCGTAATACCAAGAAAGGGAACGACTTTGTGCACTGCCTCCGATGCATGAATGCATGCATCGGGCGCGGCTATTGATCGTGCATCTGCACGGGTATGCATGCAATGGCCCAATGAACTGTGGCACGTCTTGTGCGCGCATCCTGCATCGGAGGCAGTGCAAGAAGACTTTTCCATCAAGAAAAGTAGGAGATGTGCCCCTCCATCCAGTGGAGTTCCTTCTTATAAATGGGCTTTAGTCCTGATATACCCAAGACTATCTTAGTTCTTTGTTATAAGACTTCTCCACTTGTCATGAGCTATGCTTTTGTCATAGATATGTGTATAGAGTGATTATCACGTAATCTTATTTTCAGGTATAGCAGGAGAAATAATTAGAAGTTATGCTAGCTATGCTCTTAGAACATCATCTAGTTGTAAGTGGCGGTAGTGAAGTGCCTTAAAACCATGTACTTATTGTAATAGAAGGCTAGCTAGGTGCCAACTTAATTAAGCTTGATCAGACTCCTATCATCCACCCTCTCTTTCACTCTTCCCTCCAATATATATTGCATAATATTTATGCTAACAAACTTCCATGATTGTACTATTCAACAGCTTTATATTTTTAGGTCCATTGACCTAGCATTGTGTTATGGCTTATATTTTGAAATTGAAAGCTCAAATTGCCATCTCCTTTCTGATTCTCCTTTGTTCTGCTCTTGCTGATGGCTAGCCATGGAAGCTTGTCCTGTTACCACCTTTGTGCTTTCTGAAAATAGAAGGGACATGCGTGTAAGATATGAAGTGCAACATGCAAATTAGGCCAAAAATTCATCAATTAGAATGACTTATTTCTGTATTGATAAAAAAAATATAAAACTAAATATGTCCTTTTAATCAAATAGGTAATCCAATCTAACACACAAGATCCATTTGATATATGGGTCAAATCAAATTAAATATTTTTGAAACAGACTAAGTTGGTCTTAGACAAATTGAAAGTGATTGGCTTAAATATGTCTTCAATGGGTTAAGTAGTTTTAAAAGAATTAAACAAATCAAATCAACTATTAAATAAATCAAAAAGATTAAATAAATTAGGGATCTAAATTTGAATCCGACTCATTTAATAAATATGTTTGAATAAGTTTACTATTTTATGAATTGAATCTATTTACAGTACAATATGATATATTAAAAATGAGTTAATTGTGAAACGGGTTGATAGGATGAATTATAAACTAAATATCATGGCTTTAATGAATATCGTAATAATAATAATTATTTTAATTATATATATATATATATATATATAAGTCTTAGTAAGTTGGATCACCCATCAAATAATTTGTTAAATCATAAATTAGATCTGAATAATTCTTAGTATTTATAAGACTCACAAATAATATGCAAATACATGAATTATTCATTAAGGGAAAGAGTTTACAACCTTCCACTCAAGACATTAAGGCACGCAGCCTACATGCAGGTGAAATAAGAAAGGGCAACTTTAATTGTCAACTTATTAGGCATCAAATAATCATATCCTTTTTACAAAAATTGTTACCAAGGGCCTTTTTTTTTTGTTTGTTGTATTTTTATTAGTTTTTACATGTTCATCTTTAATTTTTTTATATTTATATATTAATTTCTATTTTTTATATATTTACATACTAATTTTTTGAAATATTGTAATTTTTACTTCTAGTAGAATATTATGCTCATATTCTTTTAACTGATGCTAATTTTATATATTTTAAATTCTTTTATCCTTGGTACTTTCATGCAGCTAAATATTTTACTCATTCAATTGACAACTAAGGGCATTTTTGTCCTTTTATAATCTTAGTTAATCTAAACTATGATTTAACAAACTAAAATTAGTGGAAGGCTTGATTTGTCTTAAATAAGAATTGTAAAAGTCTTTTTCTATAGATATGAAAGAATGCTTTTTTTAATAAAAAAAAAAGGTCTTCTTAGCTCTACTGTTGATGTTTGCAGTTGCGGCTTTCTTAAAATTTAAATGCTCTAATTTCTATCTTTGTTAAACACTTAGAAGAAGTGAAAAAAAAAAGACAATAACTAATACACTAATATAAAATATTTTTGGAATGAATTTACAAAAACCCTTAAAACTCTTTTTTTTTCAAATATAACAAAATTTAATGGAATATGAAACTATTTAACATCATTGAATAATGGACCGGTTCAATTGTGATGTTTTTATAATTTCTTTTAAAAAATTGGGCTTCAATTCAGTTCATTCAATGCCTTTGATTAGTCTTCTGAGATCTTTGTACTTTTTTTAATATTTTTAGGATGCGTTTGGATGAATGATTTTTAGAAAGGATTTCATTTGAAATTAAGCTTTTAAAATTTTAAAACCAATATTTTTTGTTCGGCCATTCTGAAGGTAGAATTTCTACGGGTTTCCCTTGAAGTATCAATTACAAATCCTTCATAAAAATTCAAGTAAAAGTACTCAAAATATTTAAATTTAATTACATACCAAAATATTTATATAACTATTATAAATGTTTACATAAATATTTATTTTTTAAAATATTAATATTTCATCCTTAATATTTACATAAATATCATTTGTTTATTAATAATAAATATTATATAACATTTATTAAAAAATAATAATATTTTTAATAATATACTAATAATTTAAATATTATTAAATTAAAATATTTACGTAATTAAAATAATATCTAATTAATAATTTTTAATTAAATATTATTTTGTGTTTTATAATAATAAATATTTATAACATATTATGATTAATTTATATTTTTATAGCATAAATTTATTTTAATTATTAAAACATTTAAAATGAAAATATAAATTTATTAATAAACATTTCTAATATTATTTATGAATATTTTATTTATTATTAATAAATATTTTTTAAATAAAAATAAAAATAAAAATATTTAATAAATATAAGATTAGTATATATATATATAAGTATTAGTATTTGATAAATTTTGTTAATATGTACAATAATATTAATAGTAAATATTTTAATATCAATAGTAGAATATTAATATTGAAATAATATAAGTATTGTTGAAATAAATATTAAATAATTATTGTATAGATATTCAATATTTAATAAAATATTAAAATATTTGTATAAGTTTATATCAATTTATATAAATAATATTTATAGAAAATTTTATAATTCTTAAATAAAATTTTATTTTCAGTAGTAATTATTTAAAAAAATTAGAATTCTGAAATTTTATAATATTATATTTTAAAATATTGTATTTCAAATTTTAAATATTTTTAAATATCTCGTTCAAATGCAACCTTTTTTTTTTTAATTTATGGCATCAGATTGCATGCGGCCCAAAGCATGATGATGCTGTTGGGGAACGCGGAATACCCCAAGATCACGGCTATAGCGTATATGAGTAATACAAAAAACTTTTACCGTTCTAATCTATGAGTACAAGATCATACCTTCAGATTTGAACTTTGGAACACTTTGATTTGATTGCTCGACCTCAACCTTTTAGCCTTCCGCCGTATTCCCGAAAATACCTTCCTTCTCTCACAAGATGGTGGGATCTCTTGGCCGACCTAGGGTTTCTTTTTTCTTTCTCCAAAAAAACCTTAACCCTAGCAACCAACTGAGAGGGTATTTATAGGGCTACAACAGGGACCAATAGGCAAATATGAAAAGGACTTCCCACGTAATTAAATCTCCAATCCTACCCCGGGTTAGGATTCAATTACGTAAATTACAATTCATTCCACTAAAGAATTATAATTGTACTCCTAATCATATTCGAATTTATATTTTCGAGCCTTTAATATTAAATACTTATTATCTCCCCACGTTAAGATTACAGATATCCACCAATTAAATTTAATTACTGACAATATAATTTAATTGGCTTTTATTATCCTTGAGACTTATCCACTTAACTTATTTGATGTATCGGATTCAAAATCCACTTGCAAGATTTGATACAATCAAAACTTATAAGCTTCTCAAGGGGATATCATCAATCCAATTATCAGGACGTGGATTCCTTCAACTATTAATATTCACCATATATATGTTATTGCCCAACCCACTGAGTTTATTGACTCATATAGAATCTCACTCTATGTGTAATCAAAGCAATAATCACTACATACACGTGTCTAGAAATAGAATTCGGATTAAGAGCATAAGTAATCATAATATTCATGAGTTTTAAATTATTTTATAAAGTCAGTATAAAATAATTAACTCAACTGGGTCCTGTTCAATACACACAAAGTGTACTAGCACAAATAGTTAGAATAAACCATTCCCCGTAGTCAAGACAGACCTACTAAAAATTTGTGCTACAGTTCTACTGATGGTGTGTCCAATTCCATCTAAAACTGTGAACAATAAACTTGTATTCCAAAAGAACCGATGATCTAGTCTTCTGTGTGTAAGCCGTACTCTACACACTAGATCAAATACTCTTTGTAAATACTAGACACATGCACATATATAGTAAATGGCACACATTGCTCAAAATGAATTCTCATTAAAATATAAAGACATAACATAAAGCATATCTTTTAGTCTATATCTCTATCAATCTCCCACTTAGACTCAAAGCAATGCTTGTACACATCTAACTCCCATGCCCTCTACATGTCTATCAAAAACTTTTGAAGTTAAACTCTTTGTAAAAGGGTCTGCCAGGTTGTCCTCAGATGTAACCTTGGTCACCAGCACGTCACCTCTTTGCACGATGTCACGTATCAGGTGATACTTACGCTCAATGTGTTTAGATTTCTTATGGGTCCTGGGTTCCTTCGAATTAGCAACTGCCCCACTATTATCACAATAAAGTGTAATAGGTAATTGCACTGAAGGTATCACACTAAGATCCAAAAGAAAGTTTCTTAGCCAAACAGCCTCTTTTGCAGCCTCAGATGCAGCCACATACTCAGCTTCCATGGTAGAGTCAGCAACACAAGTTTGCTTCACACTCCTCCAGCTAATTGCTCCACCACCCAAAGTGAACACATATCCCGAGGTTGATTTCCTAGATTCATTATCTGATTGGAAGTCCGAATCTGTATATCCTATAGGCACAAGACTATCTGCTTGGTAAACTAACATATAATCTTTAGTCCTTTTCAGGTACTTAATTATATGTTTTACTGCAGTCCAATGTTCTCGCCCAGGGTTAGACTGAAATCTGCTAACCATGCCTACGGCAAAACAGATATCAGGTCTAGTACATAGCATAGCATACATTAGGCTTCCTACTGCAGAAGCATAAGGAACTGCCTTCATACTTTCTATCTCTTCAGGTGTCTTAGGACACTGATCCTTAGATAGAGAAATTCCATGCCTGAAAGGAAGAAATCCTTTCTTGGAATTATGCATACCAAAACGGGTGAGAATTTTATCGATATAAGTGGCTTGAGATAAGCATATCATCCTTTGCTTGCGATCTCGCAAAAGCTTGATCCCTAGGATGTGACTTGCTTCTCCCAAGTCCTTCATATCAAATTGTCCAGATAACCATACCTTGACCGAAGATAACACTCCCATATCGTTTCCAATAAGTAAGATGTCATCCACATATAGCACCAGAAACACCAAAGTTTTTCCATCACGCTTCTTGTACACACATGACTCGTCAGGACTTTGATCAAAACCATAAGATTTAATAGCTTGATCAAAACGAGTATTCCAAGATCTAGATGCCTGCTTAAGTCCATAAATGGACCTCTTAAGCTTGCACACCAAGTGCTCCTGGCCTTTTACTATAAAACCGTCTGGTTGCATCATGTAAATGCACTCGTCAAGATTTCCATTAAGGAAAGCTGTCTTGACATCCATTTGCCAAACTTCGTAATCGAAATGAGCTGCAATGGATAAGAGAATCCGGATAGACTTAAGCATAGCTACTGGTGAAAAGGTTTCCTCATAGTCGATCCCTTCTTTCTGAGTAAAACCTTTTGCAACTAGCCTAGCCTTGAAGGTTTCCACCTTCCCGTCTGCTCCTCTCTTCTTCTTATAGATCCACTTGCATCCGATGGGTTTTACTCCCTCGGGTGGTTCTACAAGATCCCAGACCTGATTAAAGTGCATAGACTCTATCTCTGATTTCATAGCATTTTGCCAAAGAGTTGCATCTTTATCCTGTAATGCTTCATTGTAGCTACTGGGTTCAGTATCCAGTTCATCAGAGATTCTGTCATATGACTCTCCAAGGAACATATACCGTTTAGGTGTATTTACAACCCTCCCACTACGACGAGGCACAACCTGATTGTATGTGCTTGTAGTAATACGATCTGACTCTGATCCTTGTGCTCCATCAACCTGCACTGGTTCTGAAACTGGTGCATTAATGGTATCCTTTTGTACCAGTTCAGGGTCAGTTCGTGTTACTATACTTCTCCCACTACGAATAGTTAATGGGAAGTTTGGGAACCCACTTTCTTGTGGTGTTTCTGCTTGTACTATTGGTATTAAAGGAGCCAGTCTAGTTTTATCGCCTCTCAACTCTTCTAGAGCAATTTTACTTCTGGGTTTGTGGTCTATAATATAGTCCTCCTCCAAGAATCGGGCATTGGTGCTAACAATGACCTTCTGATCCTTAGGACAATAAAATAAACCACCTTTTGTTCCTTTAGGATATCCAACAAAGAAGCATACATCTGTCCTTGATTCCAACTTATCTGGTTTACCTTTTAGTACATGTGCTGGACAACCCCAAACCCGAACATGTCTTAGACTAGGCTTGCGCCAGTCCACAGTTCTGTGGGTGTCTTAGGTACTGACTTAGATGGTACCAAGTTAAGAATATATGCAGCTGTCTCTAATGCATATCCCCAAAACGAAATAGGTAAGTCTGAATAACTCATCATAGATCTAACCATATCCATAAGAGTCCTATTCCTTCTTTCAGCTACACCATTCTGCTGTGGCGTACTAGGTGCAGATAACTGGGATTCAATCCCAGCATCTAATAAGTAATCTGTGAACTCCCCTAAGAGGTACTCGCCACCACGATCGGATCGTAGTGTCTTGATATTTTTACCATGACGGTTCTCCGTTTCTGCCTTAAAAATTTTAAATTTTTCAAAGCATTCAGACTTACGGCGCATCAGATAAATATACCCATATCTTGAGTAATCATCAATAAAAGTGACAAAGTACTCAAAACCACCTCTAGCTTGGATGTTCATTGGGCCACACAAATCAGAGTGAACCAATTCTAATATCTCCTTAGCTCTATTGCCTTTGGCCGAGAATGGCCGCTTGGTCATTTTTCCTTCTAAGCAAGATTCACAGACCGGTAGTGCCTCTACTTCCAATGAACCTAATGGTCCATCTTGAACCAGTCTAGAAATCCGTCTTAGATTTATATGACCTAGGCGCAAGTGCCAAAGATAAGTTTGATTCATTTCAGAAGGATGTTTTCTCTTACATGGTCTATTATAGTTATTCACTTCATTTAGTTGCACAGTAGGAGAAACAGGATTAATAATATAAAGACCATCCACCAATGTACCAGAACAGATAAAATGTTTATTTTTCTTAATAACAACGGAGTCATTAAAATAAACTGAATATCCATCATCAACCAACTTAGAAACTGAAATTAAATTCCTTCTAATTGAAGGTACAAAAAAATAGTCCTTTAATATTAAAATTCTATTTCTACTAAAAGAAAAGCTAAAATCTCCCACTGCAACTACTGACACTCTCGTGCCATCTCCCAGAAATATGTAAATCTCCCATCACTTAGCTGCCGGGTCTGCTGGAACCCCTGCAAAGAATTGCAAACATGATTAGTGGCTCCCGTATCTACACACCAGCCACTGGTAGATAACAGCACTAAACAAGTTTCAACTACAAGTGAATGAGATATACCTCTAGCCTGTTTCCTGGCAAGCCAAACTGGACATTGCTGCTTCCAGTGACCTGGCTGCTTGCAGACGAAGCACTTTCCCTTCTTTTTTATTTCCCCATTGGGCTGTGGGGCCTGATGCTGTTTCTTTTTCTGAACCTTTTTCTTCTTCTTAGCATGAGACTTCGAAGAAGAACCTTTTTCAGTAACCATAGCAACTGCAGGCTTCTTAATGAAACTCTCTGCTACCTGAAGTTCTTTAAGTAGCTCTGCCAGTGAAAAATTCATTTTGTTCATGGTATAATTTAGGCAGAACTGCTTAAAAAATCAGGTAGGGACTGGAGAATGATATCAACCTGGGTTTCCCCATCCATCTCCGCTCCAAGGATCTCCAGTTCATTCAGAAGACTAATCATCTTTAGAACATGATCCCTGACAGGAGTTCCTTCAGCCATATTAGTGTTCATCAGTTCTTTCATCGCAGTCTGCCTAGCTGCACGACTCTGATCCCCAAACATTTCTTTGAGGTTGAACATCATGTCATAGGCAGAGGGCATAGATTGATGCTGATGTTGCAGAACATTTGACATAGATGCCAATATGTAACACCGCGCCATCTCATCAGCCTTAATCCACTTACGGTAAGCTTGGGACTCCTCATCTGAAGCCCCTTCACCGGGTTCTGCGGGACAGACCTGAGTGAGCACATACTTGTACCCTTCTGCAGTTAACACTATATCCAGGTTTCTTTTCCAATCAATGTAATTAGGACCGGTCAATTTGTTTTCTTTGAGTATCACAACAAGCGGATTGAAAGAAGACATTTTAATCCTGAGAATCATTCATACATCAAATAAGATATCATGAGCAATAAACTTTAAATTCAAAATTATAAGTAGGGCCCCTCAACCACTACAAAATAAAAGAATTTGCCAGCAGCCTAGTACATTTTGAATAGTATGCCTCGATGGGAGGAGGTCTACTACTCATCATTTATCTAGACAGATAAAACCTATTAATTTTACTATCTAGGTAAAAGGTAACATACCAAGTAAAATTAATTAGCTGGCTAACTTTGGTCATATAAATATTTGTAGTGACTCCGATGGGGAGGATACCAATATTATACCTAAGTGTATACCATCACTCAATCCTAGATCCATTGTCCCATGGTGGATCCCTCAGATGGAGAGGTAATCCAACATTAACAACTACTAGGGATTATTCTTGGTGAGCTGGCAATCAATTTCATCCTATGGGGAGGAAAGCACTAATGCTAACACGTGAAATTAACTACCTCACCAATAAACAAGTGATGGGACCATGGGATTTAAATGTGATTAATTTCCTCTCCCACTTAGTTATTTAAACAATATTTTGAGGGTTATTAAACTTGTGTTTGATTATCTTATAAATTCAAAACACAAACAGCAAGTGATTATCCAATTAACCATGTTCTCCTAGTTATAGACATAAGAACAAAAGGATAAACAATCAAGTATGCAACATAACCAATATAAACAAGATAAATAAAATCCTGTTATTATGGTCAAAATTCTCCATGTAGATGAAGATCCCGTTGCATCATGATTGCTTCTTTGCTCGACGATTTGCCGCTTCGCATACGGGGGTCTGGGGGCTGGCCCCCAGTGGGGATCGACCTGACCGGTCAGGTCGCGGGGGTTTGGGGCAGCGCCCCAAAAACAAACGAAATTTGCTCTTCCGATTCCTTCGGATTTTCCTTCAGAATCCTTTCCTGCAACGGATTCTCCTTAGAATCCTATCTGCCTTTTGATCATATCCTGCAACGGATTCTCCTTAGAATCCTATCTACTTTTTGATCATATCCTGCAACAGATTCTCTTAGAATCCTATCCTGCAACCGATTCTCCTTAGAATCATATCCTGCAACCGATTCTCCTTAGAATCATATCCTGCAACGGATTCTCCTTAGAATCCTATCCTGCAATTTGCAGCAGGTCTTCTTCCTCCATCAGAGCCGCACCAGATTACAAAAATCCTATGCCTCCATATAGGAGTTCACATGCTACGTATTTACAATCACAAAGCTCTCAAAAAACTAGAGCGTACATGCTATGAAATAATACAATGATCCTACGCCTCCTTAAACCGGAGTTCACAAAACAGATCTAAGCAATATCAATCAAAACACATACATTCATGTGACCATAATAACAGGATAGAAACCTGCAAAACAACGTTAGCAGCAAGCACGATCTATCCCACGCATGCATATTCCGATTAATGGAGAACATGGCCGTATTATTCATATACAGTATCAGCCGTGGCTCTGATACCACTGTTGGGGAACGCGGAATACCCCCAAGATCACGGCTATAGCGTATATGAGTAATATAAAAAACTTTTACCGTTCTAATCTATGAGTACAAGATCATACCTTCAGATTTGAACTTTGGAATACTTTGATTCGATTGCTCGACCTCAACCTTTTAGCCTTCCGTCGTATTCCCGAAAATACCTTCCTTCTCTCACAAGATGGTGGGATCTCTTGGCCGTCCTAGGGTTTCTTGTTTTCTTTCTCCAAAACCGTTCTCAAAACCTTAACCCTAGCAACCAACTGAGAGGGTATTTATAGGGCTACACAACAGGGACCAATAGGCAAATATGAAAAGGACTTCCCACGTAATTAAATCTTCCAATTCTACCCCGTGTTAGGATTCAATTACGTAAATTACAATTCATTCCACTAAAGAATTATAATTGTACTCCTAATCATATTCGAATTTATATTTTTGAGCCTTTAATATTAAATACTTATTATCTCCCCACGTTAAGATTACAGATATCTATCAATTAAATTTAATTACTGACAATATAATTTAATTGGCTTTTATTATCCTTGAGACTTATCCACTTAACTTATTTGATGTATCGGATTTAAAATCCACTTGCAAGATTTGATACAATCAAAACTTATAAGCTTCCTCAAGGGGATATCATCAATCCAATTTATCAGGACATGGTTTCCTTCAACTATTAATATTCACCATATATATAATGTTATTGCCCAACCCACTGAGTTTATTGACTCATATAGAATCTCACTCTATGTGTAATCAAAGCAATAATCACTACACACGTGTCTAGAAATAGAATTCGGATTAAGAGCATAAGCAATCATAATATTCATGAGTTTTAAATTATTTTATAAAGTCAGTATAAAATAATTAACTCAACTGGGTCCTGTTCAATACACACAAAGTGTACTAGCACAAATAGTTAGAATAAACCATTCCCCGTAGTCAAGACAGACCTACTAAAAATTTGTGCTACAGTTCTACTGATGGTGTGTCCAATTCCATCTAAAACTGTGAACAATAAACTTGTATTCCAAAAGAACCGATGATTAGTCTTCTGTGTGTAAGCCGTACTCTACACACTAGATCAAATACTCTTTGTAAATACTAGACACATGCACATATATAGTAAATGGCACACATTGCTCAAAATGAATTCTCATTAAAATATAAAGACATAACATAAAGCATATCTTTTAGTCTATATCTCTATCAGATGCATCTGCCAACGAACTAAGTTCGGATTTTCAATTTTTTATTTTTTTTATCTTTCTTCGATTCGCTGAAAGCGTGGTCGCGAGATGCCTCTCGAAACCTAGTCCGCTTGCCATCTGGAGTTCGGTACGATCGTCGATTGGTTTTTGAACAAATTTTACCCTTTTGCCTCATTTCTTTGCTTTGGAAAATTCTTCTTGCCCTTTTTCTTCCCATTTTTTCGGGGATAAACACATCAGAGATCGGAAATCTAGCGGCATTAATAAGAGTTTCTTCTGATTTCTCCGCGTTTTATAGCCTAAGATTGTCAATTGATCTATTCTTGGTTAGTGTTTTTGTTTGCATTACCGTTTATCTTTGTTTTCCCTTGAAGGTTTTCGTAGTTGATTCTTCTTCGGTTCCAATTGTTATTATTGTTATTTTTGATGGGGTTGAATCATATTCGGGTGTTTGTGAGAGAGGTAATCGCTAAAACTGATGAATGCCAAGAGAAGGATCGATTCAATTCAGAAATGAGCTAATTTTAAGCAGTGATTGTATTTATAGCATTAAGTCTCCCATATCCAAGTGGTTGGGTTTAGTTGGAAATATTTTAACATTCTCTGATTCAATGGATGGGGGAATTTCCAACACTCAGTTTGGATTCAATTGGGGGGGGGGGGGGGGGGGAGAATTTCTATTTGCACAGCCCAAATTACTCACTACACCCCTTATTTTTAAAAATAAAATTCCTAAACTACCCTCCCTTTTTTCTCTCCACACCCCTCTCCCACCACACACTCTCCTCTCCCGCACCGCTCCCCTCTCCAGTACCGCCCCCTCACTTTCTGACACCATTCCCTCCTCCCCGGTACCGTCCCCTCACTTTCCGACACCGGTCCTCTTCCAACGCCCCACTGGTCCCTTCTCCTCTCCACTCTTCGGCACCATTCGGCTAAACAGGACCAAACGGAGGGCCTCTATTCAGCCTGGCCTATCAGATCGAACAGAATGGTCTTTGTTCGGCCAAACAGGACCGAACAGAGCTCTCTGTTCGGCCCTGTTTGGCCGAACGATGCCGAAGGGGGAGTTAGTGCTAGAGGAGGGGGCGTTGGGCCGGTACCGAACAGTGGAGAGGAGACGGAGCTGAGGGGAGGTGGCGGTGCTGGGAAGGGGAGGAGATGGGGACGGTGCCAAAGAAAGGGGCTCTCTATTCGACCCTGTTTGGCTGAACGATGCCGAAGGGGGAGCCAGTGCCGAATAAGGGAGCGCTGAGCCGGTACCGAGGAGTGGGGAGGAGACAGAGCTGAGAGAAGGGCGGTGCTGGAGAGGGGAGGAGATGGGGGTGGCGCCGAAGAGAGGAGGAGGGGAGAGGAGAGGGGGGGGTGACGGGGCAAATAGAAATTCCCAATGGATGGCGATGGGATCGCTGCTTGGTGCACTTGCTTAGAAAAGTTGTTATGGAGTCTTCTGCCTATTCTTTAAAAAGAGAAAAGGAAAAATAGATAGAAAAGCATAAACATGGATGAAGATTATGATACTCTATATAAATCTCATGTTCACATGATCTTTAAATCATGCTTTTATTCTTCATTCTAGCACATACAAATACAAATATTTTTTTAACATAAGAGATTCCTGCGATGCATCTTGGGCCAGTTAGAGGATGCTATCATCTGGAATTACTGCACTATTCAAAACAACAATGATGCCACCTGAAATGATGTATCCATATGCCTCTCTGTCACATTCTTGGACCCCATCTTTGTTAACGGTCTACATCATCAAGACCAAACCAAGAAATGAGAGAGAGACAGAATGAGATGCATTACCATTTTCTTGTGACTAGCTCTGGGTTTTGTGCTTTTATTCATCAAATAAATATATCCATGCATTTACTTTGGCATTTTTATTTATGAATGCTCTAGTTTTACTATGTTATTAGTTGAACTGTAAATTTGTATGAGCTTCCTTCGAAAAATATCCACAATTTTCCTGACTATGTCCATTGGTCCATAGAGCGAGAATTCTATTTTTGATAATTTTGAAGCTAAAATAACAAGCATGGTGAATTCTATTAAATGCAATAGATGAGATAAAAAAAATGATGGAAATTTAACTTTGGTCTATGTCAATGTTAACTGTCACAAGCTTGACTTGAAAGTTCCAAGAAAGAATACCAATATGATTAAATTGTTTAGTGCAACAAGGAGAAAACTAAGAACTTGAATAATATGCTTAGTATAATTTTTTCAAATATTTCAGTACCCTGACGTTTCTCCCTATCCTTGCATTCTTATCAATTATAGCCTTTCGAATATGAGTCCGCTCCCCAATCCCAACTGGGACATTGAAGTCTTGCAATTTTGTCTGGTTCGATTGCACATCTGCCTATTTGATCAGAGAAGGAAAATTTAGTGGTAGAAAGTGAGAAAATGTAAAGATGTTTGCAGTCTAGTAAACATAATTGATATCAGATAACAGTTAGCAACATTGTACATTCAACAATATAAGCTGAAGAACAAGATTAACATGTAAATTTACCAACCTAAGAGGAAAAAGTTAAAGACTACATAAATTTATGCTGCTGGCGTTTTACCTCATCCATATGAATTATCTTTTCCGTACAGTGATCTATTCTTGGCTGAACTACTCGATTCTTGAAAATATTCAGAAATATAAAAATCTCATACAATGATGTAATTGTAGCATCTCTAACCGTCGTCGATGGCATTATTTAAAGGGGAAAAAAAAACAAAAAAGATGGCTGTCCCATCTGGTGGAAGGATCATATATAGCAAGCCAAGAAACTAATCATATAGCAACCAAGAAACTAAGGACCAAGAAACTACCTAATGCAGCCAAGAACCTAAGAAAACCAATGCATGCAATGCTCACAACAGGGCGCAATACTAATATATAGATATAGAAAGGACGCAGACGAGAATCGATAATATATTTTTACTCCCTCACCAGACGGTCCAGCCATCTCATAGCACCCGCTCGGGTGACAGGCTCACGCTACTGAGCTCGGCAGGAGACTTCGCGAAATCCTCTGAAGTTGAGACGCCTGGTTTCGTGACGACTTCCGGTGTGGGACTAATCAAAATTCAGGACTCAACTGCTGTCGGAACTGAGTGTGAGCTGGCTCGAGAAGTTAAATCTAAATCCACGTACGTTCAGCCAGTTTGACTTTGATCTTGCGTATCGTTCAGCTCGTAATTAAAGGTTGAATCTGTTTCAGAATCCCATCCCATCTGGTAACCCTTGGGAGCGTAATCTACCAAACTCCTTATAATTAATTAGAAAAAGCACATAAACCAAAAAATGTAAAATAATATTTGAATTTCATAATTTATGTAAAATATAATCATTGCATGATTAATTAATCGTTGGCATCAAAACGCTGGGTCCTATCATCGCTTTTTCATATGTGATGGAGCCTCTGTAGCAAAACATTCAGCGACGAGTTTAGCTTAATTTCATGGCAAGGGAAAGCAATAGCCCTTCACATCAATATTTTCACAAGAATAGAAGCAGCAAGGACTGGAATGTATATTTATTTATAAAGTCTGACTTAGAATACAAAAATACAAATTGCGGCTCTTTTTAACAGGGCATGGCCTCCCACCACCAACATTATTTCTCCTCCTATTACAACTTATATTCTTATTTACAGCAAGAACAATTCTCCTCTTATTACAACTTATTTATAATCTTATTTACAGCAAGAACAAGTGTTGCTAAGGAGTTACTATGCGACAGTAATATACAAGCCTAAAAGCAAAGGTGTTGTGTAAGAAAGTATGGGGGCTTTAGTTCTTCAGGCTAGCTTATCTCCATCATTTTTCTTTTTATTTTTTTTTCTTAAGGCTAGAATATATATAGATTTAAGAAAACCATAAACAAGCATATCTTATTAAATGCCAAGAATGTAAAATAGAACTATAAGAAAGCATGTTGATTAACATTTACAAAATACATGTATAATTGAAATAAAAGTGCAACAATAAAAGGATAAATAAATGAAAGTGACTAAATATAAAATTTAATATAGAATTTAAAGGTTAAATATAATTCAAACTAAAAAGGGGTATAACAATATTATTATAAATCGTAATAGTCAAAAATACCAAAGTAATGACATAAAATATTATAAATTAAATAAAATATAAAGTTAAAAAGATATGAATAATAATAACATTTCTTATGGTAGTCGCTAGATATTAGATGTATTAGAATAGAAAATCTGAAAAATATTTACGATGAACATTTCTTTAAGGTTTGATCTATTTTGTAGTCAAGCGATGTTTGAAAGGGGATCAATTGGAGATGGCTAGAGGATTACAATATTTTAACCATGAGTTCTTTCGAATGTAAATTATAAAGAATATCCCTTAAATTGTATAGATATATAGAAGAAGGATTCGTCATCGATTAGCATTTAAGCCTTTTTTTTTTTTTTTCTTCTTAAACAATGTGTGTGTGCACCCCTCTGTACGAAGAGGAGCTATGGATCAAAGACCACGATTCACTTTTTTTTTATAATAAAGGCAGAGAGCAGAGTTAAAAATTTTGATTAGATAGCAGGTTTCAACAAACCAAAGGCTTTAACATTTTATTAAAAATTATCATATTTTGCAAATAACCAAAATCAATCACTTCCTTCAACTATTAGGATGAAACAAGATCGACTAATATCAGCAACAAGAATATAGATAAGGATAAAAATATGTTCAACTATTAGTATATAGAATAAAGAAAGCAGTAATATATATATATATATCTTACATATTTAAATTACTTATAATTATATTTAATTTTTATAATTTTTATCGGAATAAGGGCTTGGATCGATCGCAACCGTCGGATCATCGCCAAACGGATCGATCATGGCTTGGATCGATCGCAACTGTCGGATTATCGCCGACCGGGATCGATCATGGCTTGGATCGATCACAACCATCGGATCGTCGCCGATCCGATCGATCGCGACGGTCCGAGATAGGTCGACGCCGATCGGGATCGATCATGGCTTGGATCGATCACAACCGTCGGATCGTCGCCGATCCGATCGATCGCCACGGTCTGAGATAGGTCGTCGCCGACCGGGATCGATCATGGCTTGGATCGATCGCAACCGTCGGATCGTCGCCGACCGGGATCGATCATGGCTTAGATCAATCGCAACCGTCGGATCATCGCCGAACGGGATCGATCATGGCTTGGATCGATCGCAAACATCGGATTATCGCCGATCAGGATCGATCATGGCTTGGATCGATCGCAACTGTCGGATCGTCGCCGATCCGATCGATCGCGATGGTCCGAGATAGGTCGACGCCGACCGTGATCGATCATGGCTTGGATTGATCGCAACCGTCGGATCGTTGCCGATCCGATCGATCGCCATGGTCCGAGATAGGTCATCGCCGACCGGGATCGATCATGGCTTGGATCGATCGGAACCGTCGGATCGTCGCCGACCGGGATCGATCATGGCTTGGATCGATCGCAACCGTCGGATCATCACCGAACGGGATCAATCATGGCTTGGATCGATCGCAACCATCGGATTATCGCCGATCAGGATCGATCATGACTTGGCTCGATCGCTACCGTCGGATCATCGCCGATCCGATCGATCGCGACGGTCCGAGATAGGTCGACGCCGACTGGGATCGATCATGGCTTGGATCGATCGCAACCATCGGATCGTCGCCGATCCGATCGATCGCGATGGTCCGAGATAGGTCGACGCCGACCGTGATCGATCATGGCTTGGATCGATCGCAACCGTCGGATCGTTGCCGATCCGATCGATCGCCACGGTCCGAGATAGGTCATCGCCGACCGGGATCGATCATGGCTTGGATCGATCGCAACCGTCGGATCGTCGCCGACCGGGATCGATCATGGCTTGGATCGATCGCAACCGTCGGATCATCACCGAACGGGATCGATCATGGCTTGGATCGATCGCAACCATCGGATTATCGCCGATCGGAATCGATCATGACTTGGCTCGATCGCAACCGTCGGATCGTCGCCGATCCGATCGATCGCGATGGTCCGAGATAGGTCGACGCCGACCGGGATCGATCATGGCTTGGATCGATCACAACAGTCGGATTATCGCCGACCGGGATCGATCATGGCTTGGATCGATCGCAACCGTCGGATCGTCGCCGATCCGATCGATTGCAATGGTCCAAGATAGGTCGACGCCGACCGGGATCGATCATGGCTTGGATCGATCGCAACCGTCGGATCATCGCCGATCCGATCGATCGCCATAGTCTGAGATAGGTCATCGCCGACCGGGATCGATCATGGCTTGGATCGATCGCAACCGTCGGATCATCGCCGAACGGGATCGATCATGGCTTGGATCGATCGCAATCATCGGATTATCGCCGATCGGGATCGATCATGGCTTGGATCGATCACAACCGTCGGATCATCGCCGATCCGATTGATCACGACGGTCCGAGATAGGTCGATGCCGACCGGGATCGATCATGGCTTGGATCGATCACAACCGTCGGATCATTGCCAAACGGGATCGATCATGGCTTGGATCGATCGCAACCGTCGAATTATTGCCGACTGGGATCGATCATGGCTTGGATCGATCGCAACCGTCGGATCGTCGTCGATCCGATCGATCGCAACGGTCCGAGATAGGTCGACGCCGACCGGGATCGATCATGGCTTGGATCGATCGCAACCATCGGATCATTGCCGATCCGATCGATCGCCATGGTCCGAGATAGGTCGTCGCCGACCGGGATCGATCATGGCTTGGATCGATCGCAACCGTCGGATCATCGCCGACCGGGATCGATCATGGCTTGGATCGATCGCAACCGTCGGATCATCGCCGAACGGGATCGATCATGGCTTGGATCGATCGCAACCGTCGGATTATCGCCGACCGGGATCGATCATGGCTTGGATCGATCGCAACCATCGGATCATCGCCGATCCGATCGATCACGACGGTCCGAGATAGGTCGATGCCGACCGTGATCGATCATGGCTTGGATCGATCGCAACCGTCGGATCGTTACCGATCTGATCGATCGCCACGGTCCGAGATAGGTCATCGCCGATCGGGATCGATCATGGCTTGGATCGATCGCAATCGTCGGATCGTCACCGACCGGGATCGATCATGGCTTGGATCGATCGCAACCGTCGGATCATCACTGAACAGGATCGATCATGGCTTGGATCGATCGCAACCATCGGATTATCGCTGATCGGGATCGATCATGACTTGGATCGATCGCAACCGTCGGATCGTCGCCGATCCGATCGATCACGATGGTCCGAGATAGGTCGACGCCGATCGGGATCGATCATGGCTTGGATCGATCACAACCATCGGATCATCACCGATCCGATCGATCGCCACGGTCCGAGATAGGTCGTCGCCGACTGGGATCGATCATGGCTTGGATCGATCGCAACTATCGGATCGTCACCGATCGAGATCGATCATGGCTTGGATCGATCGCAACCGTCGTATAATCGCCGAACGGGATCGATCATGGCTTGGATCGATCGCAACCGTCGGATTATCGCCGACCGGGATCGATCATGGCTTGGATCGATCGCAACCGTCGGATCGTCGCTGATCCAATCGATCGCGACGGTCCGAGATAGGTCGACGCCGACTGGGATCGATCATGGCTTGGATCGATCACAACCGTCGGATCATTGCCGATCCGATCGATCGCCACGGTCCGAGATAGGTCGTCGCTGACCATGATGATCATGGCTTGGATCGATCGCAACCATCGGATCATTTATAATTACTCAAAAAAAAGTTATAAAAAAGTTTTAAAAAAATATTAAACAATTATTGTGATGCCGTAGCGACGCATTTTAGAAAAAAAATAAACAAATATTGCGACGCAATGTATGCGTCGCAATTATTTTTAGTAAATATAATTTTTATCAGTATTAATAAATAAAAGAAATAATATTACGATGCATAATTTGCATCGTAAAGTTTTTAAATAAATATATCTAATTAAAAATATTAAAAAATATTGCGACGCAAAACGGCGTTGCAATTATTATCATAAATTATAAATATTATCATTTATAAATATTTAAAAAATTTTGCGACGCCGTAGCGACATATTTTAGGAAAAAAATAAATAAATATTGCGACGCAATGTATGCGTCGCAATTATTTTTAGTAAATATAAATTTTTTTAGTATTAATAAATAAAAGAAATATAATATTGCGATGCATAAGTTGCATCGCAATGTTTTTTAAATAATATATGTAATTAAAAAGTTTAAAAATATTGCGACACAATTATTAACATTAATTATAAATATTATCATTATAAATATAAAAAATTATTGCGACGCCGTAGCGATTTTTAGAAAAAAAAAACAAATATTGCGACGAAATATATGCATCACAATTATTTTATGTAAATATGATTTTTATCAGTATTAATAAATAAAAGAAATATAATATTGCGATGCATATTTGCGTCGCAATGTTTTTTAATAAATATATCTAAAAAAATATTAAAAAATATTGCGACGTAATTTGCGTCGCATATCATTTATAAATATTAAAAATTATGTGACGCACTGTTTGCGTCGCAATTATATAATTATTATTTTAATCAATTAAAAATATTAAAAAAATATTGCGACCTTAGCGATGCAATTCCTAGAAAATAAAAATAATTTTTCTGCCGGACATTGGCGCCAAGTTAGCGACGCATTAGCGACGCAATTATTTGCGTCGCTATTTTTTCATAAAATTTAATAAAGCCAAATTAACGATGGATTAGCGATGCATTAATGCGTCGCTAATACATAATAAATTTTAAAAAAATATTGCGACCAATTAGCGCAATAAATTGCGTCGCTAATTACTTATATATGCCGGCCTTCTCTTCTTCTTCTTCCCCGTCTTGACCTAGCCGCCGCCCTCCCCAAAAAAAATTCCGGCTCCCACCTCGCTGCTCCGGTTCCCCCCCTCTGGTGCTCCGGCTCCCCGGCGTTCTCCTCCAACTCCGGCGTCTCCTCTCGACCGAGGTAAGCCCCCCACCCTCTAACAAAAATTTTTTTTGTAATAATTTCCCTCCGGCCACGGCCAAGACCGTGGCCGTCTTCTCCGGCCACGGCCGCTGCCGTGGCCGGCAGTGGCCTGGCCACGGTGGCCAGGCCACTGTAAAAAAAAAAAAAAATTTGGTAACAGGGGGGGGAACCCCCCCCCTCTTCCGGCCATTCTTCTCCGGCCACGGCCGCTGCCGTGGCCGGCAGTGGCCTGGCCACGGTGGCCAGGCCACTGTCAAAAAAAAAAATTTGTAACAGGGGGGGTGGGGAAACCCCCCCCCCCCATTTTGTCTTCTCCGGCCACGGCCGCTGCCGTGGCCGGCAGTGGCCTGGCCACGGTGGCCAGGCCACAAAAAAAAAAAAATTTGTAACAGGGGGTCCCCCCCCCCCATTTTGTCTTCTCCGGCCACGGCCGCTGCCGTGGCCGGCAGTGGCCTGGCCACGGTGGCCAGGCCACTGTCAAAAAAAAAAATTGTAACAGGGGGGGGGGAAACCCCCCCATTTTTCTTCTTCGGCCACGGCCGCTGCGTGGCCGCCTGGCCACGGTGGCCAGGCCACTGTAAAAAAAAAAAATTTGTAACAGGGGGGGGGAAACCCCCCCCCCATTTTGTCTTCTCCGGCCACGGCCGCTGCCGTGGCCGGCAGTGGCCTGGCCACGGTGGCCAGGCCACTGTCAAAAAAAAAAAAATTGTAACAGGGGGTGGGGAAACCCCCCCCCCCATTTTGTCTTCTCCGGCCAAGTGGCCTGGCCACGGTGGCCAGGCCACTGTAAAAAAAAAATGGTAACACGGCCACGGCCACGGTGTAAAAAAAAAAATAACGGAGCTCTTTGGATAGACTGATTGTTATGTCTTGATTATGCAATAATATTTGTAATGCTAGATAGAAAGTCTTGTTGTATTATTATTTAATTTGCATAATGTTTATGCAATAATTAATTTAAGCAGAATGTTTATGCAATAATATTTGTGCATTTGTAGTTATTTACAATTGTTATGTCTTGATTATTTACATTCTGCTGCAAACTGAATGATGCATTAAATTATGTAATGCTAAATAGAAAGTCTTGTTGTAATATTATTTAATTTCAGCAACAAATTAGTAGTTTCAATGATTTATATTTTAGTCTTCACAAACATTTGTATTCGACACAATAATCTTAAAAAGTCAGTGATTACATGTATAATTGACAAGAAGTTAAGAATAACAAGCATAAGTTCGATTGTCTTCGGACTTCCATACTATTAATCACAGCACTATAACCTTTAGACCCGTTTGAGAATTTGTAAGCCTTAGTCTTGCAAATTCTCAAATTGTCCTGGTGGACAGTTTGGGAATATTTTTGCGATATGTTAGTCTGCTATTAATCATCGTTGGGTGAGATTGCGGTTTGTATTTGCTCATACGTTCTCCTAGTGTGGCTTATATGCCACACATTTAGGAGAACATATGGGGAAATGCTGCCGAAATTTCAATGTAACCGATCGATGATAATTAATAGCAGAATAACATATCACAAAAAATATTCTTGAATGGGATAGGGCCTTACCTTATAGACATGGAGTGAAGGTAGAATTAATTTAAGACACTTGAATGCTTGTGAAGTCTCATGATTAAACGGACCGCCTTGCGGCCCGACCCGAACTCAAGCCCTACCATTAGCCATGAACCTGTGCCTCGGTCCTTGCTAGCACGCCAAGGATCGTAGCCGTGGCTCGCCCTTGCATGGTAGGACCTTAGTTGCCTAAAAGAAAATTGGTTTAGTTATAAATGATTTAAATGGTTGTTATTAACCTTAGTTGTGACCAAGAAATAATTTAGTTATATATTTAGTAATACTAATATAGTTTTATTTTGTGGTTTCCTTTAATGGTTTACCAGACTTTGTATAAGTCGGTCAAAAATGAGCGGGGCTCGCTCGTGGATGTATGCAAGGATAAAAGATGGCTTGCTTAATCCAGATTTTCTGAATGGATTGGAAGAATTTATCGCATTTGCATGTAGCCAACCTGACTGGATGGATGGCCCTAGGATTAGGTGCCCATGCAACTTCCACAGGTGTCAGAATAAAGCCTACAGAGATGTGAAACTGTTAAGGTGCATTTGTGTAAGAAGGGGTTTGTTCCTGATTACTATGTTTGGTACTGTCATGGTGAACCAGAGGATATTCCAGCAGCTGTTATAGGCCAACAAGAGTCAATTCCCGTAGATGAACCATTTGTGAATTTAAACACATATGAACAAATGGTGATGAATGCATCGGGTAATGAATTCAATCAGAATACATTTATGGAAGAACCAAATCCAGATGCACAGCAATTTTATGATATGTTGCGTGCTGCAAATCAAGAATTGTATCCTGGTTGTGAGGGTCATTCCCAGTTGTCTACAGCTGCTCGAATGTTGAATATTAAGGCAGAACATCGATTATCAGAAAAGGCGTTCAATTCTGTAGCTGGGTTAATCAAAGAAATTTTGCCAAATGACAATGTTGCAGCAGACAGTTTTTACGCAACAAAGAAGTTGTTGCGTGGGCTTGGGCTCCCAGTAAATAAGATCGATTGTTGCTTGAACAATTGTATGATATTTTGGGGTGAAGACTCAGAGCTGAGATGGTGTAAGATTTGTGGGCAATCGAGGTACAAAAACAGCGAAGGAGGAGCCAGTACAAGTAGGAGGAAAAGTGTGCCTTACAAGAGGATGCATTACTTTCCTCTTACCCCACGCCTGCAGAGATTATACAGATCTGAGGCAACAGCTGCTGATATGAGATGGCATGCCGAACATGAATCTAAAGAGGATGAAATGCGGCATCCATCAGATTCAAAGGCTTGGAAGCATTTCAATGAAAATCATCCTGATTTCGCTGAAGATATAAGGAATGTGAGATTAGGTCTTTGTACCGATGGCTTCCAACCATTTGGTCAAGCGGGGCAACAGTATTCATGTTGGCCTGTGATACTGACTGTATATAACCTTCCTCCGTGGAAGTGCATGAAAGATACTGCAATGTTTTTAACCGTTTTGGTTCCAGGACCATCAAATCCAAAGGAAAAGATTGATGTCTTTCTGCAACCGTTGGTGGCCGAATTGAAAATGTTGTGGGAAACAGGAGTCGTAGCCTACGACATTTCTATGAAACAGAATTTCATCATGAGAGCTGCTTTGATGTGGACAATAAGTGATTTCCCGGCATATGCAATGTTGTCTGGTTGGAGCACTGCTGGACGTCTGGCATGCCCTCATTGCATGTATGATTCGGATGCATTTACATTGCAGAAGAGTGGTAAGCAGTCATGGTTTGATAACCATAGGAAGTTCTTGCCCCCAAATCATCCTTACAGGCGTAACTTGATCGCCTTCCGGAAGAACAAAGCAGTCACAAAATTCGCCGAACCGGTTAGGTCCGGCACGGATATATTTGATACTATAGAGCATTTGGGGTTGATGTATGCATGGGAACCGGATGCAGATAGAATAAATGGCCGTATATGTAAAGAACATAACTGGAAGAAGCGAAGTATATTTTGGGATTTGCCTTATTGGAGCACAAATCTCATCCGGCACAACTTGGATGTTATGCATATCGAGAAAAATTTCTTTGATAACATATTTAACACGGTGCTAAACATCCCGGGAAAAACAAAAGATACTGCAAAGTCAAGAGAAGAACTTAATCAGTACTGCAGAAGAGGTGATTTGAGAAGGAGCCGATGGGACCTATCCTAAAGCCTGTTACACTCTTGACAGAAATTCACGAGAAGTTTTATGTAACTGGCTTAGAGGGTTAAAATTTCCAGATGGTTATGCCTCAAATATCGGTAGGTGTGTGGACATGCATAAGCTCAAGTTGTTCGGCATGAAGAGTCACGACTGCCATGTTTTCATGCAACGGTTATTACCTGTAGCTTTTCGTGAGTTGCTTCCGCAACATGTCTGGAAGGCAATTACGGAGCTCAGCTTATTCTTCAAGGAGTTATCTGCCGCAGTCATTACTTCTGCATCCATGGCAAGGCTTGAGGAGGAAATTCCAATTATTTTATGCAAGCTTGAGCGAATATTTCCTCCCAGTTTTTTTGACTCAATGGAGCATTTACCGGTTCACTTGCCATACGAAGCGAGCATAGCTGGTCCCGTGCAGTATCGCTGGATGTATCCTTTCGAGAGGTAAATATATACATCATTAAGATATGTTGACATTTCAAATATTATTTCATTGCAAGAAAATTGGTTAATTTTTTGTTTCAACTTTACATATAGGTATCTTAAGAAGTTAAAAAATAATGTGCGTAATAAGGCAAGGGTTGAAGGTTCTATATGCAATGCACACTTGGTCGAAGAAGTTTCAGCTTTTGCCTCACATTACTTTGAGGGTCACGTCCACACGAGGAGCCGAAATCTTGGTCGTAACGATGACGTATGTGTGGACGAAGGAGAACCTAATGACGGTAGAATATCAATTTTTAAAGGTATCGGCCGTTCATTTGGTGGGCAGAAGTCAAGAAATCTTAGCGATATGGAGTATAATGCAGCACATTATTACATCCTAATGAACTGTAGAGAAGTCGATCCATATATTGAGTAAGTGTATACTTCAAT
>UESW01004864.1:555835-589625 GCA_900491605.1 Calamus simplicifolius
GACCCCATCTTTGTTAACGATCTACATCATCAAGACCAAACCAAGAAATGAGAGAGAGACAGAATGAGATGCATTACCATTTTCTTGTGACTAGCTCTGGGTTTTGTGCTTTTATTCATCAAATAAATATATCCATGCATTTACTTTGGCATTTTTATTTATGAATGCTCTAGTTTTACTATGTTATTAGTTGAACTGTAAATTTGTATGAGCTTCCTTCGAAAAATATCCACAATTTTCCTGACTATGTCCATTGGTCCATGGAGCGAGAATTCTATTTTTGATAATTTTGAAGTTAAAATAACAAGCATGGTGAATTCTATTAAATGCAATAGATGAGATAAAAAAAATGATAGAAATTTAACTTTGGTCTATGTCAATGTTAACTGTCACAAGCTTGACTTGAAAGTTCCAAGAAAGAATACCAATATGATTAAATTGTTAGTGCAACAAGGAGAAAACTAAGGACTTGAATAATATGCTTAGTATAATTTTTTCAAATATTTCAGTACCCTGACGTTTCCCTATCCTTGCATTCTTATCAATTATAGCCTTTCCAATATGAGTCCGCTCCCCAATCCCAACTGGGACATTGAAGTCTTGCAATTTTGTCTGGTTCGATTGCACATCTGCCTATTTGATCAGAGAAGGAATATTTAGTGGTAGAAAGTGAGAAAATGTAAAGATTGTTTGCAGTCTAGTAAACATAATTGATATCAGATAACAGTTAGCAACATTGTACATTCAACAATATAAGCTGAAGAACAAGATTAACATGTAATTTACCAACCTAAGAGGAAAAGTTAAAGACTACATAAATTTACCAATCTATGGGTGTTACTCATAAAATTTAAAAAAACTGCAAAACTTTTTCCCACCACGTGGAGTTTTAAAAATGGATGGTATGAAAGTCCTATTTGAAATGGCCCAAGTGTAATCAATGTAACACAATGTATATATGTTGGGCATTGGTGCAGATCATGGATGAATATAAGTACAACTCTTGGAATAAAATTATCCTTGTGTGGATCACTACTCAAGCAGAACCCTAAACCTTTTTAGGATGATGGCAGTGTCATTTAATAAAACCATACTGCTTGGTATTGAATCATCAAAAAATAATTGCATTGTGGATTGTTATTTAAGAAGTGTTAAACCAGGATAGGAAGTTTATGTCATGCTGTCAGACTGTCATCAAGCAAACTCATCCCCTTTGACCAGGCTTTTCCTGGATGCTCAGTTAGCACAACCAGCTCAGTTGCTCCATCTCCTATATGGTCCTTTTTCTGAGTGTCGGTTCCAGACATACAGATTTCTTTGCAAAAATCTTTTACGCTGTGGACTTAAGCTCTATCCACTATCTTACCTCTCCAATTCGTTTCCTCTTGCCTTTGTTTCTTGATAGTCTTTAGACCCTCTCTTAACTATTTCAGAAAAAAACTATATCCAGTCTTCATTCCTTTTTTTTTTTTTTTTTTGTCAAAATGTTCTTTCTTCCTTCCTAGTTAAATTTTCCAATTCTAGTTAATGAACATGGTTCAAAATCAGTACAGAATTTTGTTGTTTACCTTCAATTATGGGCCATAAAGATACCTTCTTAACAGAAGAAAGAAAGATGGGAAGAAAACACACAGGCTTATCTAGCATAAGTTTGCTTCTCTAGCATTTCTTTGTTACATTATCGAAGATGATGATGGTGATGAAATCAAAGTGAAACTCAATTTATACATGATTTTGAACATGGTATGGAAGAGAAGAAATGGAGATTTTGTGGCTGATATAGATCTTTGGAGGTTCTTGTATACAACTTGAGTCAGATTCAGAAGAATTCTATTTATGCTGCTGGCGTTTTACCTCATCCATATGAATTATCTTTTCCGTACAGTGATCTATTCTTGGCTGAACTACTCGATTCTTGAAAATATTCAGAAATATAAAAATCTCATACAATGATGTAATTGTAGCATCTCTAACCGTCGTCGATGGCATTAATTAAAGGGGGAAAAAAACAAAAAAGATGGCTGTCCCATCTGGTGGAAGGATCATATATAGCAAGCCAAGAAACTAATCATATAGCAACCAAGAAACTAAGGAGCCACCTACCTAATGCAGCCAAGAACCTAAGAAAACCAATGCATGCAATGCTCACAACAGGGCGCAATACTAATATATAGATATAGAAAGGATGCAGACGAGAATCGATAATATTTTTACTCCCTCACCAGACGGTCCAGCCATCTCATAGCCCCCGCTCGGGTGACAGGCTCACGCTACTGAGCTCGGCAGGAGACTTCGCGAAATCCTCTGAAGTTGAGACGCCTGGTTTCGTGACGACTTCCGGTGTGGGACTAATCAAAATTCAGGACTCAACTGCTGTCGGAACTGAGTGTGAGCTGGCTCGAGAAGTTAAATCTAAATCCACGTACGTTCAGCCAGTTTGACTTTGATCTTGCGTATCGTTCAGCTCGTAAAGGTTGAATCTGTTTCAGAATCCCATCCCATCTGGTAACCCTTGGGAGCGTAATCTACCAAACTCCTTATGTTGATTTTAAGATCACATCGTAATTCAAAATTTTATTTTTTAAAAAATTAATTAAAAATAATATTTGAATTTCATAATTTATGTAAAATATAATCATTGCATGATTAATTAATCGTTGGCATCAAAACGCTGGGTCCTATCATCGCTTTTTCATATGTGATGGAGCCTCTGTAGCAAAACATTCAGCGACGAGTTTAGCTTAATTTCATGGCAAGGGAAAGCAATAGCCCTTCACATCAATATTTTCACAAGAATACAAGCAGCAAGGACTGGAATGTATATTTATTATAAAGTCTGACTTAGAATACAAAAATACAAATTGCGGCTCTTTTTAACAGGGCATGGCCTCCCACCACCAACATTATTTCTCCTCCTATTACAACTTATTATAATCTTATTTACAGCAAGAACAATTCTCCTCTTATTACAACTTATTTATAATCTTATTTACAGCAAGAACAAGTGTTGCTAAGGAGTTACTATGCGACAGTAATATACAAGCCTAAAGCAAAGGTGTTGTGTAAGAAGTATGGGGGCTTTAGTTCTTCAGGCTAGCTTATCTCCATCATTTTTCTTTTTATTTTTTTTTTTTCTTAAGGCTAGAATATATAGATTTAAGAAAACCATAAACAAGCATATCTTATTAAATTCCAAGAATGTAAAATAGAACTATAAGAAATCATGTTGATTAACATTTACAAAATACATGTATAATTGAAATAAAAGTGCAACAATAAAAGGATAAATAAATAAAAGTGACTAAATATAAAATTTAATATAGAATTTAAAGGTTAAATATAATTCAAACTAAAAAAGGGTATAACAATATTATTATAAATCGTAATAGTTCAAAAATACCATAGTAATGACATAAAATATTATAAATTATAAATAAAATATAAAGTTAAAAAGATATGAATAATAATAACATTTCTTATGGCAGTTGCTAGATAGCATTAGAATAGGAAATCTGAAAAATATTTATGATAAACATTTCTTTAAGGTTTGAACTATTTTGTAGTCAAGCGATGTTTGAAAGGGGATCAATTGGAGATGGCTAGACGATTACAATATTTTAACCATGAGTTCTTCCGAATGTAAATTATAATGAATGTTTCTTAAATTATATAGAAATATAGAAGAAGGATTCGTCATCGATTAACATTTAAGCCTTTTCTTTTTTTTTTTCTTCTTAAACAACGTGTGTGTGTGTGTGTGTGTGTGTGTGTGTGTGTGTGTGTGTGTGTGTGTGTGTGTGTGTGTGTGTGTGTGTGTGCATCCCTTTGTACGAAGAGGAGCTAATGGATCAAAGACCATGATTCACTTTTTTTTTAATAAAGGCGGAGAGCAGAGTTAAAATTTTTGATTAGATAGCATGTTTCAGAAAACCAAAGGCTTTAACATTTTATTAAAAATTCTCATATTTGCAAATAACCAAAATCAATCACTTCCTTCAACTATTAGGATGAAACAAGATCGACTAATATCAGCAACAGGAATATAGATAAGGATAAAAATATGTTCAACTATTAGTATATAGAATAAAGAAAGCAATAATATATATATATATATATCTTACATATTTAAATTACTTATAATTATATTTAGTTTTTATAATTTTTTTAGTATTAAAATGCATGAGGGTATGTTGACCTTATATTGATTTTGATGATTACAAAATGATTAAGTAAATTACTAATAAGTTTTGTGTAGAGCTATAGTGCAATGCAGGCATACATTTGTCATAAAAATGAAGTTGAAATCCAAGCTCTTAATAAGGTCTGATTCAAGAAGGATGTATTGAAGAAGAACATGATCAAAGAAGTATTGGTTTTCAATATATATATATATATATATATATATATATATATATATATATATATATATATATATATATATCATTATATATATGTGTAGCGGAAGCATGCGGATCATTTAACATGCATTAAATTAATATTATCATATGAAAAGAAAAAACATATAATTCTTTTAAATATAAAACATATTGATATGTTGAGGTCTCGAATGAACAGACGTGCCCTACTACGGATTCGTAGCTATGGATGAAGAATCCCACGATAGAGTTTATAGGACCTACAAAATTAAAATGAAACCAGAGCCTTCCTCAAGGATCGGTATCGAATTATGAGAGTGGGTTCACTCTTGATTTTCTATATTTCTCATAACTATGGTGCACATAAAATAAAAGAGAAAAGGAGGAAAGAAAATTTTCTTTCATTTTTTCTTACCATCTGAAAGTCCACCTTATGCATATGTATAGGCTCTAGGTGAATCAAAATAAACTATTTTTAAATTAATTTAATTTAGATAACATTTATCTGTTACAATATTTAATTTAGATAATGTTTATCTGTTACAACATTTAATTTAGATATTACGACATTTGATATAGATAACGTTTATATGTTACAACTTCTGGGTTCTGGGTTCTTTTGAATTAGCCACAGCACCACTATTATCCAGAATAATATCAATAGCATATCCATTCCTGAAACAACTTCCAAGTCAGTATAGAACTTTTTAAGCCAAACTGATTCTTAGCTGCTTCACAAGCCGCTATATACTCAGCTTCCATGGTAGAATCAACAATGCTAGATTGTTTGATACTTCTCCAACAACTGCTGCACCACCAAGTGTAAACACTGATTTAGATGTTGACCTTCGAGAATCTTTATCTGATTGAAAATCAGAATCAGTGTATCCTAAGGGGTTCATAATACACAAGCATATAATTTCTCGTTCTCCAAAGATACTTGAGAATGTGCTTTATTGCCACCCAGTGCTCTATCCCAGGGTTTGACTGGAACCGACTAACAACTCCCATTGTATAGTAAATGTCTGGTCTAGTGCATTGCATAGCATACATTAGACTTTCAACTGTCGATGCATATGGAATACGTCTCATGTCCTCTTCTTCTTGTGGTATCTTAGGACACTATTCTTTAGAGAGAACAATTCCATGTTGGATCGAAAGAAGACCCTTCTTGAAATTTTGCATCGAAAAATGAGCTAGCACTTTATCGATATAAGATGCCTGAGACAGTGCTAGGAGTTTGTTCTTCCTATCCCTAATGATCTAGATACCAAGAACATAACTTGCCTCTCCCAAATCTTTTATTTGGAATTGTTCGGCCAGCCATCTCTTTACGTTAGATAATATTTTCACATCATTTCCAATGAGTAAGATATCATCTACATATAGTACTAAGAAAATCATACTTTTTTTATTAATGAGCTTGTATACACAAGGTTCATCAACATTTTGCTCGAAGCCATAGGTTTGATAGTTTCATCAAACCTAATGTTCCAAGACCTAGAGGCTTGTTTGAGTCCATAGATGGATCTATTAAGCTTACAAACTTTCTGCTCCTTATCTTTAACAATGAACCCCTTTGGTTGTTCCATATATATGGACTCCTCTAGATAGCCATTCAGAAAGGCTATCTTGACGTTCATCTGTCATATTTCGTAGTCAAAATATGCAGCTATGGATAAGAGAATGTGGATGGAGTTTAACATGACAACTGGAAAGAAAGTCTCTTCATAATCAACTCTCTCCTTTTGGGTATAACCCTTTGCCACAAGTCTAGTTTTGAAGGTCTCTACCTTTCCATCTGCTCCTCTTCTCTTCTTAAGATTCATTTACATCCAATGGACCTGACATCTTCAGGTGGATCTACAAGTTCCCAGACAGTATGGAGTATATAGACTTCATTTCTTGGTTCATGGCTTCTAGCCATTTGTCCTTATCAGGATCATCCATCACATGCTCGTATGATGATGGATCATCATTGTTGGTATAAGCTACCACAACATTTGCTTTGCTATCCTGTCTATAGCGGGTTGGGGTTCTGATAACCCTTCTACTACGTCTAAGCACCATAATATCCTGACTAGGAGCTATGGTTTCTTCTTCCCTAATTTCAATAACTCATATTGATGGAGTGGTAATTTGATCTTTGAGCAACTCTTCGAGCACAACTTTTCTCTGAGGTTTGAATTTATATATTTAATCATTTTCAAAAAAAGTGGCATTTGTCGACACAAACACCTTCTTTTCTTGTGGACTATAAAACAAGCCTCCTCTAGTGCCCTTTTGGTAGCCAACGAATAGACACACTTCTGTTTGTGGTTCTAGCTTTCCAGATTTGTCCTTAAGAACATGAACTGGACACCCCCATATGCAAAAGTGATGTAAACTTGGTTTTTGCCCATTTTACATCTAAGGATGTCTTGATACAGATTTAGATGGTACAATATTCAAAATATGCATTACCATCTGTAAGGCGTATTCCCAAAATGATATCGGTAGTGAGGAATAACTAATCATTGATCTAATCATATCTAACAATGTTCGGTTCCTTCTTTCTGCAATGCCATTTTGCTATGGAGTTCTCAGAGATGTGAGCTGTGAGCTGTGAAATAATTCCATGCTCAATAAGGTAATCCTTGAATTCTATATCAAGGTATTCTTCACCTCGATCCGATTGCAGTATTTTTAGTGATTTACCTAATTATTTTTCAACTTATACTCAAAATTTCTGAAACTTTTCGAAAGTTTTAGACTTTCTTTACATTAGGTAAACGAAACCATATCTTGAGTAATTATCAATAAAACTGATAAAGTACTCATAACCACCTCTAGCTTGTACGTTGAATGGTCCACACACATCCAAATGTACTAGCTCTAGTGGTTCATTAGCCCTTTGGCCCTTTGCAGAGAAAGGTCTTTTGGTCATTTTACCTTCTAAACAGGACTCATAGACAGGAAGAGTGCCAACACTTAGCTCTCTTAGAGGACCATCCTTCACAAGTCTGTTTATCCTATCAAGGTTAATGTGACCAAGCCTAAGGTGCCAGAGAAATGTTTCGTTATCACTGTTTATTACCTTTTGTCTTTTGTTAAACTTAGGATTAGCTCTTTAAATAGTTCGGTATTATAAGAAACATTTTCATAAGGCGATAAAACGTATAACCCATCGACTAAACATCCATGACAAATTTCAAGACTATTTCTTGAAACTAAATAACATTTCCATTAAATGAAATTCCATAACATTGTTCATGAAGTTTAGAAACTGAAATCAAATATCTAAAAAAATTTGGAATGAAATAAACATTATTTAGAAAAAGAAATTTCTCTCCAAATGAAAGATGGGCTGCTCCAACTGCCTTGGCCAATACCATAGCCCCATTGCCAACCTTCATTGTCAACTCACCATTAGAAAGCTCTATCGAAGAACTAAAGAGTTGCATAGAAGAACAAACATGATTTGTCACCCATGAATCAATTATCTAGAAGGAGGTATCAACCTCAACTAGACAAGCTTCAAGTACAAGTAAATTACATTTACTATTTTTCTTCTTTTTCATTTGGTTGGTAGCAACTTGCCACTTGTCATAATGTTATCTAACATTACGATCAGCAGTAAGAGTTGGCT
The DNA here is from genome assembly GCA_900491605.1 of Calamus simplicifolius. Lineage (NCBI taxonomy): Eukaryota > Viridiplantae > Streptophyta > Magnoliopsida > Arecales > Arecaceae > Calamus > Calamus simplicifolius. Next base: position 563,840 of record UESW01004864.1, read on the forward strand.
CAATGATACCAAATTTGATATTCAATAGTCAAAAAGTTATCAAGATTAGATTTCTATTTGGGATAGTTTTCTTTAGTTAGGGTGTTATTAGAAAGTTGAGAAGTAATCGTATTGTTCAAAGCCATTTTCTAAAAATTAGTCAAGATGAATATTTATAAGTTTTTAAAATAGAGATTTCAAAAAAAAAATTGAACAATTTAGAGAAAATACAAGAAAAACCCATATTCTATTCTCTCGATAATTCAACTAGCCATGTACTAGTCTACCGCCGTAGGGTAGGTCAGCTTGCACACTTAGTTAAACCGAGACTCTTCTCAATTAATAAGTATGTTTCTAAAATAACTATTATTTCCATACTTATTAACTACCGAATTAGAAAAGGTTTGGTCAAAGATATAATCAACACATTTGATCTCATATCTTTATGAGTAAGACCCACCATTTTAAATTTCTAAACTTAACCCAAGCGTGTCGTCGTAGGGTAGGTCAAGCTTGAAATACATCTAAAAATTTTATCCTAAGAGATCTAGCCTTGTTATTAAATTGAACGGACACCATCCGTAGGGGGACAAAATCAAAGCGAGGCACCGTTCAACTCTCACGGTACTAAACCAATGGTGGAGACCAACAAATTTATTAATTACTCATTATTAAAGTGGGATTATATTTTATTATTTAAAGATAACATTTTATCTTTATGAATTAAATTCAATAATATTTAAATCTTGTCATCTCATGTAGATTTAATCTATGAATTTAATTCTCTCAAGAATCGAATTCTTGTAAATATTTTAAGATAACTATTATCTTTTTAAAATTAATATTAAAAAAATTTAATAATCATTTTATTAAAATTTAATATCACATATTAACTTTTGAAATTGATTTCTATATAAAGAATCATATTCTTGTTATGTATGAATTCAATAGATTAGTCTTAGATTTAATAATCTCATTATTAAATTAATATCATATATTAACTTAACCTAAGACTATTTTTAATTTCATAACTTTATTTAAGAATCAAATTCTTAATATTATAATTCCAAACCACCCATTTAAATACCCTTTTAATATATTTAGAATTATAATAATATTATCTTTGTTCATTAACTAAGACCCTATAAATAGGCATAATAATGATTAGTTAAAAAGTCCTAATCAATAGTTTTATGATGCATAGGATGGGTATTTCTAATTTCTATATGGCATGATAAAATTAAGTTATCAAATAAATTATTTTATTTTAATGATCGTGGGCCATCTTATGGCCAAACTGTTTGGAGTGGGCTTAGGTCCAATTTGTTTTAAAAATAAATCTTAATATATCAATTAATTAAATCAAAAATATTTCTTAGCGGCCTATTGTGCTTTTCGGATCGCAGGTAGTTGGGTCAAATGCACCAAGGTACTACCAGTAGCCTTTCTTGCGGTGCGTCCCTAATATCCCTACCGTACATCCATTGGGAAAGAGATCCAAGGTACTACCAGTAGCCTCCATCTTGGATCATCCTTGGGTTGAACACGATAGAAACAATTCCTATGCCTACAAATCTTGGGATCTATATCCCATGCTCAACTTTTTAGCAAATAGTTCATGGTAAAAATTACATACCAATATCAAATATTTATGCATACCAAATATCAAATATTTATACATACCCATCCATAACATGCATGCCTAATATCAAATATCATAAAACATGTCAAATTATCATATATCAACATCATGACAATATTAATATTAGTGCATGACCGCTCTGATACCTGTTTTTGATTTTCAATATATATATATATATATATATATATATATCATCACCTATATGTGTAGCGGAAGCATGCGTATCATATAATATGTATAAAATTAATATTGTCATATAAAAGGAAAAAATTATCTTATAATTTTTTAAACATAAAAACATGCCGATATGTTGAGGTCTCAAAGGAACAGACGCTACTGGATTCGTAGCTATGGATGAAGAATCACATGGTAGAGTTTACGGGCCAAGATACTTCATAAAATACTTACAAAATTAAAATGAAACCAGAGTCTTCTTCATCTTTCTCAGGATCGGTATCGAATTATGAGAGTGGGCTCACTCTTGATTTTTGATATTTCTCAGCGCATATAAAATAAGAGAGAAAAAGAGGAAAGAAACTTTTCTTTCATTTTTCTCTATCGTCTGAAAGTTCACCTTATACTGCTCAAAGTGAATCAGAAAAAACTATTTTTAAATTAATTTAATTTAGATAACATTTATTTGTTACAACATTTAATTTAGATAACATTTATCTGTTACAACATTTAATTTAGATAACATTTATCTGTTACAATATTTAATTTAGATAACATTATCTGTTACAACATTTAATTTGGGATAGCGACGCTTTTAAATTAATTTCTCAAGAAACAACTTCTCAGCGCTTTTATTAATTTCTCGAGAAACAGCTTCTCAGCGCTTTTATAAGCTTTTATAAGCGAAAAACTAAAAGTGAAGACGAAATTTAGATGAAATTTTTTGACGCTTTCATAAAGGGTCGGCAAAATATATGGGATGCTTTATAATACGAAAGCGTCGACAAAATACGTTTTTCTAAATGCAATTTTCTTTCTTTCTTTTTCCTTTTGCTGTTTGGTTATAGAAGACCAACTTGCATTCAGTCATCGTCAAGAACACGAATCAAGAAATCAAAGAATCCAAGCCATGGAGCTAAAAGCATTCAGCATTGATCAATCCTTAGCTCGAGCAAGAACGGATGGTTTTCATAAAAATTCGTTGCAGTTACTGTCAAGAATAAGAATGAAGAAATAGAAAAACTAAATAAATTAAGAATCCAAATCCTAAAAGCTAAAAGCCTTCGTCAAAACCAAGAACCGAAAGACGTTATGTAGACAAGAAAACATAACCCTAACTCCCAAAAAAAACTTCAGATCCAAACCCTAGAAGGATCAAAGACAGAACAATCGAAAGAAAAAGGAAAGAAAGGAAATAGAGAGTATGAGAGGAGTACCAGAAGCACTGTGAAGGCCATTAAAGGTTGTGGTTGGTGATCCAATCATAGAGCAAAGGATCATCTCCTTCCATCGCACCGTGGCCTTCTTCTTGATAACTCGACGCAGACGCCATGGCTCATGGCGAAGTTGATGACTTGGCGGACTTGGGTGGTGGAGTAGCGCATGGCGGGGCTGTAAGGCGAGGTCGGGCTTGGAGGGGAGGAGGGGGAAGGACTGTGAGTCGGTCGTTGAGGTGCCAATGGAAAACGTTAAGCTTATTGTGGCTCATGGCGCGAAGGTGCAGAGGAGGTCGAGGACGGAGAAGAAGTTGCGGGCGGTGTCGAGGAGGAGGCCGCGGTGGGGGAAAAGCGGGCGATCGGAGATCGAGATCCCGATAGGGAGCGCCTGCGGGGAGCCTCAGGGCAGCTGGGAGAAGGTCTCGAGGCCGCGCATGGCACCCCATGTGGTGGCGGCCGTGAGATGGGCCGTGGAGCCGAAGGAGGGGATGGAGAGGGAGTAGGACTCGTTCGTGGTGGAGGGGTTGGCGACGGAGAGGGTGAAGTCGGCTCGTGGCAGGGCGGTGGTGGAGAGGTTCATGGCGGGAGGGAGGAGGGGGCGGTGGTCGGGTGCCTGCCGACGCCTACCTCCAAAGCATCGAAAAAAAAAAGGTTGTATTCCTAATTTTTGCTGTAGTGATTTAGATAATGTTTATCTATTACAACATTTGATGTAGATAACGTTTATATGTTAGAACCTATTTTGATCGAATGGGAATAATTTTTACATATACATAACTCCTTGATCAGATCATATCAAGGAAAAAGTTGTTTTCTTATTTACAACTAATTATAAAATAAATTAAATATAATAATATCTAAATTATCAAATCTTATTTAATAATTTTAGATATTATTAATTTTAAATATCTAATAAATCAAATTTATTATTTTATTTTCATTATTTTCAATAAACATATTATCAAATTATTAAAAAATAAAATTTCTCTCTCTTCATTAACTCATAATATGCGCCACTTACGTAAAATTTTCTTATGTGATGTTCCACAATAACACTTATATGCAACCATTCATGTCAATTATTATATGAACAATGTGTCTAAACAAATTTTTATTTTGTTTAATAACTAATTTATTATACCAAAATAAATATAATAAAAATAATCAATCAAATTGATTATTTATCTTCATAATAAACTCTTTATTATAAAGTTTTAATAAATATTTTATTTAAAAAAATAAATAATTAAATAAATTAATTATTCAATCCAATAGTATTCGATGCGATTAACGGTATGGGACCATGGACCCATAATTTCAAGCTCCAATAAACTTGAATAAACTCAATTAAAACTCTTTAATTATTTATTTTATTCCACTAAACTATTAATTTTACTCGAAAACTTGAGTCGATATAATCATTACATATAAATTCAATCCTCAATAATTAGTTCATAATTAGAGCTAGGTAAAATAACCATTATACCCCTCTAATTTTTTCTTATTCCTTAAATACCATTGATTCATTAATTAAAGTATCATAAATTACCCAAATCAACACTTAAGGAAACTAATTTTAAGCTTCTTTTCAAAAGCCATGGATTCCATATCATTAAATCACATTCCCAACCCAATGTATTATTAAACCTCTAAGATGTAAGTATTGGGCTAAACATCAAATAAGTTTTAACAAATAAATCAAAAAATCCAATAGCACAATCAAGGAGTATGTGATTAAATCAGGATTAAGGTTGATTTACATATAATCATCTTGTGATATAAATTAAATTCTTTATAACGGTCTTAAATATAGATTCAAATTATGTCGGTCTAAGTCTTATATAATCTTATTATATATAATACCTTCACTAGTGTCTCAACACAGTAATCTGGATCAGATTATCACATTCAGAATGTTCATAGACGGTATTAGTAATTAGCGATAGAAGATCTTTACTTCTATCAATTACGGATATATTTAAATATATTAGCTATAATTTTAACTCTCTTGTATATATTATACTAAAATTACAGCCTTATAATATATTTTAAATTTTTATATAAACATTTATCTTCCATATAAATAAGGCAAGATTGAAGAAAAATGCTTCTTTTATTAATTTAGAAAATTAAAAAGTATAAATACATTTGATTTCAAGGGCACTGTTCCTAACAAGAAGAAGGTTTCAAGTTTTAAATAATTGAGATTTAGATGCGTAGGAATGAATTCTATGAAAAGAATTAAGATACTACAAGAAAAATGATTTATTATGGTGAATTAATTCATCGCAATACGTACAAAAATTGCTGTAATAAGTTGTTACGATAATAAAAAGTTTGTTGCAATATGTTCCAAATCATTATAATAAGTTATTATCATAATAACTTATTATGACGTAAATAATTTTATCGTAATAAATAATATTATGGCAAAAATATATCATCGTTATAATTTTTTTTAAAATATATTTTTAGAAAAATCTATTACGATAAATTAATTTCACTGGAATATGCAGCTATTACGGCGAAATAGTTTCTCCGTAATAACTTATAACCTATTACCGTGAACCATTTTTGCCATAATAGGAAGCTATTATGGAAAAACTAATTCGCCATAATAACTTGAAACCTATTACGGTAAAACATTTCATCGTAATAGCCGCCTATTATGGCAAAATTAATTTGCCATATTAGGTTTTTTTTTTTTTTTTTTATTTTATATCTGTTACAATAATTTAATATAATATTAAAGCAACGATATTATAAATAATTTTTTGCTTCAAATTTTTTATAGAAAAATAAATAAAAATTTTCATTCATTTCAATAAAATCATCGTATACAATGTTTTGAAAATACATAATTAAAAAAAAAATACATGTCATTAAGGGCACTATGGAGGAAATGGGGAATGCTGGATCTACTCGGAGCAAATCCAGAAACTAGCTGTTGCATATAAGTAGTGATCTCATCAATTATTGCCTTTAGATCCTTGATGATCCTCTATTGCTGAGTGATGATATCCTTCTATTGACTTAATTGCTCTCGGCACTCATGTAATTCTCTTCGACACTCATGTAGTTTTTCTCGGCACTCATGTATAATTTTTAGAAGATAAAGAATTACCTTTAGTTCTCGATGTACCCTTTGGTAGTGGACCCCATCCCCTTTTATAACCAGATCTAAAACCTATAACCTTCTCAAAAGCGGTGTTGTTGCTGGAATCCGTCCTCCGACTCGGGCGCGGTCGAACTTCAGATTGGGCTCCCTCCTGGACAGACCTGCAAAACAGTCCTCATGCGAGAGGCGTTGGGGGTGGCCCCTGCGGAAGACCTTTCGACGCTCAAGTCAGCAGAGATCAACAATGAACAAATATGGAAAGAAGGCTCCCGCTGAAGAGTCCCTCCAGGTGGCCTTTTGGGAGCTCCGAGCAGAGCTTTAATGGCAGAAAGGGATGAGCAGAGATAGAGTGAGAGTAGTGATGAGAATGCGTCAGGAATGCATTACCTAAGAGAATCTAGGATTGTGCTATTTATAGGCGATCACCTGATTCTTTGAGCATGTCATAGGAGGTCTGAAAGTTGTTGGGATTCAAGGCTGATTCGAATCAGGTTGTTGTGAGGCCGGTGGGATCCGTATCTTGTTAGTTATAGGATCGACGGCCGAGAGAGCTATCCGGTGCTTTAAGATTCAGCGATCATATATGCTCTAGGCCGTTTCTTGTAGTATAGGCATGATTGCCTATGTGGATCCTTGTTCGATCATCATGGTTCCGTAGAGGTAGGTGCCTGAGTGCCTCGATCGGGCCGGGGCACAAAGAACGGCCTAATCCGCCGAAGTATGAAAAGGCTCGGTTTGCCAAGGTATCTGATGACTCGGTTCATCGAGGTATAACAAAGGAGTAAGCTGGGCGTAAGGACGGTTTGATTCCACAGAGGTATGGATATTGCTCATGCAGGCCGAGTTATGGACCGCTCGGGCTAGGGTCGAGAGATAGGGATCGTTCGGACTAGGACCAAGACATATGGATCGCTTGGCCTAGGACTGAGACATAAGGATCGCTTAGACTAGGACCGAGATATATGGATCGCTCGGCCTAGGACCGAGAGATAGGGATCGCTAGGACTAGGACTGAGACATGTGGATCGCTCGGTCTAGGACCGAGACATAGGGATCGCTCGGGCTGGGGCCGAGAGATATGGATCGCTCGGGTTGGGACCGAGACATAGAGATGTAATTCGTACCCGGGGAATCCTTGGTTCGCCGAGGGGCTAAGGTGCCTCGATCCACCGAGGTATAATGTTGGTTCATTTCTTGCGAGCACCGCGTAGCAAGTGGGAGTCAGGGCTAATCCTAACCCCTTGCACGGTTATCAATGCAATAGCGATTTTACCCCTCAACACATGCCCCCCACTCCCTAGTTCGAAGCATAGGTTCGGGCGTAGGGAGTATAGCCCCAGGTGGCATGATCCGGATGGAGGGATCTGGATTTGACAGCCTGCGTAATGATACCCTAATTAATATCGTGCGGCCGCCCTGCCTTTACAGGATGGATCCATTGTTTCTTAGGGACAACGGTCGGGGAAGCACCACGTAGCAAATCCTGATTTTCATGGTGCCTACGATGGCGGTTCCGGGTATCTCGGTTGAGATGCCTTATCTTCCTTTTGAAGTGGTTTCTTTTGGGAGAAAGCAAGGTTGAAGCAGCGCCATTCTTGTTTGCGACGCTTTCTCATTTCTTCTTGGAGAATTTCATTCCCCTGCTTCTTCTGTAACCCCATTCGGTGTCCCTTTTGACCTAGCAGCATGGTGAGTCCCAGTGACTTGGTTTCAGAGATTGTTGCCGAGGACTTAGGGAGAATACACCAGAAGTATGGCGTTCCTTCGGATGTCCTTTTGCGATTGCTGGAACCCAATCATAGGGTCTCGCAGGAACTGGAGCATGGGATTTTTCTTTATGAAGATAGCCTGAAGGCAGGCCTCCGGTTTCCCCTTCACCCCCTAGTAAAGGAGATTATGAGGTTTTACAACATTTGCCCAACAATGGTGGCTCCTAACAGCTGGCACAGTATCATCGGGTTTATCTCGATGTGTAGCCAGGTTCAGGTAATAGCAACTCTTCCCCTGTTTCGTGCTTGTTACTATCTGATGTTTGGAAAGAACTCGGAGTGGTCCTATATCGGACCTCGGAGATCGTTCAAGACGATAACGGATAAGCCATCATCCATAAAGGAGTGGAAGGTCCGATTTTTTATTATCGAGGGGAACATCGGCTTCGACTTCCCGCGGGGATGGAGAAACTTTGTTAGGGATATGGAAGCGCATCCAGCTCTATCCGAACAGGTGAAGGAGGACCTAGAGGTCCTTCGTGACAGCCGAGTATTTTCGGCTAATGACTTACTATCAGAGAAGGCACTTTTCACCGCCGGGCTTAGCCCCATCGACACACAAGGTAAGTCCTCTCCTTTTTTCCCTTTCTATTGATTTCATTCGAGCAAGTATATCTCGGTTGATCGTTCGCCCACTATGCTTGTAGCCAAGAGATCTGCGCTGGTGGGCCGTATAAAGATGGAGTTGGGCAAGCACCCAAGAGAGACCGATAGTGGGGAAAGACGCAAGTCTGAGAAGAAGGTTCGCTTTTCTAAAAAGCACTCGCCGGAGGCCGGGCGAGTCAAGGTTAGCCCGCGCTCCTTGTCACCGAAGAAAGAGAAGGTGGGAGTATCGGCGGTGAGGGAGGGATTTTCTCAGTTGGGGAAGAAGTGATAGTCACGACGGAGGAGCAGAGAGCATAGGAGGACTCGGGAAGGATCGCTGAGATCCCTTGTCCTTCGATGGTGGAGATAGTGGACAGCTCGGACGAGGCTCTGTTGGCTTGTCTGGCAGTCGCCTCTTCTAGAGATGAGTTGTTGCCAGGTTCGGTGGAGGTCGGTATCTCGGGGGTTCCCTCCTCGAGCGAGAGATGTCTCTAGCTTCGGCAGGAGAAATGGAGGGGGAGATTGTAGTCGCCGAGGCTCAGGATGAGCCTACCATCGAAGGGCCTCCTTTGGAGGGATTAAGGAGTGGTGATGTTGGGCCGACAGTGGTGGAGGCTTGAAAGAAGTCTTCTGCTGGAGAGCTTCCTCCTGAAGAGGTTGGAGGAGCTAGTGAGAGGATCGAGGCTTCGGTGGAGCCCATGGGAGAGGAGCAGACGCTGGTGATCAAGGAAGAACCCTTGGACGAGGGGGAGGACAAGATGAGAATCTTCCAATCGAAGCTTCTCCTACTGAGGCTTTAGGGATATTGGTGCCTGGGCTAGCTGAGGTATCCGAGGAATCCCAGGCCAGAATTTTGTTGAAGGAGGCCAGGCGGTTGAAGGCTTCTCAGCTTGAGGTTGTCCGAACTGGTCCTTCGGACGTGCAGCCCGGTAGTTTGGATTCGGCCATCGAGGCAGCATTCGCTACCCTGATGAGGTCGGCGTTGTACCCGAGCATGGGTCCCTCGATGAATGAGTTTGCGGACCTGGATCTCATCGATGCCATATTTGGTCAGTGGAATGTGGCGAAGGATGTCCACCTCCTCCTTGAAATCGACAATCCCGCCCTTATGGAGCTCGCTAGGTCTTACGCCTCCCGGGTGAGTTGCTGTTCCAGAGTAATGGGTGCCTTCTGGTTGACTTGATTGTGCTTTCTTGCTTGTGTTTTATTTCATAGAGCGCTTTGATCAACAGGGCGCTATGCTGGCGCTTGAACCTAGCAATAGGAGCCAGTGTCGAAGCCAAGAGAGTCAGCGCCGAGCTCCGGTTGCGAGCGGAGGCGTCTAATAAACTCGAACGAGTTTTGGATGTTGCCAATGAGAACTTGGTGAAGGCGAGGGGATCACATCAGACCGCCCTCGACGAAGCATCCAGGTTGAGGCTCAAAGTTAGGGAGCTACATGGGCTCCGGATGAGGTATGACGAAGCATGCTCAGAGCTATTGCGGATCAAATCTAGCCATGCTGGAGAAATGGAAACGGTTAAGAAACAGTTTGACGAGAGTCTGGACAGGCTAAAGAAAGATGTTGCTGAGGAGAGGAGTCGCCTAAATAGAATGCTTGGCGAGACGGAGGAGAAGATCCGGCAGCTACAACATTGCGTTATTGCCAGGGATGGTAGGATCAAATGGCATCAGGAGAAAATAGCCAAGCTAGATGATGAGCTCTCCCAGTCTAGGGAAGAAGCTAATAATAGGCAGTCGAGAATCAATAACCTCAAGGGTAGGATCGAGCAGGTCAAGGACGATAAGCTGAGGGCCTTTGGCAAGGTCAAGGAATTGACCAAGAGAATAGCCCGGCAGGAGGGGGAGGTACGATATCGTCTCTTTAACTTCACCTATTTTCTCATTATTGCATTGACTAATCCTGTGCTTATAGATGGAGAAGGCGAAACTCGAGGGCCAAAGTCAATTAGAGACCCTACAAGGAGAGCTGGTATCGAGTCACCGGAGGAGCTTGGAGCTCGAAGGCTAGGTCGCTGAGACCAAGAAGCAAGTCGCCTCACTTCGGAGTCAGGTTGTTGAGGCTGAAAGGCAACTCACCCTACTTTGGGGCGAACAGGATGCGACTTATGCTGAGGCATTCCAGCTTGGTGTGGAGGAGGTTTGAGTTAGGATATCTCGGGAGCACCCGGAATGGGACATCTCTTTCCTTGAGGTGGAGGGTCATGACGTGCAGACCCTAGGGACTGAGTTATTAGCAGAGACCGAATATGAAGAGGTCTCGGATATTGATGTGGATGCCCTCCTGGGGGCTGATGCAACTGTAGACTCGGGTGTGGATGGTCGAAAGGGGGAGAGCCATCCGAGCGATGCAGGGGCACCCGAGGCTCATCGATTAACGGAATAAAGAAAGTTTTTTGTTCTTTCTTTTTTCAAATGTCTTCTTTTCCCTTTTGGTGTGACTATGCAGTCTTGTCTATTTTAGGCTTACCGAGTCATGCTCGGCTCGTAAACCTTCGATTGTGCTTGGGTAGCACTGCCTTCGTTATGCATTTTCATAGTGTTTGACCCCCTTTAGAGGAGGCACTAGTCTCTGTTCAAGTCAGAGGGAGGCCTGGTGACCTTACCGATTCACAAGATAAAAAGGGGATAAGTAGGTCTTTCCTTAAGGAGGAGAGACTTGCACAACTCTGCTGATGAGCAGAGAGAGGGATTGCTTACTTGCGCCGAAGTATGATAAGATGTATCAGTTGTACTAAAATGTCTGAGAAATCAACCGGCCTTGCTGTTACTGCAGAATCGCCGGGGCCACTTGGCTTTGTCCAAGGCTTCAAAGATTAATAAGAAATTCCATTCGGCTTTAGCCGAGGGTTCTGATATGTCACTCGGTCTTGGCCAAGGTTTTTGTTAATAAGAGATGTACACATCTTCGGCTTTAGCCGAGGCTTTTGATAATAAGATATGCATTTCAGCTCTGGCCAAGGCTTTAGGGAGCCATTCGGGCATGACGAGGCTTTGGGAAGCTACTCGAGCATGACAAGGCTTTAGGAACCATAGAGTATATACCTGGTGGTGCCATGGCGCGGGAAACATTGCTTAGCCCTGTCGAAGTTCAGAGACTATTTGGAGATCACTCGATTCGGTCGAGGCTCATAAGCTGCCCGAATTCGACCGAGGCTTTTACGCCATTTGGCCCAGTCGAGGCTTGTAAGCTGCCCAAATCCGGCCAAAGGCTTGCAGATCACTTGGCTCCCAGCCGTACTGGGAGTGCTCGACCATACCGAGTCTTTATGGAATAGGACTTGGCCCAGCCAAGGTATGGAGATTTAGCTTGGCCCCCGAGCGTACCGAGACTGCTCGGCCATACCGAGTCTCTGTGGAATAGGACTCGGCCCAGCCGAGGTACGAAGATTTAGCTTGGCCCCCGGGCGTATCGGGAGTGCTCGACCATACCGAGTCTTTGTAGAATAGGACTCGGCCCAGCCGAGGTATGGAGATTTAGCTTGGCCGCCGGGCATACCAGGAGTGCTCGGTCATATCGAGTCTTTGTGGAATAGGACTCGACCCAGCTAAGGTACGGAGATTTAGCTTGGCCCCCGAGCGTACCAGGAGTGCTCGGCCATACCGAGTCTTTGTGGAATAGGACTCGGTCCAGCCGAGGTACGAAAATTTAGCTTAGCCCCCGAGCGTATTGGGAGTGCTTGGCCATACCGAGTCTTTGTGGAATAGGACTCGGCCCAGCCGAAGTACGAAGATTTAGCTTGGCCCCCGGGCGTACCGGAAGTGCTCGGTCATACCGAGTCTTTGTGGAATAGGACTCAGCCTAGCCGAAGTACGAAGATTTAGCTTGGCCCCCGGGCGTACCGGGAGTGCTCGGCCATACCGAGCCTTTGTGGAATAGGACTCAGCTCAGCCGAGGTATGGAGATTTAGCTTGGCTCCTGGGCATATCGGGAGTGCTTGGCCATACCGAGTCTTTGTGAATAGGACTCAGCCCAGCCGAGGTACGGAGATTTAGCTTGGCCCTCGAGCGTACCGAGAGTGCTTGGCCATACCGAGTCTTTATGGAATAGGACTAGGCCCAGCCAAGGTACGAAGATTTAGCTTGGCCCCCGGGAGTACCGGGAGTGCTCGGCCATACCGAGTCTTTGTGGAATAGGACTCGGCCCGACCGAGGTACGAAGATTTCTTACTCAAGGAGGCAGCTCGGTCATGCCGAAAATTGGTAAGCAGCATCTGGTTTTCATTATGACTTTTCGAAAAAATGATTGTAGCGATCATGCCGCAGATCATAGAAACAAGATGCCAATACTGTAAACAAAGCAAGTCTATAGAAAGCGTACCCTATTGATGGTATATGCGAAGATTGTCTGAATTCCATGTCTAGGGAATAGATTTTCCATTCAGATCCTGGAGCTTGTAGGTACCGGGCTCGATGACTTCCGCCACTTGATAGGGGCCTTTTTAGTTCGGAGACAGCTTTCCTTGTTCCAGTGGTTTGGAGACGGATGCTTTTCGGAGGACAAGATCGCCGGGTGAGAAAGATTTTCCTTTGACTCTTAAGGCGTGATAGCGAGCCACTCTTTCTTGATAAGCAGCTACTCTAATCCAAGCTTTCTCTCAGATCTCTTCCACCAGGTCGAGGTTGGTGCGGAGCTGCTCGTCGTTAGCCTCCTCCGAGTAACTCTCCACCCGCGGAGAGGGGAGTCCTATCTCTATGGAGATGATGGCTTCTGTGCCGAAGGCCATCCAGAACGGGGTCTCGCCTGTGGGAACTCTCTGGGTGGGTGCGGTAGGCCCATAGGACGTTGTAAAGTTCATTCGCCCATCTGCCTCGGGCTCTGGCAAGCCGAGCCTTGATCCCTTGAAGTAGGGTCCGATTAGTTACTTCGGCTTCTTCGTTGGCTTGCGGATGCCCGACTGATGTGAGGCGGTGACAGATTCCATGCTCCTCACAGAACTCTCAGAAGTTAGGGGTTATCAAACTGCTTGCCATTGTCGGTGATGATGGTATGCGGGAGGCCGAAGCCACAAATAATGGATCTCCATACGAAGTCCTTAACCCGAGCTTCGGTTATCTGGGCAACTACCTCAGCCTTGACCCACTTGGTGAAGTAGTCAATGGCGAAAAATAAGAACTTTCTCTGTCATGTGGCAAGGGGAAACGGGCCAAGGATGTTCATTCCCACTTAGCAAAGGGCCAAGCAGAGGAAATAGGGACCAAGCTGGCAGAGGGGAGCCTCTGAATATTAGAATGTCTCTGACAAGGGTCACAAGCTCGGACGAGATCGTCAGCATCCTTTTGCATGGTGGGCCAATAATACCCCTGGCGCAGTACCTTATGGCATAAGGATCGGCTCCCCAGGTGGTTGCCGCAAATTCCCTCATGCACTTCCCGAAGAGCATAATAAGCCTCAGATGGACGAAGGCACTTAAGTAGTGGCATGGAGAAGGACCGCTTATACAGTTGGTCATCGATCAGTACATAATGGGTGGACTGCAATTTCAGCTTTCTTGCTTCCTTTCGGTCGGCTGGGAGCGACCCTTCTTTAAGATACTTAAATATGGGGTCGAACCAGGATGGTTTGACCTCGACCTGCATCACTCAGTCAGCCTCCACGATGCTGGGCTTTTCCAGAATATCTAGGAAAAACTTCTGCTCGGAATCCATTGATTCCGTGGTTGCCAGCCGGGACAATAGGTTGGTGCGTGCATTCTTAGATCTTGGGATCTGAATGACTTCAAACTCGGAGAAATGGAAAAGTAAGTCCCACACCACTTGAAGATACTGAATCATGTTTGGCTCCTGGGCCTCGAACTTACCCCGCATGTGACCAGCCACCAACTGAGAGTCGGTAAAGGCATTCAGCTTCTTCACTTTAAGGTCATGGGCAATTCGGAGTCCACCGAGTAGAGCTTCATACTCGGCTTCATTATTGGAGGCTAAGAAGGAGAAGTGGATGCCATATTCAAAGGTTGCCCCCTCTGGGTTGGTGAGGATTAAGCCAGCACCAGAGCCATTGGCATTAGATGATCCGTCAATGTGGAGTAGCCATAGGGCATCAGATCTCGGATGCTCAAAGGAGTCCAGAGTGGAGCCATCCTCGGGGATAGTGCATTCGAGGAGGAAATCAGCTAGAACTTGGGCTTTGATGGCTGGGCGAGGTTGGTATTGGATGTCATGCTCGCTTAGCTTAATGACCCATTTGGTCATTCTCCTTGATGTCTCCGGATGATGGACCACCGCTTTGATGGGTTGGTTGGTTAGGACCGTCACAGAATGTGCTTGGAAATACGGTCACAGCTTCCGGACCGACATTATCAGGACCAAAACCAACTTCTCGATCCGGGTGTACCTTGTCTCGGTGTTTCGGAGCAGTTTGCTGACATAATATATTGGCTTTTGGGTCTTGTTCTCTTCTCTGACCAATACTGAGCCAATGGCGCCTTCCGAAACTGCTAAGTACAAGAACAACATTTCCTCCGAATTCGGACTGCTAAGGAGGGGTGGAGAGCTGAGATACCTTTTGAGGTCCTCAAATGATTTCTGACACTTGGGAGACCATTGAAAATTCTTAGCTGATCGGAGAGCTTTGAAGAAAGGGAGGCATCTCTCGGCTGACTGAGCCATGAAGCGGTTGAGGGCCGCAATCCTCCTAGTCAGGCGCTGGACTTCCTTGATGGACGCTGGAGGTGCCATTTGCTAAAGGGCCTGGATCTTCTGCGGATTGGCCTCAATGCCTCATTAGGAAACCATGAAGCCTAGAAACTTTTAGAATTGACGCAGAAGGTGCACTTAGTCGGGTTGAGCTTCATTCAATATTTTTGGAGCATCGTGAAGCTCTCCGAGAGATCTTCAATGTGCTGGGATGCTTCTTTGCTTTTGACCAGCATGTCGTCAACGTACACCTCCATGTTACGGCCGATCTGCTCCTTAAAGACCTTGTTAACTAGCCTTTGGTAAGTAGCACCTGCATTTTTTAGACCGAAAGGCATGACACGGTAACAATAAGTACCTCGGTCGGTTATGAAGGTGCTCTTCTCTTCATCCTCGGGCGCCATTCGAATTTGGTTGTAGCCCGAATAGGCATCCATGAAGGCCAGCATCTGGTGACCTGAAGTAGCGTCTACAAGCTGGTCGATCCGGGGGAGAGGGAAGCTATCCTTCGGGCATGCTTTGTTGAGGTTGGTAAAGTCGATGCAGATCCGCCACTTACCGTTCGACTTCTTCACCATAACAACATTTGACAGCCAGCTATGATAGTTTACCTTCCGAATGAAATTCACCTTGATAAGCTTATCGACTTCTTCCTCAATAGCCTTCTGTCGCTCAGGAGCGAAGCTCCTTTTCCTCTGCTTAATGGGCCAGGACATCTCGTCCACATTGAGATGGTGGACGAGAACGTCTGGGCTGATCCCTGGCATATCAGAAGCGGACCAGGCAAAGACATCAGCATTCTTTTGGAGAAAGTCGATCAGCTCTAGCCGAGGTTTTCCTTTCAGTAGCGACCCGATCTTCGGCTGGCTCTCCTTGTTGCTCGGCAAAATCCTCCCGAGCATCCAGCCCGTCAACCTCGAGCAGTTTGGACTGAAGGCTGGTGACGAAGCATTGCCGAGCCATAGCTTGGCTTCCTCGAACTACACCAACTCTCCATTTGGTAGGAAACTTCATGACTAGATGCGAGATGGAGACATCAACTCCAAGGGACATTAGGCCGAGTCTCCCAAAGATTGCATTGTAGGGCGACCGAAGCTTGGTCACCAGGAAATCTGTGTGAACAGTGGCAATACAGGGCCAAGTTCCTGCTCGGACCGTCAAGGTCACGACCCCCTCTGGGGTAATAACATCGCCGGTGAACACCATTAGGGTGGAGTCCATGGCTCAAAGACTCTCCATGAGCAGTTTCATCTTCGCAAACATATTGAGGTACAGAACATTGACAGAGCTCCCACTATCAATAAGAATCTGGCTTACATCATAATTGTTTAGATTGAGAGATACAACCAGCACATCATCATGCGAGAACTGTATCTTCTGGAAGTCATCATCAAAGAAAAAGAGCTCATCAGTCCGTGCTCTCTTTGGTGCCGAATCTTCTTCATCATCCTGTCAGCCCAACGGACTACCGACTGCATCGATTACATTGATGTGGCCAATAGCCGGAGGATTTGGAGGAGGAGGCTGCTGAGGCTCGGGCTGGCGGTCACCCCCATTTCTTGGCTCGGGTGCTCTCCTGAATTGGTTTAGTCTGCCCCGCTGGATGAGCCTCTCAATTTCATTCTTCAGCTGCCAGCATTCTTCAATGTTGTGGCCATGGTCCCGGTGGTAGCGGCAGTACTTGGTGGGGTCTCTCTGGGTGGCATTCCCTCGGAGAGGAGGCAGTCAAGGGAGTTGGCGCTCTATCTCCATAAGGATCTGTGTCCTCGGGGTAGTGAGCGGGGTGAACTAGTTGATCCTCCTAGGTGGGCTCCGGGTATGGTTCTTCAGCGGCGGCAGAGGAACCCTTTGGCGGCGAGGTGGGCTCAGCTGACGGATAGATCAGTATTTGTTCGAGCCCTTGGACTCCTTCTTCCTTGCCAACTCGGCGTGGGCAGTCCTCCGCGATTCCTCGACTCTGGCATACTTGTCTGCCAGGGCTATCATATCGGAGAGGTTCGAAGGGTAACTGACCTCCAACGCCAGTAGAAGTCACTCTCCTTTAACACTCTGCCCGCTAGGGCGGACATAGCCACCTCATGGTTAAGATGATCCACTTCCAGCATGGCCGTGTTAAAACGACTGAGATAGTTCTTCAAGGATTCCCCTCTCGCTGCTTAACCTTGGAGAGGGAATCAGATCTCCGCCGGTGACGGCGGCTGCTGACGAACTAGTTGATGAAGAGGCGACTCAACTCATCGAATGAACCAACGGAACCTGGTTTTAAGGAATTAAACCAGGTTCGAGCGAACCCTCTAAGGGTGGAGGGGAAGGCACGACAGAGAATCGCATCTGATGCTCCATGGAACATCATGATCAATCGAAAGCTACTAAGGTAGTCATCGGGATCGGAGGATCCGTGATAAGGCTCGATGGCAGGCAGCTTGACATGGGAGGGAATCACTTCCCCATGATCTCCTTGGAGAAGGGAATTCCCTACTCCGCCTTATGCTGAAGCGGATGGGCCTACTTGGCAGCGTCCAACTCCTGGCGCATCTCCCGGATATGTCGGCGGATCTCCTCTTCAGGCATAGCAGGAGGGGCTGGGTGAGGAGAATGCGGAGACGGTGTCGAGTTGTGGCAAGAGAACATCGGAGAGAGGGATCGGGCCTACCGAGATCTAGGAAGATCCTTGTTGCAGACCCCTTGCGGGGCTAGCCCAGCTCCCTTAGATGACGAGGGGGGTCCGCGACTCCATGCGGACCAGAAGAAGAGTTGCTAGGGGAATGGGTGCCGCGGCCTCCTCAGGAAGGTGCGGAGCAGGAGCAGCTGGACGGAAAGCTTCTTGGCGTCCTTGAATCAAATGGGTCAGAGCTTGGACCTGCTGGACTAGTGTGGCAAACTGGTCATGGGTCACTGGGGCCGCTGGTGGCGATGGAGTTTCAATTGGTGGTGGCGGCGGTGCCACACTACTCACTGGATCAGGTCTTTGGGAGGCGACCTGGTCCCGGGCTTCAGAAGTATCCCTTCTTCGATTGGCCATTGGAGGGGTTCTCTTCAAGATCGAGATCCTTATCTCCTTTTTTTTTCAAGTTTATGGGACTTGAGGACCCTTCCTCTAGCACTAATTTGTTGTTGCTGGAATCCGTCCTCCGACTCGGGCGCAATCGAACTTCAGATTGGGCTCCCTCCTGGGCGGACCTGCAAATAGTCCTCACGTGAGAGGCATTGGGGGTGGCCCTCTACGGAAGACCCTCCGACGCTCAAGTCAACGAAGATCAACAACGAACAAATATGTGGAGAAGGCTTTTACTGAAGAGTCCCTTCAGGATGGCCTTTTGGGAGCTCCGAGCAGAGCTTTAATGGCGGAAAAGGGGTGAGCAGAGATAGAGTGAGAGTAGTGCTGAGAATGCATCAGGAATGCATTACCTGAGAGAATCTAGGACTATGCTATTTATAGGCGATCACCTGATTCTTTGATCATGTCATAGGAGGTCTGAAAGTTGTTGGGATTCGAGGTTGATTCGAATTAGGCTGTTATGAGGCCGGTGGGATCCGTATCTTGTTAGTTAGAGGATCGACGGCCGAGAGGGCTATCCGGCGCTTTAAGATTCAGAGATTATATAGGCTCTAGGCTGTTTCTGGTAGTATAGGCATAATTGCCTATGTGGATCCTTGTTCGGTCATCATGGTTCCGCAGAGGTAGGTGCCTGAGTGCCTCGGTCGGGCCGAGGCACAGAGAACGGCCTGATTCGCCAAAGTATGGAAAGGCTCGGTTTGCCAAGGTGTCTGATGACTCGGTCCACCGAGGTATGACAAAGGAGTAAGCTGGGCGTAAGACGGTTTGATTCCGCAGAGGTGTGGATATTACTCGGGTAGGCCGAGTTATGGACCGCTCGGGCTAGGGCCGAGAGATATGGATCGCTCGGGCTAGAACCGAGACATATGGATCGCTCGGCCTAGGACCGAGAGATAGGGATCGCTCGGACTAGGACCAAGACATATGGATCGCTTGGCCTACGACCGAGACATAGGGATCGCTTGGGTTGGGTACGAGAGATAGGGATAGCTCGGGCTAAGGCCAAGAGATAGGGATCGCTCGGACTAGGACCGAGACATATGGATCGCTCGGCCTAGGACCGAGACATAGAGATGTAATCCGTACATGGGGAATCCTTGGTTCGCCGAGGGGCTAAGGTGCCTCGATCCACCAAGGTATAATGGTTGGTTCATTTCTTGCGGGCACCGCACAGCGAGTGGGAGTCAGGGCTGATCCTAACCCTTGAACGGTTATCAATGCAATAACGATTTTACCCCTCAACAAGCGGCATCCTCACTAATTCGTTCTCTTGTAGAGTCCGTAAAGAAAGTCGCTCTACTAACTGTGCCTACAATGAAAAAAAAAAAATTCAACATGTTTAATATAAAACATTACATTCAAGAATATTATTTCGGCTAAACTACATAATTAACCCATGTACTTAAGGGGTTCTGTCACTTGGTCCTTGAACTTTAAAAAATTATAAAAATAACTTTGAATTTTCTGTTTTACATCATTTTGATCCCTACCATTAAATAGGAAAGATGTCGTTTATTTTATCCTATGTTGCAACATATGTAGCAGCACACGTAGCATCCAAGTGAAAAAAATAAATTTAAAATTCATAACTAAACCATTATTTAATAATTTTAAAAAATATAAAATAATAAAAATAATCTTTTTTCATCCTAATTTTTCTTACTCATGAGTGCCCATGTATGCTAACCCTCCTAAATTAGGGCAAATCAGGATGAAAAAAGATTATTTTTATTATTTTATATTTTTAAATTATTAAATAATAGGTTAATCATAAGGAAGAGTCATTATTTATCAACGACAACTTTTTATCCATCAAATATATATTATATTTCTTTTTGTTATTTTGTAGAGGTACATATCATTTATATTTTAATACAAAATGTTTAATGACTGATTGTTTTTTCCTAATTGACTGGTGGTTATCAACCTAATTAGGCCTTAACTTGGTTGTTTACTTGTTGACCTGATATTAGTGCTACTAATATATAATATATAGATATCTGAATACTTTCCTTGAGCCTCTTTTAACTACTGATTCTATGCTTCTATTACGATGAAATTATTATTTTATATAATTTTTATTATATATATATTATTTGTGTAAAATTTTTATCTTTCATGCTAAAATCATAAAACTGGTGTCGTTTGACACCGATTTCAAAAGGGCTCCACTTTGGCCTGCTCTAGCATTGACCGCGTTATGGCACTGGGAAGAGATTTGACTCACGAAAGGCGAAGCCTTTAAGGTGAGATGTAATACATATTAAAAATAATAAAAAAAATTAAGGATAAAAGAGGGATTAAATATATGGATTAGAAAAATATATATTATTTTGTTTGTTTTTAAAAATTTAAAAAGAATTTTTTTTGCAATATACGCGATGCAGAAATTAAAGAAGCACATTGCATGTGATAATTGATTCGTTCACGTATGATTATATATGCATGCAAAAGAACAAAAATATTCTTAATACATGCGCACAAATTAATTAGTGTTCGTGATGTGCACTTTTTTTATTTAAAAAGGAAACCAACCCAATGCGGACGTGAACGAAAGATAGAGAGTTTTTGAATTGAGCCAATTAATCTCTTTGTATATCCATCTTAATCATAGTTTTCATAGATAATTTATTTTCATTAAATATTCATGGAGAGAAAGATAGATTACAAAAATTGATGGACTAAATATAAAAATCATAATCTTCTCTATATAATAAATATATACGTTATATTCTAAAAGATTGATACTTTGAAAGTTTCAACTAAATACTTTATAAGATTTTTTTTTACTTTTAATCACATTGTTCAGAGCCTTACTCAAAGCATTCAAGCTCTTATGCTATTCTTATTATGCTCTTTTACTTCTCTTTATTTACCACACCTTCGGAAGCAGTATAGCAAATACTTAATTAAAAAAATCTTTCTTAATTTCATCTATCATCTTTTTTATATTAAAATAAAATATTCTTTCTATTTATCTAAAGAGTACATTTAAATTAGAGTAAAATAAAATTTAATATTATGTGATTTAAACATTATCAAATTAAACTCATGTGATTTAAAATATTATATTAACTATCATATATTTAAGTTTATTAAATTACTCATATGTTAATATGTGACACTTACTCATATATTTTAAACACCATCAAATTACATTCATGTGAAAATTTGAGCATATTAAATAAGCTGAATAGATTTAAAATAAGTGGGTGATAAGTGTAATATTTCAAAACATATAGGTATAATTTGATAATATTTAAAACACATAGTAGCTAGGTGTAACATGTCAAACCATATTAGTATAATTTGATAAATTAAAGATAGTAGTTAAGTATAACATTTTAAATCATATATATATGTAATATTATAATATTAAGTCACATAATGGTAATCTATATTTTATATTTTACTCTTTATATATCCCACTAACTTTCTCACTCATCTTAACTTTTTTATTTTATTTTATGATAATGTAGGCTCCTTTTATAAAATTTTCAATACATTGGAATGCATCTTACTCTTGAGTTCCAAAGGTTGTACTTTTTATCCATCTCTTAAGTAAATTGGACTTTGGTAGCATTGGAATTTAGCTGGAGGACTTTGAACGCTAATAATGAGATAGATAATGAGCTAAGAACTAAGTAGACCTCAGTCGGTTTGATCCTAAGAAGAGGTGCTTCACGTCCTAATTTGGACTTTTACAAAGATAAAAGAAGACTATGAGGGGTGCCAGAGCTACTCGGCTGTAGCTCTCCAATTTTAATTTATGACAAAGAAAATAGAAGAGGTTGGGGGTAGATCTTACAGCAGTCCCACTCCAAGAGAAGAAAAGATGGTGTACACAGGAAGCATAATACCAAGAAAGAGAACGACTTTGTGCACTGCCTTCGGTGCATGAACGCATGCATCGAGCATGGCTATGGCTGTGCACTTGCATGGGCATACGTGCCATAGCCCAATGGACCGTGGCACATTCCGTGCGCACTTTCTGTACCGCAAGGCAGTGCAGGAAGACTTTTCCACCAAAAAAGTAGGAGATGTGCCTCTCCATCCAGTGGAGTTCCTTCTTATAAATGGGCTTTAGTCCTGATATACCCAAGACTATCTTAGTTCCTTCTTATAAGACTTCTAGCTCCTCTTGTCATGAGCTATGCTTTTGTCATAGATATGTGTATAGAGTGATATTATCACCTAATCTATTTTCATGTATAGCAGGAGAAATAATTAAGAGTTATGCTAGCTATGCTCTTAGAACTCATCTAGTTGTAAGTGGCAGTAGTGAAGTGCCTTAAAAACCATGTGCTATTGTAATAGAAGGCTAGCTAGGTGCCCAACATAATTAAGCTTGATCAGATCAGACTCTTATCATCGACCCTCTCGTTCTCTCTTCCCTCCAATATATATTGCATAATATTTATGCTAACAAACTTCCATGATTGTACTATTCAACAGGTTTATATTTTTAGGTCCATTGACCTTGCATTGTGTTATGGCTTTATATTTTGAAATTGAAAGCTCAAATTGCCACCTGCTTTCTTATTCTCCTTTGTTCTACTCTTGCTGATGACCAGCCATGGAAGCTTGTTCTGTTACCTCCTTTGTACTTTCTGAAAATAGGAGGGATAAGCGTGTAAGATATGAAGTGCATCACATTGCAAATTAGGCCAAAAAATTCATCAATTAGAATGACTTATTTCTGTATTGATAAAAAAAATATAGAACTAAATATGTCCTTTTAATTAAATAGGTAATCCAATTCTAACACACAAGATCCATTTATATGGGTCAAATCAAATTAAATATTTTTGAAACAGACTAAGTTGGTCTTAGACAAATTGAAAGTGATTGGCTAAATATGTCTTCAATGGGTTAAGTAGTTTTAAAAGAATTAAACAAATCAAATCAACTATTAAATAAAAAAAGATAAATAAATTAGAGATCTAAATATGAATCCACTCATTTAATAAATATATCTGGACAAGTTTTTACTATTTATGAATTGAATCTATTTACAGTACAATATGATATATTAAAAATGAGTTAATTGTGAAACGGGTTGAAACTACTATCCCTAACTGAAAAATCATGGCTTTAATGAATATCATAATAATATATTTAATTATTTTTAATATATATATATATATATATATATATATATAATATATATATATCTTAGTTAGTTGGATCACCCATCAAATAATTTGTTAAATCATAAATTAGATCTGAATATTTTAATATTTATAAGGACTCACAAATAATATGTGAATACATAAATTATTCATTAAGGGAAGAGTTTACAACTTTCCATTCGAAACATTAAGGCACGTAGGCCACATGCATGTTAAATAAAAAAGGGCAACTTTAATTGTCAACTTATTAGGCATCAACAATCATTCTTTTTTACAAAAATTGTAACCAAGGGCCTTTTTTTTTTGGTTTGTTGTATTTTTTAGTTTTTACATGTTCATCTTAAATTTTTTATATATTTATACATTATTTCTATTTTTTTATGTATTTTACATATTAATTTTGAAATATTGTAATTTTACTTCTAGCAAAAATATTATACTCTATTCTTTTACTGATGCTAATTTTATATATTTAAATTCTTTTATCCTTGGTACTTTCATGCAACTAAATATTTTACTCATTCAATTGACACTAAGGGCATTTTGTCCTTTTATAGTCTTAGTTAGTCTAAACTATGATTTAACAAACTAAAATTAGTGGAAGAATTTGTTGTCCCACGTAGCAACCCAAGAGGGGGGGTGAATTGGGTCTTTTAAAAATTTTAAACACTTTTGAAGTAAAACCTCCAACTTAAATTAAATCACAGATATGCAATAGTTAAGACAGAATATGCAAGGAGAAGAGAAGAGACAAAGAGACAAGTACGGCAAACACTGAAATTTTATAGTGGTTCGGTGTACCTACACCTACGTCCACTTTCAAGTACCTCTTGGGTCCACACTATAATCAACCTTGATTACAGCAGAGTTGTTTTACAAGATCACAACTCAAACTTATTTTTTTCTGGGTGCACAACGAACCCAGCTGGTTTCCAAGGTTCACCAGCACAAAAACCTTACGCACAAGCAACTGCTTGCACAAGGCAAACTGCCTCAACTGATTCAATCACCTGATTGACTCAGTTCACAAGAAGAATAAGAATGTTTGATACAATAATTTCTCCTTAAATGAGCAAATAAGAAAAGTTAACTAATCAAACAAAGAGATAGAAATAAAAGCCTGATTTGCAGATTTCTATGGCTGATTCTTCTCCTCTTCCTTGCTTTTGAATGGATCTTCCTTGAGTATTCTCTTGAAGCTCGGAAGAACAGTTGAAGAACAGGAACTAGGGCTTGCTCGTTTGCTTCTTCAAACTTCGATCTCCTCAAAATGAAAGTGTGAAGATTTGGAATTTTCCTCTTTTCTTTCAAGGAATCAATACAATTTTTCCTTTGATTTTTCCTTCTGATTTTCTCTTGGATTTTTCTCTTCTTTTTCTTCTCTATTTTCTTTTTTTTCTCTCTTTTTAAATGGTCATATTCATCATCCTTTTATAGATCCTTCCAATATTAGATAGATGAAAACTATCCGGTTAGAATCAAAGTGGAAGAAAAGTTAGGAACAAATAAGTAATAGCCGTTGAGATTTAAAGTAAAAAGTAGGTTTTAGAGACGATCTGACACATCTGAAAGTCGATTCTGACAATCTGAAGTCGGCTCTGACTTTCCTGGGGTCGACTCTAACTTGAAATCCCCAAACAGCCCGATTTGGAGTCTGCTCTAACTTCTCTGGAGTCGGCACATTTTGCTTCTGGAGTCGACTCTAACTTTTCTGGGGTCGACTCTAATTTGAGACTCGAAAAACCATTTATGTTTTTCTATTGGAGTCGACTCTACAGGTTCCAGGTGTCGACTATAGTCTGTACCATTTTTCGGAGTCGACTCTGTGATTCTAGGTGTCGACTCTAATATCTGCAATCTTACCTTGACATTATAATTGAGCTCCGAACTTGATTTCTCTCGAGATTTTGATCATTTAAACAATTTATAAACTGAAACATTTAATCAAAATCATTAGTAATTTCATGAGTTATACTCAAATAGTTTTGTTTATCATCAAAATTAATAATTGGGTCAACAATCTCCCCATTTTTGATGAAATAACAAAAACTTTGAGTATATGCATTGGAATTATAAACATTGTAAACCTTATCAAGATTTTAAATTTGTTTAATTTAAGATATAAGCCATAGTTTCAAAGTAAGCAAAATTGAAACATAAACTGTATCAAATAACGATTATGCTCCCCCTGCATAAAATAACTTCTAACTCTCCCTTTCTTTATGCATATACAATTCTTCTTTTCTCCCCTTTTTTATTATCAACAAAAAGGTGAAACACAATTGTATAAAGAATTTTAAGGTGATATTCAGATTCAGAATATTGAAGAGAGAGTAAATATTCTAAGACTTTCATTCATTGCAACCATCATTGTATCAACATTCAAACATTTTTTCATTACATTAAAACATTTCTTACATCAATTACCAAGATATAAAAAAGTAAACATCTTAAGTACAAGCTATCAATAATATAA
>UESW01004864.1:590629-616362 GCA_900491605.1 Calamus simplicifolius
CCGGTGGGAACGGCCGCGCCAAACATGGATCCTCGCCTTTTGGAGCCATTGGAGATCAATGGAAGTTGGAATCAAGGATTTTGAAGAGTTTGGAAAAGTTTGGAAGTTTTGGAGAGGGATTTGAAGGGATTGAAAAAGCATAGGGTCGTTTGAGGTGACGACTCTGCCCTAATAAAGTGACAATTTTTCACTTAGAGTCGACTCCCGCAAAGTGAGGTGTCGGCTCCGAACAAAAAATCAGTCGGCGCTCGAATTAGAGTCGGCTCTGCAGAAGCCGGAGTCGGCTCTAATGAGCAGCAGAAAGCTCTAAAGAAAAAGGTGTCGACTCCAAAATAGTGTCGACTCAGAAAAAAAAATTGAATTTCAAGGATCTGAACTAATTAAATTCATCATCAAAATCTAGATAAATTCTCTTAATAATTGGGGAATCAATGAATCAAACTTCTAGATAAATTTCCTTATAAGTATAGAAGATTTTCAAGAAATCTATCGAAATTTAGATAGTTGACCTTGAGAGTTTCAGAAAATCAATCAAAAGGATCACAAACTCCTAATCTCCTCTAAGATAACAAAATCTCTCCTCACTCAAAGGTTTGGTAAAAATATCAGCCAATTGATCATTAGTGTTCACAATCAAGACAAATATCATTATTAGCTACATGTTCTCTAATAAAGTGATGTCTAATTTCTATGTGTTTAGTTCTTGAATGTTGAATTGGATTCTTAGTTAGATTGATTGCACTAGTATTATCACATCTAATAGGAATTTTATCAAGTGTGATGCCATAATCTTCAAGTTGTCGCTTAATCCAAAGGATTGAGCACAGCAGCTTCCAGCCACACATACTCTGCCTCAGCAGTGGATAGTGCAACCGAATTTTGCTTCTTGCTAAACCAAGAGATTAAGTTACCTCCTAAAAATTGGCATGCACCACTTGTACTTTTTCTATCTAATTTACATCCAGCATAATCAGAGTCAGAATAAGCAATCAAATTAAGTGTTGAGTCTCTAGAATACCATATTCCTACATTTTTAGTTCCATTTAGATATCTAAAGATTCTTTTAACAGCAATAAAATGTGATTCTTTAGGTTCAGATTGATATCTTGCACATAAACAAACAGCAAACATGATATCAGGTCTACTTGCAGTTAAGTAAAGTAGAGATCCGATCATACCTCGGTAATTTTGATCTATTTTCTTACCATCTTCATCTTTGTCCAGCTTGCATGAAGGACTCATCGGCGTGCCAAGAGGTTTAGCAGATTCCATATCAAACTTCTTAAGTATTTCCTTCGTGTACTTTGCTTGGTTAATGAAGATTCCAGCTTTTTCTTGTCTAATTTGAAGTCCAAGGAAGAAGTTAAGTTCTCCATCATGCTCATCTCGAATTCTCCTGCATTAACTTAGCAAATTCTTGGCAAAGACGATTGTTAGTAGCACCAAAGACAATATCATCAACGTAAATCTGTACAACAATAAATCCATTTCTTTTCTTTTTAAAAATAAGGTTTTGTCAACATTTCCTCTTGTAAATTCATTTTCAATCAAAAATTTACTTAATCTATCATACCAAGCTCTAGGTGCTTGTTTTAAACCATAAAGTGCTTTATGTAATTTAAAAACATGGTTTGAAATTCATGATCTTCAAAACCAGGAGGTTGTTCAACATAAACTTCCTCATTTATAAAACCATTTAAAAACGCACTTTTAACATCCATTTGAAATAAGTTGAAATTCATATGACATGCAAATGCAAGCAATAGTCTAATAGCTTCTAATCTAGCTACAGGAGCAAAAGTTTCATCAAAATCTATTCCTTCTTCCTGATTATATCCTTTTGCAACTAGCCTAGCTTTATTCCTAATGACTATGCCATTTTCGTCCAATTTATTTCTAAAAACCCATTTAGTTCCTATTATAGGGTGGTCTTTAGGTCTGTCTACCAGGGTCCATACCTTATTCCTAGTGAATTGGTTTAACTCTTCTTGCATAGCTAACATCCAATTGCTATCTTTTTAGCTTCTTCTATGGTTTCAGGTTCTATTTGAGATACAAACGCAAGATGATTATTAATATTTCTGGATGATCTAGTTCTTACTCCTTGAGATGGATCACCTATGATCAAATCCCTAGGATGATCATGAGCATATCTCCAATCTCTAGGCAGATCTATATCATTATGAGCAGTATCAATAACATCAGCAAAGGTAAATCCTCTTCTTTAGTTTCTTGATCATGATCTGAAGATACATCCAATTTTTTAATACCTCTTTCAAGTAAACTTGTATCTTCCTTATCATCAATCTTTTTGAACTTGATGCTAAAGATTCATCAAAGACTACATGAATCGATTCTTCTACAACTAGACTCTTCTTATTGAATACTCTATAAGCTTTACTAGATGTTGAATATCTAAGAAAATGCCTTCATCAGATTTAGCATCAAACTTTTAAGATTATCTTTACCATTGTTATGGATGAAGCATCTACAACCAAATGCATGAAAGTAGCCTAAGTTGGGTTTCCTATCATGCCATAGTTCATAGGGTGCTTTCTTAAGGATAGGTCTGATTAGGGCTCTATTTAGGATGTAACATGCCGTGTTAATAGCTTCCGCCCAAAAGTATTTAGGGAGTTTGCTTTCACATAGCATAGTACGGGCCATGTCTTCTAGAGTCCTATTTTTTTTCTCTACAACTCATTTTGCTGAGGTGTTCTAGGTGCAGAAAAATTATGATGTATGCCTTTTTCAAAACAGAATTTTCCAAAGAAGTGATTTTCAAATTCAGTTCCGTGATCACTTGTTAGAGACACTATGGTAGTGTTTTTTCATTTGTGACTTTCTTGAAAAATTTTAGGAATATTGAGAAAGTCTCATCTTTATGAGCCAAAAATATTACCCAAGTGAATCTAGAGTAATCATCTACTATTACAAGACCATACTTCTTTCCTCCTAGACTAGTGGTTCTAGTAGGTCCAAAGAGGTCCATGTGTAGTAGCTCTAGGGGCCTAGTAGTTGAAATAACATTCTTAGATTTGAAAGAACTTTTATTTGTTTACCAAATTGACATGCATCACAGATTCGATTATTTTCAAATCTAAGCTAGGAATACCTTTAACTAAATCCATTTTCAGCAATTTTGAAATTAAGTGTGTGCTAGCATGACCTAGTCTACGATGCCATAGCCATCCAATCTCATTCATCTTAGCATTATCAGCAACTAAGCAATGATTACTTGAGGATAGGTTATTCAAATCAATTAAGTATACATTGCCATAACATTTTCCAACAAGAATAATGCTACTATCAATGGGATTAGTGACAGTGCAAATAGAAGCTTCAAAAGAAACTTTGAAACCTTTATCACACAGCTGGCTAATACTAATCAAGTTGTGCTTTAATCCATTAACATATAATACATTATCAACATAGATAGATGGAGTAATTTGAATCTTACCAATGCCCATGATATGGCCTTGACCATTATCACCAAAAGTAACTACTCCACCTTTTTTCGTCTCAAGGGTGATGAATTGATCTTTGTCACCCGTCATATGTCTTGAGCAACCACTATCAAGATACCATTTTCTTTTCAGTCCAATGGCTGCAAGACACTCCTGCAAAATATTCATCTCTTAATTTTAGGTACCCAAGCTTTCTTGGGTCCTTCATGGTTAGAAGCAATAAATACTGTTCCTTTAGGAACCCAAATCATCTTTCTTTATCATATGGAGTTTACACATATACGATTTATGTCCTTTGTTTCCACATTTAAAACAAGTAATATTTGATGATTTTTCAGCATGTACAAAAATATTTTTCAAAGATTTTTGCTTTTTAAGTGATTATATCCTAATCCGGCTTTATCAAAAATAGCCTTTTGATTATCCAAAATCATATTTAGTTTGATAGAGCTTAAGGTAAATTTGTCAACAATGGGTTTAAGCCTATCAACTTCATTTTTAAATTTTTATTTTCTTTCTTTAGAAATTTATTTTACAATATGCTTTCATTTTCTAAAGATAGATTTTGCATTTGATTCTTCAAATCTTTATTTTTTTGAGCTCAGATTTGCATAATCATCAATTAATTCATAAAAAGCACTATGCAATTCTTCAAATGTAAAATCATCTAGGAAACTTGGACTCACCTCATCATTGTCCGTTATAAAGCAAAGATTGGCTATTTCTTTCTTTTCATCTTCTTCGAAACTTGAGCTTTCCGAATCACTCCAGTAGCCATCATAGCCTTCTTTTGAATCTCCGGATGGCCTTTTTGAGTTGAGGACATTCAGATTTGAAATGTCCCTATTTCTTGCATTCAAAGCAAATTATTTCCTTTTCTTTTCCTTTGTCCTCATCTTTCCTAACAAAGGGCTTTTTCTTTTCAAATTTCTTCTTCTTCATGAATCTCTTGAATTTTCTTATGATGAGTGTCATATCTCATCATCACTGTCATCTTCAGATTCATCAGATTCTTCCTTACATTCTAAAATTTTGAGAGCCATAGTCCTTTATTCTTTGACTCATTCTCATTAACATGTTGCTTGACTTGAAGCTCATGAGTCATCAAGAATCCCAAAAGTTCTTCTAGAGGTAAAGTGCTCAGATCTTTTGCCTCTTGTATTGCAGTGACTTTAGCTTCCCATGTCCTAGGCAAAGAACGTAACACTTTCTCACAAGATCAGAGTTATCATAAGATTTACCAAGACTTTTTAAACCATTAATAATGTTTGTAAATCTTGTAAACATATCAGAAATAGATTCACATGCATCCATTTTGAACAATTCATATTTATGAACAAGCGTGTTAATCTTGGATTCCTTTACCTGATTGATTCCCTCATGGGTAACCTCTAATTTATCCCAAATTTCTTTAGCAGACATGCAAACAGATATACGATTAAATTCATTTGCATCTAAAGAACAGTACAAAACATTCATAGTCTTGGCATTTAGTTGTGCCAATTTCTTATCATGTTCATCCATTCCATTTCCGGTTTAGGAATTTCCATGCCATTAAGTCTTGTAGTGGGTGTGTGAGGTCCATTGACTATAATACTCATAGATCATATCAAGTGCTTGAATGAAGATTTTCATTCTAGCTTTCCAATAAGAATAATAAGAACCATTAGATAAAGGAGGACGATTTGTAGATTGTCCTTCAGAAAAGGTTGAGCCAACTTGAGCTGCCATTTGGATCTTTAACTCTTGATTGTTAGATCAAGGAAGAATGAGCACTAGCTCTGATACCAATTATTGTCCCAAATAGCAACCCAAGAGGGGGGGTGAATTAGGTCTTTTAAAAATTTTAAACACTTTTGCAGTAAAACCTCCAACTTAAATTAAATCACAGATATGCAATAGTTAAGACAGAATATGTAAAGAGAAGAGGAAGAGACAAAGAGACAAGCATGGCAAACACTAAAATTTTATAGTGTTCGGTGTACCTACACCTACGTCCACTCCCAATACCTCTTGGGTCCACACTATAATCAACCTTGATTAAGCAGAGTTGTTTTACAAGATCACAACTCAAACTTGTTTTTTTGGGTGCACAACGAACCCAGCTGGTTTCCAAGGTTCACCAGTACAAAAACCTTACACACAAGCAACTGCTTGCACAAGGCAAACTACCTCAACTGATTCAATCACCTGATTGACTCAGTTCACAAGAAGAATAAGAATGTTTGATACAATAACTGCTCCTTAAATGAGCAAATAAGACAAGTTAACTAATCAAACAAAGAGATAGAAATAAAAGCGTGATTTGCAGATTTCTATGGCTTGATTCTTCTCCTCTTCTTGCTTTTGAATGGATCTTCCTTGAGTATTCTCTTGAAGCTCAGAAGAACAGTTGAAGAATAGGAACTAGGGCTTGCTCGTTTGCTTCTTCAAACTTGGAAATCTCTCAAAATGAAAGTGTGAAGATTGGAATTTCTCTCTTTTCTTTCAGGGAATCAATATGATTTTCCTTTGATTTTTCCTCTGATTTTCTCTCAATTTTTCTCTTCTTTTTCTTCTCTATTTTTCTTGTTTTTCTCTCTTTTTAAACGGTCATATTCATCATCCTTTTATAGATCCAAACTAAGAATAGATGAAAACTATCCATTAGAATCAAAGTAGAAGAAAAGTTAGGAATAAATAAGGTAATAGCCGTTGAGATTTAAACTAATCAAACAAAGAGATAGAAATAAAAGCGTGATTTGCAGATTTCTATGGCTTGATTCTTCTCCTCTTCCTTGCTTTTGAATGGATCTTCCTTGAGTATCTCTTGAAGCTCGGAAGAACAGTTGAAGAACAGGAACTAGGGCTTGCTCGTTTGCTTCTTCAAACTTCGATCTCCCAAAATGAAAGTGTGAAGATTAGAATTTTCCTCTTTTCTTTCAAGGAATCAATACAATTTTTTCCTTTGATTTTTCCTTCTGATTTTCTCTTGGATTTTTCTCTTCTTTTTCTTCTCTATTTTTCTTGTTTTTTCTCTTTTTAAACGGTCATATCATCATCCTTTTATAGATCCTTCCAATACTAAGAATAGATGAAAACTATCCATTAGAATCAAAGTAGAAGAAAAGTAGGAATAAATAAGGTAATAGCCGTTGAGATTTAAAGTAAAAAGTAGGTTTAGAGACGATCTGACACATCTGAAAGTCGATTCTAACAATCTGGAGTCGGCTCTGACTTTCCTAGGGTCGACTCTAACTTGAAATCCCCAAACAGCCCGATTTGGAGTCTGCTCTAACTTTTCTGGAGTCGGCACATTTTTTCTGGAGTCGACTCTAACTTTTCGGGGTCGACTCTAATTTAAGACCCGAAAAATCATCTTTCTGTTTTTTTGTTGGAGTCGACTTTACAGGTTCCAAGTGTCGACTCTAGTCCGTGCCATTTTTGGAGTCGACTCTGTGATTCTAGGTATCGACTTTAATGTCTACAATCTTACCTTGACATTGTAATTGAGCTCCGAACTTGATTTCTCTCGAGATTTTGATCGTTTAAATAAGTTTAAACTGAAACATTTAATCAAAATCATTAGTAATTCATGAGTTATACTCAAATATGTTTTTTTATCATCAAAATTAATAATTGGGTCAACAGGATTGATTTGTCTTAAAAGAATTTTAAAAGTCTTTTTCTATAGATGTGAAAGAATGCTTTTTTTTTTTTAAAAAAAAAAGGTCTTCTTAGTTATACTGTTGATGTTTGTAGTTGCAGCCTTCTTAAAATTTAAATGCTCTAATTTCTATCTTTGTTAAAACCTTAGAAGAAGTGAAAAAGACAATAACTAATACATTATATATAAAAGATTTTTGAAATGAATTTGCAAAAACCATTAAAAATCTTTTTTTTTCAAATATAACAAAATTTAATGGAATATGAAACTATTCAACATCATTGAATAATGGGTTCAATTGTGATGTTTTTATTATTTCTTTTAAAAAAATTGGGCTTCAATTCAGTTCATCCAATGCCTTTGATTAATCTTCTGAGATCTTTGTACTTTTTTTTTATATTCTTAGGATGCATTTGGATGAATGATTTTTAGAAAGGATTTCATTTGAAATTAGATTTTAGGATTTTAAAACAAAAATTTTTTGTTCGGCCATTCTGAAGGTAGAATTTCTCTGCTTTTCCTAAGACAGTATTTGATATGGGGGATAAGGAAGGATATCCTCTGGATATCCCTTCTTATTCCCAAATGCTATAGCTAAGGGATAGATCTGAAAAAATTTAACCAAAAGGGATAACCCATGGTTAATCATGATTAACCATGGGTTATCCCTTGAACTTATTCCCTATGGAACCTAGGAACAACTAAAGTTATCCCTTGATGGCAGACTTGTAATTTTAAAAAAAATGCTTATTTCCTCAGCTATCCTCTGGATAAATGCTATCCCGTACATTTATCCAGGGATAGCTTTGGGCTATTAAACACTACCTAAAAGTATCAATTACAAATCCTTCCTAAAAATTCAAATAAAAGTAGTTAAAATATTTAATTTTATTTGCATACCAAAATATTTACACAACTATTATAAATTTTTACTTAAATTTTTATTTTAATATTTATTTTGTTTAAAATATTAATATTCATCATTAATATTTACATAAATATCATTTATTTATTAATCTACGAAGCAAGTAATCTACAAAGAAAGTCAGGATCTATGATAAACGATCTTTACAAAAGTACACGGAAACAAGTTATTATTATTCTACGGAACGACTTGATCGACTAACAAGTGCATGTATAAGATCGAGGGAGCAACCAAAAGTAGATCCGATTTAAGGGTTGAGAAGCTCGGATCGAGAGCTAGATGAATTCAAACTAGAGAGCATATGGAGCTCTGCCCCATTTTATAGAAAAAAAAAGTAAACGGAGAGAACATGAGATCATACCTGAGAGATGAGAATCGGGATACAAAGCCAAGGCCGAGGAGAAGAAAACGAGAGTACGTCGCAAACAGTGAGACCAAACGACGGCGCCGGTCGGCCGGAAGGAAGGGAGCTGCTATTTATAGTACGACTGAGCTCCAATCTTCCTGTTACCGCTTCGGTGAGAGAAGCTTCGAGTCACCGCTCCGATCGCTGGGTCAGACTAGTCAGAACCCCAAGAAGTCCGCTATCACCGTCAGATCCTCAGAGGGTCGATACGTGGCGGTGACGGGATCACAGCGCGAAATGGGAAGAGTGGGAGCGGGGGACCGCCTCGCTCGGGATCTGGGAGCGTAGGAATCCGATGCAGCAGAATCCGATGATATACGGGCCCGTAAAATTCCCCCGATAGGTCAGAGCCGCTGGGAACCACGCTTAGACCGAAGTCTATACCGGCTTGGAACGCTTCGGCTTTCGCTGGAGAGGCTTTTTTTTTTTTTTTTTTTGTTAAACCCGAAGAGCTCGTCTCTGTCGCTCGGCTGCGTGTCGGGCGGTGCACGCCGTAAGCGTCATGATGTCCGGTGTTGGCGTTGATACTATATTGAAGTTTCCTTTGAGCTTAGAGCTCCCGTAAGAGAATACTCATCAAAAGAAGAACTTTTTTATGAAAATTTTCTTTTTATATTTGCTTATTATGAATCTTCACTGACTTGGGCATCCTTCGCAGAGGAAACCCCCACAACATCCTCTATGTACGGACTATCTTACAGGTTCCACCCCGAGACGAGAAGACCGGCGTTCAGATTAGGAGCCAGAAGCGCATCCGAATCGAAGAATGGATTTCCACGGCATAGATTGGCGGTAGAGAAAGGGTCCCAAGTCCCATAAACTTATGATCCAGGAGACAAGACTCAAGAATCAGAAGAAGCATCCTCTAATGGCCAATCGGAAAAGAGCTACATATGAAGCTCAAGATCAGGCCCCTCTCAAAGGCCTGATCCGATTAGCGGTACGAGTTCATTCCCCTTCTCCGGTATCTTCCCAGAACTCGACGCCGTTGCCGCCTTCCCATCGCTCGATCCCTCCTACCACTCTGTACGAGGGGATCAGGCAGCACAGGAGATGCGGCAAGAATGGCGTCGGGAGTTAGACGCCACCAGGCAAGCTCTTCCATCCCAGCAGAAAGCGGAGCAGGGCATCTCCTTCTCCGAGAGGATCATGAGGGAGTGATCCCCCTCATGTCAAGCTCCCTACCATCGAGCCGTATCACGGATCCACCGATCCCGACGACCATCTCAGCAGCTTCAGATCCATCATGATGTTCCACGGAGCGTCGGATGCGATCCTGTGCCGAGCCTTCCCCTACACCCTAAGGGGATCTGCCCGAACCTGGTTCAACGGCCTGAAGCCAGGTTCATTGATTCTTTTGACGAGCTGAGCTGTTTGCTTATCAGCCAGTTCTTCAGCAGCCGTCGCCAGCGACAGAGATCCGATTCCCTCTCCGAGGTCAAGCAGAGAGAGGGGAATCACTGAAGAATTACCTCGGCCGCTTCAACACGGCCCTCTTAGAAGTCGACCATCTCAATCACGAGGTGGCCATGTCCGCTCTGGCCGGAGGAGTGTCCAAGGAGGGAGACTTCTACCTAGCTCTGGAGGTTAACTATCCGAAGAGCCTTTCGGACATGATGTCCCTGACGGATAAGTACGCCAGCGTTGAAGAATCGAGAAGATCAGCTCGGGCCGAGCAGCTGAATAAGAGAGAGGCAAAGGGCTCGGATAAGCAACGGGCCCACCGCCGCGCTAGCTCGCCTCGCCGCCACAGAGCTCCTCCGCCACCGCCTCGAGACTGAACCTGGAGTCCGGCCTGAAGGTTCGACCGCTATACTCCCCTTACTGCGCCAAGAGCACAGATCCTGATGGAGATCAAGCGGCAAATTCCTCAGCCTCCCCCTCTCCGAGGCAATGCAACTCAGAGGGACCCTACCAAGTACTACTGCTTTCATCGGGACTACGGGCATGATACTGAAGACTGCTGGCAGTTAAAGAACGAGATCGAGCGATTGATTCGGCGAGGCAGATTGGACCGGTTCAGGGGTCCCCCTGAGCCGAACAATGAGGAGAATCGCCAACTCGAGCCTCGTCAGCTTCCTCCGCCAAATCCCCCGGTCCTCGGCAATGTCAATGTGATAACAGCGACCGGATCCCCATCCTCTTGGCCGGGCGAGGAGGAAAATTCACCAAAGAAGGCTCAAACTGATGAGCTCACTTTCTCGGATGAAGACCTTGAGGAAGTACAGTACCCCCATGATGATGCTCTGGTTGTATCTTTAAATATGAACAATTATGATGTACACCAAGTTTTGGTTGATAGTGGAAGCTCTGTTAATATTCTATATTTCGACGCCTTTGTGAGATCAAAATTCCGAGTAGAAAGCCTCCGACTGGCGGAGTCCACCCTAGTGGGCTTCATAGGTGACTCCATAATTCCTGAAGGAGTCATCACTCTTTCAGTCCGAGCTGGCACCTGGCCCCGTGTGGCTACCGTGCTCATGGATTTCCTTGTGACCAAGCTCAGGTCTCCCTACAACGCCATCCTCGGTAGACCAGGGCAAATATCGCTCAAAGCCATCATTTCCATTCCCCATCTCGCCATGAAGTTCCCACCGAATGGGGAGTGGGAGTTGCTCGAGGAAATCAGATCATAGCTCGGCATTGCTTCATCGCCGACCTTCAATCCAGAAAGCCCGAGGTGGATGGGTTGGATGCTCGGGAAGATCTCGCCGAGCAACGAGGAGAGCCAGCCGAAGAACTAGAGGAGGTACCACTTGACGAGGCTCGGCCTGACCGAACCATAAAGGTCGGATCACAGCTAGAAGGAAAGCTTCGACAAGAATTAATCAAATTCCTTCGGAGGAATGCCGACGTCTTCGCCTGGTCTGCATCGGACATACCCGGAATCAGCCCAGACGTCCTGGTCCATCGCCTCAGCGTGGATGAGACATTCAGGCCCATTAAGCAGAAGAAAAGGAGCTTTACCCCCGAGCACCAAAAAGCCATCGAAGAAGAGGTGGATAAGCTCATCAAAGCCAAGTTTATCCAGGAGGTTAGTTACCCCGACTGGCTGGGGAACGTGGTCATGGTGAAAAAGTCGAATGGCAAATGGAGAATCTGCATCAACTTCACTGGCCTCAACAAGGCCTGCCCAAAGGATAGCTTTCCCCTTCCGCGGATCGACCAGCTCGTGCCATCAAATGCTGACTTTTATGGTGCCTATTCGGGCTAAACTAGATCCGAATGGCGCCCGAAGACGAGGAGAAAACCACCTTTATCACCGACCGAGGTATCTATTGTTACCGAGTTATGCCCTTTGGTTTGAAAAATGCAGGTGCCACCTATCAAAGGCTCATCAACAAAGTCTTCAAGAAGCAAATCGGTCGGAATATGGAGGTGTATGTCGATGATATACTGGTGAAAAATAAGGAGGCATCCCAGCACGTCGAGGACCTTGCAGAAAGCTTCGCTACACTTCGAAAGTATCAGATGAAGCTCAATCCCACCAAATGCGCCTTCGGGGTCAATTCCAAAAAATTCCTTGGCTTCATGATTTCTCAGCGAAGCATCGAGGCAAACCATTAGAAAATCCAAGCCCTGCAACAAATGACCCCACCTGGGTCAGTCAAGGACGTGCAACACCTCACCGGGAGAGTAGCAGCCCTCAATCGCTTCATTGCTTGATCGGCCGAGAAATGCCTTCCTTCTTAAAGTGCTCGGTCGGTCAAGAACTTCCGATGGACCCCTGATTTTCAGAAGGTCTTTGAAGACCTCAAAAAATACCTCGGCTCACCACCTCTCCTCAGCAGCCCAAAGCCAGGGGAAGTGCTGAATCTATACTTGGCAGTCTCTGAAAACGCTATTGGCTCGGTGCTAATCAGAGAAGAACAGAGTTCAAAAACCTATCTATTATGTCAGCAAACTACTCAAAGATGCTGAAACAAGGTACACTCGAGTCGAGAAGATGGTCCTAGCTCTGGTAACATCGGTCTGAAAGTTGCGGTCATACTTCCAAATGCACACCATCGTCGTCCTGACCGGCCAACCCCTTAAGGAAATTATCCATCGTCCGAAAGCATCAGGGAGAATGACCAAATGGGTTGTCGAGCTGAGTGAGCATGACATTTAGTATCAGCCTCGTCCAGCCATTAAAGCCCAGGTTCTGGCAGACTTCCTCCTCGAATGCACCATACCCGAAGATGGCTTTGCTTCGAATACCCCCGGAGAACCAAAGCCCAGCGCTCCATGGTTGCTTCACGCCGATGGATCCTCCAGTGCGGGCGGTTCTGGAACCGGCCTGGTCCTCACCAGTCCGGAGGGTGCAACCTTCGAATATGGCATCTGCTTCTCCTTCTGGCTTCAAACAATGAAGCAGAGTATGAAGCCCTGCTTGCTGGACTCCGAATCGCCCACAAGCTTAAAGTCAAAAAACTGATTGCCTACACCAACTCCCAATTGGTGCCTGGCCAGGTGCAGGGAGAATTCGAGGCTCGACAGCCAAGTATGATTCGATATCTCCAAAAGGTGTGCGATCTATCCTCCTATTTTGATGAATTTAAAATTGTCCAGATCGCAAGGACTGAAAACACACGCGCTTACCTCCTATCCCACCTGGCAACTACGGAGTCAATGGATCTCGAGCGAAAATTCCACTTGGAGGTCTTGGAGAAGCCCAGCATCGCCGATGCTGATTAGATGATGCAGATTGACA
The DNA here is from genome assembly GCA_900491605.1 of Calamus simplicifolius. Classification (NCBI taxonomy): domain Eukaryota; kingdom Viridiplantae; phylum Streptophyta; class Magnoliopsida; order Arecales; family Arecaceae; genus Calamus; species Calamus simplicifolius. The sequence continues at coordinate 603,767 of UESW01004864.1, forward strand.
CCAAACCATCCTGGATAGACCCCCTGCACTAGTACCTCAAAGAAGGGTTGCTGCCCACTGATAGAAACAAAGCAAGAAAGCTGAAATTGCAATCATCTCATTATGTTCTGATTGATGACCGACTGTACAAGCGATCCTTCTCAATGCCGCTGCTCAAATGCCTCCGACCAACAGAGGCCGACTATGCTCTTCGGGAGGTCCACGAAGGTATCTGCGGCAATTACCCCGGTGGTCGGGCCCTATGCCACAGAGTATTGCGTCAAGGGTATTATTAGCCGACAATGCAAAAAGATGCCGATGACCTTGTTCGAACTTGTGATTCATGCCAGAGGCATTCGAATGTTCAGAGGCTCCCCTTGTCGCACCTGACTTCCATATCATCCCCCTGGCCTTTCGCCAAGTGGGGGATGGATATTCTTGGCCCTTTCCCCCTTGCAACGGGGCAAAGGATGTTCTTATTTGTTGCAATTGATTATTTTACTAAATGGGTTGAAGCCGAGGCAGTCGCCCAGATAACCGAAGCCCATGCTAAAGACTTCGTGTGGAAATCCATCATCTGCTGCTTCGGTCTTCCCCACACTATCATCACCGATAACGGGAAGCAGTTTGACAACCCTAAGTTTCGAGAGTTCTACGAGGATCATGACATTATCCATCGCCTGACATCGGTCGAATATCCTCAAGCTAATGGAGAAGCCGAGGTAACCAACCGAACTCTCCTACAGGAAATCAAAGCTCGGCTCAACCAGACGCGAGGCCAATGGGCCGAGGAGCTCCACCATGTATTGTGGGCATATCGGACTACCGAGAGAGTACCCACAGGGCAGACCCCATTCAAGATGGCTTTTGGCACAGAAGCTGTAATCCCTATGGAGGTCGGACTCCCCTCCTCTCGTGTGGAAGGCTATTCAGAAGAATCCAATGACGAGTAGCTCCGAACTAATCTTGACTTGATAGAAGAAGTCAGGGAGGAGGCCCGAATCTGGATGTCTGCCTACCAACAAAGAGTAGCTCGTTATCACTCTATCAGGGTCCGAGGGAAGTTTTTCCTCCCCGGTGATCTGGTGCTTCGGAAGGCATCCGTCTCAAGCCACTGGAACAAGGAAAATTGTCCCCAAATTGGGAAGGTCCCTACTAAGTGATGGAAGTAATCAGACCTGACACCTACAAACTCCAAGATTTGGATGGGAAATCTATTCTCAGACGTGGAACTCGGATAATCTTTGTGCATATCATCAGTGAAAGTACGCTCTTAACTCATTTTTGTTCATTGAATTAAATTTAGTTCTCAAAGGCTTGCAAAATTCTTATAACTCTCCTTGAAAGCTGCAATGAGAAGCAGGTCATGAAATATTCAGCCGGGTCGAGCGATCTCTGTACCTTGGCCGTGCCAAGTGGCTGCGCCAAGTAAAATATATCGGCCTAGCCGAGCGATCTTCGTACCTTGGCTGTGCCAAGTAAAATATATTGGCTTAGCCGAGCGATCTTCATACATTGGCAGCGCTAAGTAAAATATAATCTTAAAGCCTCGGCCAAACCAAGTGATATATTTCTGAAGTCTCGAACAAACCGAGTGATATATTCCTGAAGCCTCGGCCAAGCCGAATGACGGTCTCCGTACCTTGGCAGTGCCAAGTAAAATATAATCTTGAAGCCTCAAACAAATCAAGTGACATATTTTTGAAGCCTCGTCCAAACCGAGTGATATATTTCTGAAGTCTCGAACAAATTGAGTGATATCTTTCTGAAGCCTCGGCCAAACCGAGTGATATATTTCTGAAGCCTCGAACAAATCGAGTGATATATTTCTGAAGCCTCGGTCAAACCAAGTGATATATTTCTGAAGTCTCAAACAAATTGAGTGATATCTTTCTGAAGCCTCGGCCAAACCGAGTGATATATTTATGAAGCCTTGGACAAACCGAGTGATATATTTCTGAAGCCTCAGCCAAATCGAGTGATATATTCTAAGCCTCGGCCAAACCGAGTGATATAGTTCTAAAGCTTCGGCCTGATCGAGTGATTCCTTAAACACTCTGACACGACTAAGGCATCCTATCATGCTTCGACAGAGATAAGTAACCTTTCTTCGCTTACCAGCAAGATTATGCAAGTTATTTCTTTTCAAAGAAATACATACTTCATCCCTTAAATAAGATCATGTTTACCACATGAGCTCGTAGGGCCGCCCAGGCCTCCCTCTGACCTAAACAGAGATAAACACTTCCTCCACAGAGGACTAAATGTCATGTTTACAAAAACAAAGTAGCAAAAGCGCTGCTAGACTTATAGGTTATGCTACGGTCCGAAAAGCATAAAATGAGAAATAGCATCTCTCAACACAATCACATTGGAAAGAGAAACAGATGTTACAAGAAGAAAGAATAGAAACTTTCTTTATTGATGAAAGAATTACAACCTCCTGAGAGGCATTACAAGTGCATCATAGCACAAGAAATAAAGATAAAATAAAAGCTCGGCTGAGCAGCTTCGGTCGATAGCGATGTCTTTACATCCGATCCAGAAATCAGAGAACCAGACAGCTCTGTTGAGCCACTGGTTAATGCCAAAGAACAAAGTAGGCCATCCACATATCCCTCGGATGGACACGTTGGGGGATCATAACCAAGTCAAAGACCGTGGATGCTTATGCCAATGAAGCATCCCCCCAAGTTGGATGCTAGTCTGTTAGCCACTGCCCAAGCACTACTCTCCTCCTTCCTCACATGGAAAAGTATCCCTCAAGCGGATGAATTGAGAGATCCAAACTGAGAAAGGAGGTCAGTCCCATGTCTTCCATGGGGAATACGTGTGCTTTGCGTTTCCTGTGGTCCCCATGGCAAGTGACAAAGGACACACAGGAAGCGCATACGTGCGCTCCCCATATGACCTATACGGGCCTCTCGTGCGCTCTCCATATAACCTCCGAGAATTCCTCTCTTGAGGACTACCTGCTCTTCAGCGGCTTCTCCATCACCCCAGCTATCTGGGATGAACCAGCTTTCAAAAGGGAAGCTCAATCTCTCTGCTCTCAATGAAACATGCGCCATGAAAGCCCTTGCAACTCACAGAAAGAGAAGGCTTTAGGAGATGGCCTAACTCAGTCCGCTCCCTGCCCTTTTTATAGGCAAGCAAACTGGGGGAAGTCATTAAAGAAGGGAGCCCCAGAATTCGAAATGCCCTGGCCACACTGCCACGTGGTAGATCAAAAGAAAAGGACACTTTCCAAAGCACGCCGAATGTGCCTCCCAGGCCATGACGGGAGATGAAGATTTTCCTCTGATCTTGAATCAAGAGCCTTAAATGCAGGAAATCGGTCGTAGGTCCTTGAGATATGGGCAGACCTAAAAAATTCTCTTTCGAAAACGATGCCGACCAATGGCAATCGAATGCTTATTGCATACATTAAAAAGACCCGCGTTGAAAAAGGCCAACGGGATAAATGCCTTGGGCAGAACAAAGCGTTCTTCAGCAAAGCCGTTTCGTATGCCTCAGCGAAAAATGTACCAACTTTTTTGCTTTGGACAAACTGAACTATCTAACCTCAGCCCCAGCCGAGGTATTTGAGCCATTCTCGGCCATTTCAAGCCAAACCATTCCGTGCCTTAGAAAACCAAGCAAGTTAGCGCGCACCGTCCCTAACCGAGGTAAAGTCGGGATTACGTTCCATGGAAAAACCAAACAATTTTATGCATCAGCAAAACTAGCTAATCTGGCTTCGATTAAGCAGAACTTTGACTTGGAACCCCCAAGGGCTATCCGACCTTAAAGTGCATTTCGCTTACAATTTGTTTACCACCGAGGAAACTCCCGGCAAAAAGGTCGTTCAAAAAGGCAATGACCAAAACGATAAGGCAAAGAGATATTAGAATATTCATTCATTAAATTTTGATCAGATTACATATTGAAAAAGTGAAAATACATAAGCGACCCTTAAGAATCTGGGTTCGGATCAGTCCCGAGAACCTCTTTGACAATGTTCGAAAGAGCTTGACTCGCTTCACCCGCTTCAAATGTTGTAGGAGGAGGAATCTCGGGTTCCTCGGCAGTAGACTGAGGGCATTCTTCGGAAGCCACTGCCTCATTAGGACCTAAGATAGTGTCAAGGTCGATGTCCAAAATATCCTCATACTCGGCTTCTTCAGCCTCTGAGGTGCAAGCATCAAAACGTTCGAAATAAAAAGGATAAATCCAACTCGGGATACAATCGAGAGATTTTCGCTCGGTTTCCTCCTTGCCGAACCAGAATGCATCGGCACAAGCCTCTCTACGCTCTTTGGAAAATTGGATAGAACTTTTGTACTCCTTCACAGCCGAAGCGATCCGGTTGTTGGCTTCAGCTAATTGGCTCCCAAGATCGAAATTCATCTGGCGACTCGCGGACAGCTCCGCCCTTAGAGCCTTAAATTGCTCTTGCACCTCGAGCCCAATTCTGCCCATCTACAAAACATCAGGACGTTTGAGCCCACGAGCAAAAGAAAAGCACCAAAGCAAGTAAATAGGAAGACACTATACCTCTTCCTCCCGCCGAGCCATTTTATTGCTCATCTCCTGAACCTTTTCCAAGGCCTTCAATTTGGCCGATTTATTTTATTGAAGACCCTCCTTGAGGTCATTGATTTGGAACTGTTTGTCCCCGATTTCCCACTGAGATTGATCGAGATCATCGGTGAGCCTAGCAATTTGCTTATGTTTCCATTTCAGTCGATTCTCCATATCGGCAAATTCCTTATTCAGACCGACAAGCTGATCCCGCTACCGTCGGCACCTGTGCTCTTCCTCCTCAAGCCTCCTGCCCCAATTATTTTTCTCCTCAGCATGACTAGCCTTCAGCTGGTCCCATCTTTTTTCAAAATACTGCTGCATGGCCTTGACTTCGTCAGCATGCTTAGCTTTAATCTGGGATAGCTCCAGGCAAGCCTTGTCCAATTGCTCATGGAAACCCTAGAGCTCTTTGACTTGAGCCTCGAGTCGAGAGGCCCTCTGGCTGTAAGTTGGTAAGACTCGCTCACCCTCTCAAAGTCTGCCTTAGCGGACGTCAAGGCCCTGGAAAGCCGGCTGGTTGAATCTACCCTCATCCGAAGGTCAGCCGTCTCCTTCCTGGCCTGAGCGCAAGCCCCAGTGGCCAAATTTAAGTGCCAATTCAGCGCCCTTGTAATCAAGGCATTCTGAAAGAAAAATACAAATGAGAAACCACGGTCAGACCGACCCATCGGGAGTTACAACTTCGACACAATAACTTATCCGGGAGGTGTAGTTCGAAGCAATCTTCATGAGAGTAGCATTACTAATTTTGGGGAGAAGGTAAATATCCTTCGGCGCCCCAAGCTGACCGAAAGCCGCATCAATGATATCCTTGGCCGTAGGATCGTTCGTCGAGGAACTTTCCCCCGTGCGCAAAATAGACCTCATCAAGGCAGTAAGAATGTCATCCACCTCTGAGCTGTGGACAAGGAACTCATGGCCGAAGAGCCGGCCTGAGGAACTGCCATTCACTCGGCTTCCTCCATCAAGACTCTAGCCCGCAGAGCCTCGGATGCTTCAGCCCCGGCTAAGGGAGCCTCGGCCCAAGCGCCCCCTTCATCCAGTGATTCTTCTTCTTCTTCTTCCTCTCCAACTACCGCTCCATCTCCAGCAGACTCCACTTGAACTTCAATCTCCTTCACGACATCCCCTGGCACCATAACAGGGAGACCCTCAACAGGAGGCACCTCGACCTCTGCCAACCTTTCAACAGGTGGCTCCACCTGAGCTTCGGTAGCTGCCGCTGCCTCTTCTGACCCCTCCACCTGAGCAATGGCCTCTTTCATACGCAGTGGACTCTCCACCGCTGGTAACTGAAGAATATCTGGCAAGAGGATTGCCGGACGGACCGGAGACATCTCCTTGGCGTCATTTGATACGATCACTATTTGGAGGGGGGAAACCACAGTGGCTCCTTCTGAGCTCCCCCCAATGGCTTCCTCCGCTACCTTGCCCCCCTCCGGCAGGGACGGCTTATCAGCTACAGCCGGCGTTTTCGCTTCCTCCCTCTTTGAAGCAGAGGAGTGGCGGCCGACGCCGTCTTTCCTAGGTTCCTTTGAGCGAGACCCAGAAGGACGTGCCCTCTTCTTAACATGTGCTTGTCCTCAGAACTGAAGCCCCTGTGACGCTTGCCCAGCTCCTTCCTTATTTGGCCCACAAATGTAGACCTCTCAGCTGAAAACGCAATAAATGTTCAGTTAAACAGTAGCGGAATTACATAAACACACTGACCATCAGAACAAAGACTTACCTTGAGGGTCAATAGACCTAAGCCCGGCGGCGAAAAGGGCATCCTCTGCCAACAGAGTGCTAGCTGAAACCTCCTGACCACTGCGAAGGGTCACCAGATCTCTCCTCCTGCTCGCTCAACTCCAGACGCGCTTCGAGATCCTTCACATAGCTTCCCCATCCTCTCAGAAAATCCGAACTGATGTTCCCTTCGGCAATGAAAATTGGGATTTCCACTCCTTTATCGAAGAGGGATTATCAGAAATCATCTTAAATGACTTTCGAGGACCAATATGGCCACTCAGAGCTCCTCCTGGAAACCAGGTTGTAACAGACTTAGAATATGGGAAGGGTTGCAGTCATCCCAACACGACTGCACATCGAGATGAACCCAACAAGATTGCATCAACTATTTGGGGCTACCATCGTTGGATATATGTTGTAAAACTTTATCACCTCCTGTATCAGCGGGTGAAGAGGAAATCGGAGACCTGCCCTTAAGCTCTCCTCGTATAAGAAGACTCCCCGGCTTACCAGTTGACACCCGGTGCTCGGTCCTCGGCACCCATAAGGCTACATCCAGGGGAACCCTATAATGACGACGGATCCTATCCAAATCGTCAAGGGTTACCTCAGAAGCAACATCACCTAGACCCTTCATATTAGCTGAACAGGGGGTAGAATATGAACAAGAAAGCAAGGGCTTAGAGAAAGAATGGAAAATCTCTATGACAGGGACAAAGGAGCGTTGCAGAAGGAGCGTCGCTTCAGCCCTCTCTAAATAAACGCTTCAGAGAAAAAGCCTGAGGCACCAAAACTTCCAATATGGGCGCCAGAAATAAAAGAGTCCTGCCACGTGGAACTTTCGCTATCGCGGCTTGCTAGAAACGAGGCGTTCCCTTCTTGAGCTGCGGCGAGAAATGATGAGGAAACAAACAGCCCATCATTTATGAGATTATCATTGCCAGCTTTTTTGAATCCCTCAAATAAGATTGCTCCGAAATTCTACTCCCTATATCCGAACTTACACTTCGAACTAGGGAGTGGGGGGCATGTGATGAGGGGTAAAATCATCATTGCATTATTGACCGTCCATATCGATAATTGGGTCATGCCCAATCCAAACACCCTACCAGCCAGTTGACATAACAGCCAAGCAATGAAGCCAATCGCCTTTGACAAAGTCGGGTCACACTGACAACCTGAGATATCCTCGTACCTTGGCCATCCGAGCCGATCGTGCCTTGGCCGCCCGAGCCGAGCTATTCTATATCTCGGTAATCCGAGCTATCCTTGTACCTCGGCCATCCGAGCTGACCATGCCTCGGCCATTCGAGCTGACCATACCTCGGCCATTCGAGCCGATCCATTCTATACCTCGATAAACTAAGTTATTCCTCATTCTGACCGAACCAAGGCATTCGAAATATCTCTGTGGAATCCAGCGCGGGAGAGTTCGAATTCACTGTAACTGAATAAGATTCCAAACGATGAATCATACCCAGAAGTGACCTAGGACCTGTAAGAGTGGCATAGGTCTATGTGATCACTGAATCTCAAGGCATCAACTAACTCTTCCAACCGTCGATCCTCTAACTGACAAGATGCAGACCCTACTGGCCTCGTAACAAACTTGATTCGGATCTGTCTCAAATCCTAACAGTTTGCAAACCCCATCTAGGGCACGTCCAAGGAATTGGGTGATCGCCTATAAATACCACAGCCCTCCAATCTCTCAGGTACATAATTTTTCTGATGCATACTTTTACGTAACTACTCACACTCATTCACTGGCTTTGATACTCCATTGAAGCTCCCCTGAGCTCAGAGCTCTCGTGAGAGAACACCCGCTAAAAGGGAAACTCCTCTGTGAGAGTCTTCTCCTCACATCTGCTTGCTGTGAATCTTCACTGACTTGGACGTCAGAGGGTTCTCCGCAGAGGACAACCCCCACGATACCCTCTGTCTTGCAGGTTTCACCCCGAGGCGACGAGACCGACATCCAAATCAGGAGCCAGAAGCGCACCCGAGTCAAAGAATGGATTTTCACGTAACAATTACGATGATAATTTATTTTTTTATTATAAATTAATGTATAATGATGAAATTATTATTCATCATAATAGCTAAAAAAATATTTTTTTAATAAAATCGTTAACTATTACGATCATAGTTTATTTAATCGTTATAAATTAATGTATAACAACAACATTAATATTTCATTGTAATAGCTAGAAAAAAATTATTTTTTAATAAAATCATTAACTATAACAATGATAGTTTATTCATCATAATAGCTAACAATTAAAAAATTATTTTTTATAAGATTTCTGAAATGGACATATAATAACATTTTATAACAATGAAAAGTATTTGCATTGTAAAAAATATTTATTATAACAAATTTTATTTATTTTTTCCATTATAAGTAAACATATAGTGGCAAAAATTATATCGTCGTAATAAATTTGCTACAAATCATCATCACCTCGCTTGAATTTGATTTTGATTTTGCTAAGATGCCTGACATTCCATCTAGTATGCCATCTAGAACTAAGCAGCACATTCATCTGAGAGGTCTAACCAATGCATATCAGTAGAGCTCAACCAGGAGTAGCTATAGATTATTGCTATAAAAGTAGCTTTGTACCATCCAATCAGAGTTTCAGGGAGAGTGGATCGTCATCTAGAGACTTCACAATGGTCCCTCACATTTTCATAGTGCATGGGATACTTTTTCAAGCGATGATGTGTTTGGAACAAGTTGAGCACTCTTTGGCCACACTAAATAGTAGGATGATGCAGTAGGAGTTGAGAAGGCAAAAGGAGGGACCTAGCTACGAGTCTAAAGAGATCGTTTGGATATCAGAAGAGATGAGACAACTACAAGCTTAGATCATGTCCTGTGGTGGTAGGTCCGATAGACTAGAGTGTTCCATTAGCTTATTTCATCATTGGTCTCTAGGCTTAGTGATAAGCTAGCTCCTGTAGATGTTCAGCCACCTTCTCAGCCCTATCAGTCACCACCTTAGCCCTAGCAGCCACCTCTCCAACCTTTTCAGTCATCTAATTTCTCTTATCCTCACCTTTGTACCTAGCCACCTTATGCTTCGTACCGACCATCGACATGACATTGTGGAGCTGAATCTTCTTTCCATCCTTCTGTTGTATCTCTTCTGAAGAGGAGTATGTTATTTATCTTTTATTAGGTTGATTATGTTTATTTTGTAGTAAATTGTTTGTGTTTGTATGTACTATAGTGGACTGATACAGTGGTGATGTACATTTTGTTGTAGTATCTTATTTGTATGTCACCCATGTAAGAAACTCTATGTTTAACTTATGAAATGTGCACTTTAATTTAAAACTTATGGAATGTTGTGAAACTTTATGGCATGAGATTTCTATGGAATGTCTATCTTTATGGTATGTGATTTCTATATTTATATTAGCTTTAGCATGGTAAATTTACAAAATGCTTAGAAAGTGTATCAATTTTCTTCACCATTTGCATGAAATCTTTTTAACTAGAGGCTATTTTTGAAATATGAAGGAGACATACAGCAATCAAGTGCATATTTCTTTATCTCCTTTTTATTGATGACAAAAGGAAAAGAATAATGTAAGCATATATGAGTAAAATTGAATCTCAACGTATCTTTTCTTAAAAACAAAAAATGAGGGAGAAAAAACTAGCTATTTTGTTAACTAATAAGAAGGAGAATAAACTTATTTACTTATTGAGTTCAAAATTTTCGGTGCAAAAATTAAAGTTTGGCACGTAGTGCAAAATTTTGGCACGGATGCAAAATTTTGGTATGCACATATTTGAAAGATGAAACTCTAAATTTCTTAAATAGAAATAGCCATTCTAGCCTAACGTTTTAGTTTTTTGGGTAGAAAAATTGTTTTTGGCAGAAAACACTCACTTTCACGATTTATCTAATTTTTTCTTGAGAAATGTGCTTATCTTGATGAAAACCATAATCTCTGATATTAAACAGTTATATTTTGATACAAATTGTCACTTTTGGCACATAGATCATAATTTTTGCACGAAATGCAGGGTTTCAACAAGAAAAACTGAGCTTCGGCACAAAAATCAGAGTTTTGGCACGAAATGCATAGTTTCGGCATGAAAACTAAGTTTCAGCATGAAAAGAGAGAAGTCTTGTTAAAATACCAAGAATGCAATATTAAAATCTTGTGCATTATTATAGTTTTTTGTTGCATTAAAAAAAATTGTATTAATGCGTTGTTTCATGAATAGAGTGGAGATCATAATAAATTAGTTTGGGTAGTAGGCCTGAATGGATCCATAGCAGTCGATCAGATAGGTTTCGAGTTGGTCCAGAAGCGCCGTAAATTGTATGAAATTTATGCTGCTGGCGTTTTACCTCATCCATATGAATTATCTATTCCGTACAGTGATCTATTCTTGGCTGAACTACTCGATTCTTGAAATATTCAGAAATATAAAAATCTCATACGATGATGTAATTGTAGCATCTCTAACCGTCGTCGATGGCATTAATTAAAGGGGGAAAAAAACAAAAAAGATGGCTGTCCCATCTGGTGGAAGGATCATATATAGCAAGCCAAGAAACTAATCATATAGCAACCAAGAAACTAAGGACCAAGAAACTACCTAATGCAGCCAAGAACCTAAGAAAACCAATGCATGCAATGCTCACAACAGGGCGCAATACTAATAGATATAGAAAGGACGCAGACGAGAATCGATAATATAAAGTTAAAAAGATATTAATAATAATAACATTTCTTATGGTAGTTGCTAGATATTAGATGTATTAGAATAGAAAATCTGAAAAATATTTACGATGAACATTTCTTTAAGGTTTGATCTATTTTGTAGTCAAGCGATGTTTGAAAGGGGATCAATTGGAGATGGCTAGAGGATTACAATATTTTAACCATGAGTTCTTTCGAATGTAATTATAAAGAATATCCCTTAAATTATAGATATATAGAAGAAGGATTCATCATCGATTAGCATTTAAGCCTTTTCTTTTTTTTTTTTCTTCTTAAACAACGTGTGTGTGCACCCCTCTGTACGAAGAGGAGCTATGGATCAAAGACCACAATTCACTTTTTTTTTTTAATAAAGGCAGGGAGCAGAGTTAAAATTTTTGATTAGATAGCATGTTTCAACAAACCAAAGGCTTTAACATTTTATTAAAAAATTATCATATTTTGCAAATAACCAAAATCAATCACTTCCTTCAACTATTAGGATGAAACAAGATCGACTAATATCAGCAACAAGAATATAGATAAGGATAAAAATATGTTCAACTATTAGTATAGAATAAAGAAAGCAGTAATATATATATATATCTTACATATTTAAATTACTTATAATTATATTTAATTTTATAATTTTTTTTTGTATTGAAATGCATAAGGGTATGTTGATCTCATATTGATTTTGATGATTACAAAATGATTAAGTAAATTACTAATAAGTTTTGTGTATAGCTACAGTGCAATTAATGCAGGCATATATTTGTCATAAAAAATGAAGAAGTTGAAATCCAAGCTCTTAATAAGGTCTCTGGTTAACATGACCAAAGAAGAAGGTTTCAAGTTTTAAATAATTGAGATTTAGATGCTTAGGAATGAATTCTATGAAAAAGAATTAAGATACTACAAGAAAAATGATTTACTATGGCGAATTAATTCATCGTACAAATATCACCGTAATAAGTTATTACGACGATAAAAAGTTCGTCGCAAAATATTTCAAAATCATCGTAATAAGTTATTATCATAATAACTTATTACGACGTAAATAATTTTATCATAATAAATAATATATTACAGTGAAATAGTTTCTCCGTAACAACTTATAACCTATTACGACGTAATAGGAAGCTATTATGGAAAAACTAATTTGCCGTAATAATTTATAACCTATTACGGTAAAATTTTCATCATAATAGCTGCCTATTATGGCAAAATTAATTTGCCATATTAGGTTTTTATTTTAATTTTTTCATTTTACATCTGTTATAATAATTTAATATAATATTAAAGCAATAATATTAGAAATAATTTTTGCTTCAAATTTTTTATAGAAAATAAATAAAAATTTTTATTCATTTCAATAAATCATCATATACAATATTTTTGAAAATACATAATTAAAAAAAATACATGTCATTAAGGGCACTATGGAGGAAATGGGGTATGCTGGGATCTACTCGGAGCAAATCCAAAAACTACCTGTTGCATGTAAGTAGTAATCTCATCAGTTGTCGCCTTTAGATTCTCGATGATTTTCTATTACTGAGTGATGATATCCTTATGTTGACTTAATTGCT
>UESW01004865.1:0-66032 GCA_900491605.1 Calamus simplicifolius
CTTTTCATGCTTTGCTTAATTATTATTTCTCTCTTAAGTGTTGCCACTATGTTGGGCCCGTCTAGCCCGAAGAGCCTGGAAGCCTGACCCAAAAGCAGGCTTGGGTCAAGATTTCAGGCCCTAAAAATCAAAATCCTGGGAAGCTTAAAATTTTGAGGCCTTTTGCTTCGCTCAAGTAGGAAAAGTCTTTGTGAACCACCTTTGATGCACAAAATATGCATCAAATGTGCACATTGATCATGCACCATACAAACGCACATGCACTCGTATGAGCGTGCGGCCAATAGCTATATCTGGTGCACGTTTTACATCGAATCCAATGCATAAAGACTTGACTTCGATGCGTAAAGACTTTTTTCGCGTAAATAATCTTTTGAAACCAAAATCAAGATCACTAATTCTGATTTTAAATAAATTTTGATGCACAAAGACTTTTCCTCATCTTTTGAAACCAAAATCAAGATCATTAATTCTGATTTCAAACATTTATTTGAATAAAATTTGAATCGATTCGTCATATGATATAAATCCTATATTAGAGAGAATTTGGAATATCTAAGGACCAGTTTGGTAGTTGATTTGAGTTAAATTTTTTATTTTTAAAATAAAAAATTCAATCCTTAGTATGAAAAAAACGTTTGGCTAAATATTTTTAAAAATAGTATTTTTCGAAATGATCCTAAAAATCTGAATGAATATGAAAAACGTCAGTGTAACGTTTTCTTTGGATTCATCTCAGATGTTTTCCAGATTTTTATTCCTTTCTCAAAACGTTTGAAACTCTCATATTTTAGTTTTTACTATTTTTAAGTTAAAAACAATTTCATAAATACCAATCAAACGTATTCTCGAATACTAAAAATTAATGTAATGCAATTCAGATTTTTGGATACAGTTTATGTTTTCGAAAATAATTTTCTGGATCACGAACCAAACAGGCCTAATCTTCTCTATCCAAACTATAAACCTATTTTAGCCCATTATAACACGTACCGTGCATCCTCCTTTCATTCGAAGCTTTAAATACACCACAAAAATTACTCTCTACACCCCTAATTTTTTAAAAAAATTAATTTTCTAAACTATCCTTAAATCTCCACCCTCCTTTTCTGTTCGCTTCTGTACCCTCCCTCAACACCAACTTCCCTTCTTGGCCCAGTCACTCGGCCCTCCGGGCACCGAGGCAAGGAGAAGCCGGAGAGGGGGGTCGGTGCCCGGGGGAAGCGCCGGAGCGAACGAGGGAGCGAAGAAGCGAGGGAAGGGAGGGGCCGTTGGAGAGAACGAGGGCGTTGGAGAGGAGGGGAGGCGAGGGTTTTAAGGATAGTTTAGAAAATTAATTTTTTTAAAAAAACTTGGGTATAGAGAGTAATTTTTGTGATGTAAATAGAAGCTCCCCTTTTTTTTTCTTTTTTTTTTTCTCTCTCTCTCTCTCTCTCTCTCTCTCTCTCTCTCTCTCTCTTACCCTTTATCTTTTCACCTTATTCCTTTCCAAGCCTTCAATCACACTGCCAACAAAAATGAATCAGTTCCTTTATTAATATTTCACACTACTTCTCACTAGAAGTTTTTTTTTTAAAAATGGTAAAACTACCTTTTTTTTCCTTCAAAATAATTTGATTTTACAAATATCCTTTGCAATTTTTGATAAATTTGCAACATATGTGCATGAAAATCTAACGGACTTAAGCTTTTGATATTGATTTTAATTTTTTTGCATAGAGCACACGGATGAGGAGAATGTAATTTTAATTTTAATTTCAATGAAATTCATTTCTGATTTCAAGTATGATATCGAAGCTGATGGACTTTTTCTTAACAAAGGAAAAATGCCTGAATGATAACTTGGCACAAGAAATGCCACCATTTGGGTCAAGTTCTGCCGTGATTCATTGGCTCCCAGTGAGAATTCTTGCCCTTCTAAAGAGGTATTCTTTTGGCAACCATTTAATTTTTTAAAATATATATATATATCTTGTCCATTCCATAAGTTGAGGTCTGAAGGCAATTCCATTGAACAGTAGAAAATAGAAATACAAATGTAATATTATAGAGTACAAAATCATCAAAATTAAGATACCAAGTAATTGTTCTCTGTAGAGCTTCTCTAGCAAGTCGGTCATCTCTGGGCTCAGACTTCATTATATACAGTCCACCAAGGGCTTTTCTGGTGGACCAAAGGCCCACCATAATATCACCCTCAAGTCCTATATTTTAAAATAAGAACGCAACCCATACGATATTAAAGTTAAGTATCTGATAACTTTATTCTGAATAAAATAAAAAAAAAAATAAACTTAAGACAAACATTCTACTCTTGTTGTGGTGTAGATCTCGACGATCTCCAATGCTTGGCCTTCTCAAACCCATTGACGCAGTAGTGGAAATCGTCGATGGTCCGATCGATCTCTTCCTCGGTGTTCATCACAAAGGGGCCCAGCTGGGACACGGGCTCACCCAAAGGCTCGCCTCCGACGAGCACGAACCTAAGGGGCCTGGCGGACTTGTTCCACGCCTCCAGACCGTCGCCCTGGCTCAGGAGGAGAAGGTGGTGCGGCCCAACCGGACCGGACTTCTCCGAGCCGAACGCGCCCTCGCCTTCCAGGACGTAGACGAAGGCGTTCCAGGTTGGCGGGATGGCTTGGCGAAGATGGGCCAATTGTCCGAGTTTGAAATCCAAGTACATGGTTGGAGTCCGGGTGTAGACCGGAGACTGGATTCCCATCGACTCGCCGGCTATGACTCGGACCTCGACGCCATTTTTAGCCGTGCAAGCTATGTCATTGCTCTGTATTTCTTGATATCTTGGCTCGATCCTGCAGTAAAAGGATGGATTGTGAGATTGCATCAGATTTAAATATCAATCCTCGTTGATGTTTTAATTGCTTCTATTATTATTATTATTATTTTTTTAAAAAAAAAGTCTTTGGTCGACCGACACCTCGCAAAAATCTGGCAATTATTGGTCTGGCCCAACATGAACCATAAAACAAATGATGCAGACCGGAGTCTGTTTTCAAAAAGAAGAAGATTCAAGCAGTCCGAGAGAGCCGAACACCAAATCAATGCGAAAAATTGACCGGATCCACTTGCGCCATGAAAAGCGAAGTGCCAGCATGCAATTGATGTGATTCAGTCGAGGTGGACGCAACCACCATCACATTAACAAATGCCTGCTTGCTGAATCATTGATCCAAGTCTTCCAGGTTGCCCCACCAGATGGGCGTGGAATTGCCGTTCAAGCACGCATGTGATTTGGTCCATAGATTATTTTATTAAAATTCCAGGAAACCTCTGGGTTTCGTTTTCCAGTGTGCTAATAAAATATCCAGGATGGTGACAGTTGATGATGGATGGGAGTGTGCATCATGTTGCATAAGCTATTAAGAGGTATGATGGTCGGTTGAGCTCACATTTTGTTCTTGGAGGAGAGATTGACCCACAGCTGCAGGCCCTTGGAGGTCCCCTGGCCGGCCGGCATCTCGGAGTGGACTATCCCCCTTCCGGCAGTCATCCACTGAAGGTCGCCGGCCTTTATAGTCCCCTTGTGGCCTTCAAAATCTTCATGGGTGATGGCCCCCTGAGAATGGAATTACATAGAAGAGGCTTTGTTTATTTAACTTCATGATCTAAATTCATAATAACACCATGAGGTTGGAGCTGGAGAGCCCGATTTTTGGTGGCTAAGCAAGAGCTTCGAGTTGATGGGCCAACAACATTGGTGGGGTCCAGGCATGTCCACCAAATTGCTGGTGGCTCATTCGATAAATCCAGGACACCATTGTCCCACGTAGAAAGAGAGAGAGAGAGAGAGAATTCACAAAGGTAGAAGGCAAGATGATTACCTCTAACATGTAGGTGACGGTCTCAAAACCTGAGGTTGGGGACAAGAAAGAGAGAGAAATAATGAGAACAAAGCCATTTCAACGATTCCAGGAACACAAAGTAAATCCTCAAATCCGTACCTCTGTGCGGATGATCAGGAAATCCAGCAGGAGCAGCAACTGCAATGCATCAAGAGAAACAAAAACCCAAAAGGTAAGGTAGATGACAACAAGATAAACGACATCCTCGGTCAATTAATTGGGAACTAGCGTCGCATTAGATTTAGATGGGATTAGGACCCAAAAGATACCTGAGAACTCATCCAAAGCAAGGAAGGGATCGAAGTACTTCAGCTCAAACCTGGCAGCACCAAGCATCCATCAAGCAGAAAGAAAACAACAGATTTCTCGAAACATTGAAAGAGGATTAAAAATATAGAAAGTTTCAGAGATTTTTTTTATGTTTACCTTCCAATGCTTCTTCTGACCACGGCGCCATCGCCTTCATGCTGAGGTCTCGCTTGAAATTTCCTGACCACATGGCGAGGCTTCTGGAGAACAGGGGACATCTCTGTTTCAGCCATTACTCCTCTGTTTCTGTAGAAGAGCTTGGGAGAATGGTTTGAATATGTAGTAGGAGAAGAGACTCGTATAGTTTTGATTTTAATTTTTTTCCCCCTTAGGGACGGAGGAAATGAAGCCAAATGGGGTGGGAGATTTGAGGGAGAGGAGGGGAAGCAGGGGCCTTATATAGGGGGGCAACTTGGGATCTCTTCCATTGGAGTTTGGAGGATGCGGAGGTTACGTTGGGGGGAGACTATACGTTTTGGTCAAAGGAACAAGCCTTGGCCACTTCGTGTTTGCTTCGATTCTGGGTCTTTCGTAGTTCCAACCATGGTGGTGATGTCATTCTGATGTATGGCTTAGGTATGCTGGTGAGAAATTGCCGAAGTTTCCCTACGTTTAGTGAGTTACCGAGACTCGGCCAACGTTTGAGTTGATTCAGTAACGCTATTTAACTAGTTTTTTTTTTTTTATACTATTTTACAGATGGATGATCATACATAGACCAAAAAATAGAAGCTATTTAAATATAATAAAACAAAGATCTTTCTATTTCTAAAACCAAAAATCAACAAGACGAGCCAGTCACCTGTTTAAATTAACCCTTTGTCAAGAAAAATAAATAAATAAAAAAAAAAAAAATAAAGATAAGAACAATATGGATATTTTTGTATTATTTAAAAGTCTTGTGAAAGAAAAAATAAATAAATAAACATATATATATATATATATAATATATATAATGAAAAGAAAAAAATAAAGTAAGCGTTTGCAAATCTTTTTATTTGAAAGTTTTAAATTATTACTTTTGAAAAGATAGTAAGAATTTTGTTTTGTTTTTTTAATTGAACAAGGATAATCATTCCTCCTAAGAAATTATTAAAAGATAATTAAAGTTAGAATGATTAAATTCATGATAATTTTATTTAAAAAAACACTTACAAATCAAAAAATTAATAACTTTCATCCTATCTTATATTCTCAAAATTAGATATAAATGTTTTTTTTAAAAAAAATTGGTTCATCCAAAAATTTACATAAAAATGCCCATCCGGTAGCCTCTTGAAAATGCCTACACTCTCCCTCATCAATAGAAAATTATATTTTTCACTCATTGAGGAAGATTTTATATTACATGCGTTATCTTTAACGAGACAAATGGAGCGGCATGGCATCAAAGATTCAGGCACCAACAGCAGCTAAACTCCCTTAACTCCCATTGCAAAATGACAAGTGGCTGGAAATCAAAGAACCATAAAGAATAAACCAAGAATGACAAAGGAGTACTGGAAATGAAATGTTTAAGCTTCAACGTGAACGATTAAATCAATGGTAATGATACCCATACTTATCAGAATCGGATCGAAACGATAATAAAATCAAATATGTAAGGCATCCGAAATAACTCAATTAATTATTTGTTCACCTATAAAACGATCAATCCGATCTGAATCAAATTGGATTATGTATTTATGTTATTTCGCTCTTTTCAATTTTTGGAGAGAGGCTGGCTAGACTTTTCTACCTGAGACCCAGTGACCTTGTCCTTTCCATTTCAATCCAAAATTTCAAAAAAAAATGAAAAGCCACAAAAAGGGAAAACAAAGTCCCTCAAGTTCACTGTTCCCTCTCTCTCTCTCTCTCTCTCTCCTCAATAAATTTTCCTTCTAATTTTCTAGTCGAGGATCAAAACATCAAATGGGAACCTTCGTTTCCCTCCTTATTTCTCTCAATTCCGAGAAGGCACCTTTTTAAAGTCTAAACCTAAATCGTTGCCAAAAAAATCGATAAAGAGATAGAAACAGAAAATTTAAAAGCATGAGATTTAAAAAAAAAAAAAAGAAAAAAAAATTTTATTAGACGCACAAGAAAATATAATTAACTCTTTATATTTAATTTTAAAAAGTTATATATATTATTTTAAATTATTAATTTAATGTATTTGTATAATTATAATTTAAAATTTTTTATGATATTAAATATTAAAATTTATTATTATGTTATTTTAATTTTTAATTAAAATTAATTTTTAATATAAATATATTTTTATATTAAAATAATTAAATCGAAGTTCGATCATTTGGTCAGATCGATGTCCAAGCATAATAATGATGTTTCACTAAATAAAATCCTTCAAAATTGTGATCCTTTTTTTTCCCCCTCGAGATAAATTATAAAATTTGAAGTTTATGATGGCTCACGTGCACTGAACCCTGCGGTCCAGACTTAATGTTAACCTCGTAATCCGCGCACAAAATCATTCAACACCAGCCATCATGTTTGACCGACGGATTACAAAACCTCCTCTGTTTCAATTTTTTTTTTCTTTTCAGACAATTATGACACATTAATGACGAAAATTTTTTCCTGGGATTTTTTGTTTAATGTACGGTATATTAAAGAAAGTTTTTTTTTTTTTTTTTGGATGAATTCAATTCAAATATTATCATATGGATCGACACGTAGCAGTGACGTGCGCATGACACGAGAACTGAACCCCGGTGGCTCGTGCGCGGCCTTTCACCGCGGAAGAGGATAAAGACTAAAGAGGATTTCGGAGATGAAACCTTGCCGGAAAATCCTGGCCGCTTATTTGTGCCCGTAGAAAGGCTGTGGTCCAATGATACAAAGTGGGGGCAGCTGAGCTCTCCGTGGTCCGAAAAGACGCAGATCAAGTCTTTCTTTTCTTTTCTTTTTAATTTTTTAAAGTTAGTCGTATCAAAGCGTAGAAAAAAAAAAAGCGACAGGCTTGGTAAACTTAAATTGAAACAGCAATTAAATAATTTGCAGGCATTTATTAAGTATCAACAACTCTTTCCCCATGAAATTTGGTAAATTATAAAAGCACGGTACATTTGTTTTACGCTAATTTGAGTCAAAAATTAGATTATCTAATGATCCTCATCCTATTCTTGTTTAAGATTTTTTTTTATTTTTTTATTTTCCCTATCAAACATGATAATCTGTTTAATTTTTAGAAAAGTTTTTTTTTTTTTTGATATAAGCAATGACTCACAAGTGATGGCATGCAGTACTCAATAAGATACAATTAACTTTATTGGTTGGAACTTAGGAGGCGCCGGTTTTGGGCGGATGCGGCATCGCAAGCCAATCCATGGGCGCATGACCATCGTACGCTTTGGAGGCATGTGGTTTGAGTTTTGACGTGATTATATTTTATATTTTATTTTGAGTCCTGGTTTGGTACTTATCTTACCTCGCCTCGCGCTTTTATCCAAGTTTTATACTTGTTAAATAATATTTAAATACATCGTGGAACTTGCGTCGAAGAATTAATCAATTGCATAGAATATATCGAACCGTTCCGATGAAATTGGATGCCATCGAAGCCGGGCATGGACCCTTAATTGAGGGCACGCTCGCATGCGTGAGAATGACGTAAGCGTGACCCGACGACACCTGAAAAGGTGATGACCTAAGAATGATGTGGAGGGTGGTCACCAGTGTCCGG
This sequence comes from Calamus simplicifolius, assembly GCA_900491605.1. Taxonomy (NCBI): domain Eukaryota; kingdom Viridiplantae; phylum Streptophyta; class Magnoliopsida; order Arecales; family Arecaceae; genus Calamus; species Calamus simplicifolius. The sequence goes on from UESW01004865.1 coordinate 7,858, forward strand.
TACGGTGAACCGCGGTGCGCGATAGCTTTGCCAAAGGGAAAAGAGGTTTGAAAATAATAATAAGGCTTAATTTAAACAAGGACAGGATTAACATCTGAGCGCTGACTTTGACCGCAGATCACAGATGAAAAACCTTTGGGTCTAACCTGTATCTCATTAGGCCTTCAATTATGGATCATTTTAGGATGGTGCAGATTGATGATCTCATTTTACCTAATTTTATTATTAAATACTAATATTGAATTTGAACCTAATTCATTTGCTGAATGAATTAGGTTGGATCGAATTCGTTTATAAAACTTTAAAACCAACACGTTATTCCTATATGTTCGGATTCAACCCAAAATATTACATTCGAATCAAGCATCTAACTTTTTTATTATTTAAATTTAATAATTAACAATTAAATATAAATTTACTAATAAATTTAAATAAGATTAAAAGAACCGATTTGAACTTAAATTTTTATCCCAAAACTTTTAAAGCAATCCAAATAAATGATTATCTTTAAGGAGAAATAATTTAAATTAAAGTTTATTTAATAAATTATAAAGATAATTGGATTAAAAAAATTTATATAATTAAAGATTATGAATCAGAATAAATCGAGTTTGAATCAAATTAAAAAATACAAAACTTGAACTCGATCAAAACTTTATATTGAGTCTAATTTTTAAACTCAACCTAAATTTTTTTTTGTTACAAACGGACGATCACACCATATTGGTTAAGTCAAACTCAATTTATCAGAATACAAAATTTGAGAAAGCGTAGGCGGGCACGGATCACCTAGTATCCAGCACCACAATCCTTATTGATGGGCAACCTAGACAGCAATCCCGTCAGCCGCTAATTAGCTTCCCGATAAATATGCCGAATCTAGATAGTATCAGCCTGGTGAAGTATAGACCGAATATCATATATCATAGGGTTTGTCAGAACAGGGTCACCCAAATTCTGACGGAGCCAGCGTATCACAGTGATAGAATCACCCTCAATAATAAGCTTGCGAATACCTAAACTTATTTACAGTCATATATTTTTATGATAGATCCATTTGGTTAAAAGGTATAACAAAATAAAATTAGTTTTTATCGGATTCAAAATTAGAATTATTCAATCTTCTTGTACATTTGGTTCACAAGTTTAGATAAACCAAATTTTAAATGAATATGCTAAAAATATTGATACATAAACCAAATACAACTATGCTACAAAGTGCACCAGATAAACTAGGAATATTGAATTTCATTTACTTTTTAATATTGTTTGTGAGAGTTTGTTCTTACACTCAACACAACGCTAAATCCTTTCCAAAGTCTAATAGATTTTCTCCTCCGAACTCTCCAACCTTGCATATAAACTATAAATTACATGAAAGCAACAATAGATTTTCTCCTCCAAACTCTCCAACCATGCATATAAACCATAAATTACATGAAAGCAACAGCGCGGCTACACGTGATTACGATGTACACCATAACAACAACCTGGAAGGAAGCCCCACACCGTTTATTGGAGAGACACAGAGAATGGAAGAATAATAGAATACCCAGTCAAAAATTTGAACAAAAACGGTGCCAAATGATGCGTAAATTCGCCACTAACGTGTAATCCTTAGCTGGTTTTGTACTCCCCTCTTTTAATCAAACAAAGATAGAGAGATGATACGGCAAGCATTCCATTGCTGATGTTGAAGATAAGGTCAGATAAGATGAGAGATGAGTGCCATCTTTTAAGGTTGGACATCTGGTTAAGAGGTCGGTGTCGCGGGACCAATGGCTTCAGAACAAGAGATGTTTGGCCTGACGTAGCCTGATGGCCAGGATCCGGTGCAATTCCTGCTAAAAAATTGTTTCTATATCCTGTTTTAAAACTTTATATAAACCATCTAATTGGTTTCACGACATTTTCTTTTATTCATCCAATGATATATCCCCTTTCCCCGTTTAGGATTCTGTACTTGTAATGATAACGAAATTCAACTTTTTTTTTCAAAAAAAAATAATTATTGAACAAAATAGTGCTAAATATAGTTTCAACCCAGACTTACTATTGGTTATCATTTGTCTAATATCTTCACGTTGATCTTTCTTATAAAATTAGCTATTTCTAGTATTAAAAGCATGCACACCTCAATCTTATCTCTATTTGAGCGGAAAATGAATAGGATTTCCATCCTATCAAAATAAGAGGTTGAGATCAAGAATCCCGTCGCATCGGATGGGATCCAAGAGGAGGAAGGTCGCGGCTAGCGATCCCTGTCGTAAGAAAATGGATCTCTGAGGATTCCTTCGAAGGATCGGATCCCGCAACTCCCGGTGCTGTCTCTCTCTCTCTCTCGCTCTCTCTCGCGCCTATCTGTATGTGTGGAGGCAGTGCGTTTGCTCGATGACTTTAGGGGTCTCGTAACAAACATTAACATTATGGAATCCAGATGAACAAAGAGCAAAGCATGCGAATAAGCATGCTGTAATGACCTCGAAAATAGAACTAAATAAAATAAAAAAAAACTAAAGTATACTTTTTGATGTTGTTTGATCATCCAAAAGACTCTACAGGTCTCGGGTATTGATGATCGAGAACTCAGCCTTGAATTTTTGGAATTCGAATGAAAGAAGAAGGATCCAGAGCCTTCCTTTCTTCCTCTCTTTTTTTGTCTCTTTTTTTTTGTCCAAAAGAAGTCCCCTACAATAGTATCGCCACTCACCTTATATCTCCCCTTCTTCTCTCCTCCTTTCTTTTTTTGTCCTAGCGCTCGCCACATGGCCATTCTTGATTAGTTGTCCTCGGAAACTTTAGGAGCTTGCTTGCTCATGAAGTTTGGGACCTTCATGATAAAATTTGATCCTTCCGAGGGAATGTCAAAATTGTGGAAAGTTATCTGACTCTAAAGTAGGTAATCAATACCTCCTTTATCTGAGTTTTTCAATAAACGATGACTTTCGGAGTTTGTCTTATACGAGTCAATTAAAGCGTAATTGTTGGAGGGTAGAATCATCATTGCATTGATAATCGTGCAAGGGGGCTAAGACCAACCCCATCCCTCCGCCCGCTACGATATGTCCCCGAGGAATAAACTAAGCTAATGTGGTCCGTCGGGTCATGCGACCCCCCGAGCTTCCATAGCCCGTCTTCCCCGAGCTTCCATAGCTCGGCCTTTCCTCGAGCTCCCATAGCTCGGCTTTCCTCGAGCTTCCATAGCTCGTCTTCCCTGAGCTCCTATAGCTCGGCTCTCCCCGAGCTTCCATAGCTCATCTTTCCCCGAGCTCCCATAGCTCGGCTCTCCCCGAGCTCCCATAGCTCGGCTCTCCTCGAGCTTCCATAGCTCATCTTCCCCGAGCTCCCATAGCTCGGCTCTCCCCGAGCTTCCATAGCTCAGCTTTCTCCGGGCTTCCATAGCTCGGCTTCCCCGAGCCTCCCGTGGCTCGTTTTCCTCGAACTACTTATAGCTCGACCTCATGATCCGATACTCACCTCCGCGGAACCTGGCGCAGGAGAGCCTAGACCTATCGTAACAGCATCCCAGGCAGAAAATTATGTTGAAGAGTGGTCTAGAACCTAATATGGCTACCTAGGACCTACGCCTCTACCAGATCTCGGGCCAACAAGGAGCTCTCCTGGCCGTCGATCCCTTAACAAACAAGATACGGATCTCACCGGCCCCACAACGGCCTGATTCGGTTCACCTCCGTATCCTAACAACTTCGAACCTTCCAGAAGGCGCTCAAGATCCATGATTATCTATAAATACGGCACCCCCAGATTCTCTCAGGTATGCGCTCACTGCTCTCGGCTCACTCTCACTCTCTCACTCTCCCCCGCTGCTCGTCGGTGCTCCCCTAGAGCTCCCGATCGGCCGCCCCTGGAGAGACTCCCCGGAGAGATCCACCTTCCCATTTTATGTTGATCACCGATCCCTCCACTGACTTGAGCGTCGGAGGGTCTTCCGCGGAGGGCCACCCCCAACGCCTCTCGCGCGAGGACTTCTGTGCAGGTCCGCCCAGGAGGAAGCCCAGATCCAGAGATCGACCGCGCCGAGTCGGAGGACGGATCCCGGCGGCAACAGATTGGCGCTAGAGGAAGGGCCTCAAGTCCCGTTAAAACTTGAAGAAAGGAGATAAGGATCTCGATCTGGAGTAGAACCTCTCCAATGGCCAATCGGAGAAGAGCAACCTCTGAAGCCCAAGACAGGTCGTCGCTCACAGACCTGATCCGGCAGGCAACATAGCGCCACAGCCCCCACCGGTTGAGACCCCGTCACCACCAGCTGTCCCGGTGACCCAGGATTAGTTCGCCAAACGCTCCTAAACCAGAGGTCAGGCCAGGACCTGCTGGACCAGCTCCTCTCTCTCCGGCCACTTCTTCTTCTGGTCCGCATGGAGTCGCGGACTGCCCGCATCGACCTAAGGAGGCCAAACCAGTCCCGCAAGGGGGCTGCGACAAGGATCCTCCCAGATCTCGGCGGGCCCGATCCTCTCCGGTCTCCTCCCACCATGATTCAACGCCATCCCCGCGCTCTCCCGCCCAGCTCCTCCTCTTACTGCTGAAGAGGAGATCCGCCGACAGATCCGGGAGATGCGTCAGGAGCTGGACGCCGCCAAGCAGGCCATCCGCCTCAGCCCAAGGCGGAGCAGGGCATCCCTTTCTCCAAAGGGATCATGGAGGAAGTGATTCCCTCCCATGTCAAGCTACCAGCCGTCGAGCCCTACCACGGCTCTTCTGACCCGGATGACCATCTCAGCAGCTTCCGGTCAATAATGATGTTCCACGGAGCATCCGACGCGATCCTCTGCCGCGCCTTCCCCTCCACCCTCAGAGGATCTGCCCGAACCTGGTTCAACGCCTTGAAACCAGGTTCCATTGATTCATTCGACGAGCTGAGCCATCTTTTTATTGGCCAGTTCGTCAGCAGCCGCCGTCACCGACGGAGATCCGACTCCCTCTCGAAGTTAAGCAGAGAGAGGGGGAGTCCTTGAGAAACTACCTTGGCCGTTTCAACAAGGCCATGCTAGAGGTGGACCACCTTAATCATGAGGTGGCTATGTCCGCCTTAGCGGGGGAGTTTCAAAGGAGAGCGACTTCTACTGGCGATGGAAGTCAGCTACCCCCCAAACCTCTCCGATATGATGGCCCTGGCAGACAATACGCCAGGGTCGAAGGAATCGCGGAGAGTTGCCCGCGCCGAGCTGGCAAAGAAGAAAGAGCCAAAGGTCCCGACAGGCACCGACCGCCCGTCGGCCAAGTCCACCTCGTCGCCAAAGAGCTCCCCCACTGCCGCCGAGGAATCGCTCCCGGAGCCCCCAGGCGATTCGACCACTACACCCACTAACTGTGCCCCGGGCGCAAATCCTCATGGAGATAGAGCGCCAGCTTCCCCGGCCAACTCCTCTCCGAGGGAACCCAACTCGGAGGGACCCCACCAAGTACTGCCGCTACCACCGGAGCACGGCCACGACACTGAGGAATGCTGGCAGCTGAAGAATGAAATTGAGAGGCTGATCCACGGGGCCGACTGAACCAGTTCAGGAGGGCGCCCGAGCCAGGACAAGGGGTGACCGCCAGCCAAGCTTCAACAACCTCCTCCACCAAATCCACCCGTGATCGGCCACATCAACATGATCGAAGAGGCCGGCGGCTCGAGCTCCAAATGATGACGAAGGATCAGCGCCAAAGAAGCACGACGGGCGAGCTCTCCTTCTCCGACGATCTCCAAGGGATACAGTTCCCACATGATGACGCACTAGTTGTATCCCTCAATTTGAATAACTATGATGTAAGCCGGATCCTTGTTGATAGTGGAAGTTCGGTGAATGTTTTGTACCTCGATGTGTTTGCCAAGATGAGACTGCTCATGGAAAACCTTCGAGCCGTGGATTCCACCCTAATGGGATTCACAGGCGACGTCATCATCCCGGAAGGGGTCGTAACCCTGACGGTTCGCGCAGGAACCTGGCCCCTTGTGGCCACTGTTCACACGGACTTCCTAGTAACCAAACTCAGGTCCCATACAACGCAATATTCGGCAGACCCGGCCTGATGTCCCTCAAGGCAGTTGTCTCCATCCCACACTGTCTATGAAATTCCCCACCGGGGGAGTTGGAGTTGTTCAAGGAAGCCAAACCATGGCTCGGCAGTGCTTCGTTACCAGCCTTCAGTCCAGAATGCCGAAGTTGACGGGCTGGACGCTCGGGAGGATTTCGCCGAACAGCGAGGAGAACCAGCCGAGGAACTGGAGGAAGTGCCGTTGGACGAGGCTCGTCCCGACCGAACCATAAAGATCGGGTCGCTGCTAAAGGGAACCTCGCGCAGATTGATCGAATTTCTCCGAAGCAATGCCGACGTCTTCGCCTGGTCCGCCTCGACATGCCGGGGATCAGCCCCGAGGTTCTCGTCCACCGTCTCAACGTGGATGAGATGCACCGGCCCGTCAAGCAGAAGAAGAGGAGCTTTGCCCCAGAGCGGCAAAGGCTATTGAAGAAGAGGTTGATAAACTCATCAAGGCAAACTTCATCCGGAGGTAAATTACCCAAGCTGGCTATCAAATGTCGTCATGGTGAAGAAGTCGAACGGCAAGTGGCGGATTTGCATCGACTTCACCGACCTCAACAAAGCCTGCCCGAAGGACAGCTTCCTCTCCCCCGAATCGATCAGCTTGTGGACGCCACCTCGGGTCATCAAATGCTGACATTCATGGACGCTACTCCGGCTACAACCAGATCCGGATGGCCCCCGGATGAAGAAAAGACCGCCTTCATAACCGACCGAGGTACTTACTGTTACCGTGTATGCCCTTTGGTCTTAAAAATGCAGGGGCCACCTACCAAAGGCTGGTCAACAAAGTATTCAAGGAGCAAATCGGCCGGAACATGGAGGTGTATGTCGACGACATGCTGGTCAAAGCAAAGAAGCATCACAGCATGTCGAGGACCTCTCGGAGAGCTTTGCAACGCTCCGCAAGTATAGGATGAAGCTCAATCCGACTAAGTGCGCCTTCGGCGTTAACTCTGGGAAGTTCCTCGGCTTCATGGTCTCCCAGCGAGGTATCGAAGCTAACCCCCAGAAGATTCAAGCTCTTCAACAAATGGCGCCCCGGCATCTATTAAAGAGTCCAGCGCCTAACTGGGAGGATAGCGGCTCTCAACCGCTTCGTGGCGCGTTCGGCCGAAAGATGCCTCCCCTTCTTCAAAACCCTCCGGTCGGCTAAGAACTTCCAGTGGACCCCGAGTGCCAAAAATCATTTCAAGATCTCAAGAAGTACCTCGGCTCGCCCCCACTCCTCAGCAGTCCAAGCCCAGGCGAGACCCTGTTCTTATATCTGGCTGTTTCAGAAGGTGTCGTTGCTCGGTGCTAGTCAGAGAGAAAGCAAGGTCCAGAAGCCGATTTACTATGTCAGCAGGCTGCTCCGCGATGCGGAGACAAGTATAGCAGAATTGAAAAGATGGTGTTGGCCTTGATCACCTCAGTTCGGAAGCTGCGACCGTACTTCCAGGCACATTCTGTGACGGTCCTGACTGACCACCCATCAAGGCGGTGGTCCACCGCCCGAGACATCAGGGAGAATGACCAAGTGGGCCGTCGAGCTGAGCGAGCATGATACCACTTTCAGCCTCGCCCGGCCATCAAAGCTCAGGTGTTAGCCGATTTCCTCCTCGAGTGTACCATCCCGGAGGACGGCTCCACCCCAGACTCCCCCGAAGAACCAAAATCTGGTGCCCGGTGGCTCCTCCATGTCGACGGGTCATCTAACGCTCATCGCTCCGGTGCGGGCCTGGTTCTCACCAGTCCGGAGGGGGCAACCTTTGAATATGGTGTCCGCTTCTCTTCCCGGCCTCCAACAACGAAGCTGAGTATGAAGCCCTGCTGGCCGGTCTCCGAATCGCCCGCAACCTGAAGGTGGAGAAACTTAATGCCTTCACCGACTCCCAGCTAGTGGCAGGTCATGTACGAGGAGAATTTGAGGCTCGGGAACCAAACATGATCCGATATCTTCAAGAGGTGCGGAGCCTACTCCCCATTTTCCCGAGTTTGAGATTATTCAGATTCCTAGATCTGAGAATGCCCGTGCCGACCTGCTGTCTCGATTGGCGACCACGGAGTCAATGGACACCGAACAAAAGTTCCACCTGGAGATCTTGGAGAAACCCAGTATCGCGGAAGCCGACCGAATAATGCAAGTTGAGACCGAACCATCATGGTTCGATCCCATTCTGAAGTACCTCAAAGAAGGGTCGCTTCCACCCGACCGGAGAGAAGCTAGAAAGCTAAAGCTGCAGGCCACCCATTATGTACTGATCGACGATCAACTCTACAACGGTCCTTCTCCATGCCACTGCTCAGATGCCTCCGCCCGTCTGAAGCAGATTATGCTCTCCGTGAAGTGCATGAGGGATTTGCGGCAACCATCTGGGAAGCCGGTCCCTATGTCACAAGGTGCTACGACAAGGCTACTACTGGCCGACATGCAGAAGGATGCAGACGACCTTGTCCGAGCTTGCGACCCATGCCAGAGGCACTCAAGCATTCAAAGACTCCCCTCCGCCAGCCTGGTTCCTATATCCTCCGCTTGGCCCTTCGCCAAGTGGGGGATGGACATCCTCGGCCCGTTCCCGCTTGCCACAGGGCAGCGGAAATTTCTATTTGTCGCCATCGACTACTTCACTAAATGGGTCGAGGCGGAGGCGGTTGCACAAATAACCGAGGCACGGGCCTAGAGATTTTGTATGGAGGTCCATCATCTGCCGTTTCGGCCTCCCGCATACTATAATCACTGATAACGGCAGGCAGTTCGACAACCCTAAGTTCGCCAATTCTGCGAAGAACATGGAATCCGTCACCACCTCACCTCGGTCGGGCATCCGCAATCCAACGGAGCAGCTGAAGTGACCAACAGGACTCTGCTTCAGGGAATCAAAGCTCGGCTTTCCAGAGCCCAAGGCAGGTGGGCGGATGAGTTGCACCACGTCCTATGGGCCTACCGCACCACCCCAAGAGTGCCCACGGGTGAAACCCCATTCCGGATGGCCTTCGGCACGGAGGCCGTTATCCCAGTGGAGATAGGTCTCCCGTCGCTACGGGTGGAAAGCTACTCAGAAGAAGCCAGCGACGAACAGCTCCGCACCAACCTCGACCTGGTAGAGGAGGTCAGGAGAAAGCTCGGATCAGAGTAGCCGCCTACCAGCAAAGGGTGGCCCGCTACCATGCCTCCAGAGTCAAGGGGAAAGCTTTCTTGCCCGGCGACCTTGTCCTCCGGAAAGCCTCTGTCTCCAAACCGCTGGAGCAAGGGAAGCTGGCACCAAACTGGGAAGGCCCATACCAAGTAGCAGAGATCGTTGGACCGGGAACCTACAAGCTGCAAGATTTAAGCGGAAGTCCATCCCCGACGTGGAACTCAGACAATCTCCGTAAGTATTATCAATAGGGTATGTCCTTTATAAGCCCACTTCAGTATACCTTATTATACCTTTTTGTCGGCACATGTTTTCGTAATTTGCAACATGAATCATCATACATTATGCCGCCAAAAATTGCGAAAAGAAACAGGTGCTGCTCACCAATTCTCGGCACGACCGAGTTACCTATTTGAACAGGAAATCTCCGAACCTCGGCTGGGCTGAGCAACAAAATCTCCGAACCTCGGCTGGGCCGAGCAACAAATTCTCCGAACCTCGCTGGGCGAACAACAAATTCTCCGAACCTCGGCTGGGCCGAGCAACAAATCTCCGAACCTCGGCTGGGCCGAGCAACAAATTCTCCGAATCTCGGCAAGGCCGAGCAACAAAATCGCCAAATCTCGGCATGGCCGAACGACAGAATCCCCGAGCCCAGACAAGGCTACGATCTCTGAAGCCCCGGCCAAAACCGAGTGCGCAAACCTCGGCCAAAGCCAAGGGCTACATTCTGCTACTAGAAACCTCGGCCAAAGCCGAGGAACGACCCTAGCTACCGAATCCCTCGAGCCAACCAAGCGATACTCCCGCGCTTTGGCCACACCCCAAGGCATCGTTTGAGGCCGAGTGACCTCTCGGATGCCTTGAAACGAAAATCTCCTGATACTCCGAAGTAAAGGATCTTCTTCCAAGGGACCGCCTAGGTCCGCCGCTGGTCCCAACAGGGCCAATGACCCCTCAAAAAACGTGGTTCGGATTCGGGCAGCTTACAGCCCCGACCGACCTAAGCAATCTTCTAAGCTATGTCCGGGTTCGGGTGGCTTACGTGCCCAAATTGAACCCGACCGTGGTCTCCTAAGACTTAGCTCGAACTTGGGCGGCTGATAAATCCCAACCAACGTTCGTAAATGCTTTGGAGATAATAAAATGCACCGTATGCCAAAATCTCATATTCATTGATTAGAAGGAGGAGAAAGACAACAGTAAAAAAAGGAAAAAGAAGTGAAAGGAGCCCTCGCTAAGACTCGCTATCATTTCCGGAAACTGACAAGTCCTCCAAGCGATGGGACAGCTCGGCAACTTGTCGGTGGAGTGATGCTATCTCCTCCCTTTACCGGTCCACCACCCGACGTAGGGCCGGCCTCCCTCGTAGTAACGGGGACATACTCTTCGACAACCCTCTCGAGCCGCTGGTGGCTCGCGAAGGCCGACGCCAAGGCTTGTCCGTCGACCGTGATGGTGGGACGGCCCCCCTCTGGACGCAGCAAGCCGTTGATCACCGCTCTTAAACCATCAGATGACTGCTCTCCTCCTCGAGAGGCCATATCGAAAGCTGTTCTAAGGTCGAGTCGAAGGGATGGAAACACCAGCACCCCCCTCCGTATTTATACTCTTCAAGCGAGTATTCGATCATTCGGGCCGTAACTACGACCCGTAAGAATTCGCCATGTGTCACCGCTTTAACTGGCGCCTGCAGAATCCGAAGGGTCATGCCCCATCCCGAGCGAAATCGGTAATGCGGATGGACTATTCGGGAACCCCCCTTTTCTTCTCTAGAAACGGGGTACTTCCCGATCTGCCGGCCCCCCACAATAAATGCTCTCAACACTTCCCCAAGCTCTTTTAAATGGCCGCCTTTCGGGAAGCATGGAAAAGAGAGAGCTCCAGCACCTGACAATAATTCGTTCCCTCGGAGTAGTCATATCATAAATGGAGGGCGTGACCATGCACCGCCCGTTCTGCCTTGACGCCCCTCACCGAACCCCGCAGGGACCTAGCACCATGACTCATGGTGACGACTAAGTCATCCCTCCGAGCTCTAAATCTCCGAACCTTGGCAGGGCCAAGCCGCCAATCTCCGAACCTCGGCAGGGCCAAGCAATAAGACCTCCGGGCCTTGGCAGGACAAGCAACCATCCTCTGACCCCCGGCAAGACCGGGCCGCGAATATCCGAACTCCAATAAGGTCAAGTCATGAATCTCCGAGCTTCGACCAGAGTTAAGGAACATGGTTTACCACCAAACAGTCTCTAAACCTCCGTCTAGACCCGGGCAGCTTACAAGCCCCGACTAGCTCGGATGGCATGGGACCCTCATCTAAAAACGAACGAGATGTCCTTATGCCCCATGGCCAACAGCTAAACTTGGCACAAAAGAAACAGAAATGGAGAAATAGAACAAAACTTTCTTTATTTCATTGCCACCGAAACCGATTACAACCGCCTGAGAGGCATTACAAGAAGCACTGAAATGCATAATAAAGACGAGTACAAAACTCGAGCAACTGCTCCAAAGCAGATCTGGGCAACTGTGATGCTCCGGTGTCCGGACCGACAAATCAGACAAACCACAAAACGGTCAGCTCGCCTGGACAGTTGACGAAGCTGACCCTCCACGGCCTCCCTCGAATGAACCAAGAGGTCCAAAAGGAGGCATGGCCTGTGGATGCTGATTCTGAGGACCCGGGCAAACCAGCCAGCTCCCCTAGGGCGGGATGCTGGATCGCAGGTCGCCGCCCGACTGAGAAGCTCGGGGACCATCAGACCCTCGTTGCTCCCATATTTTTCTTCCCGTGGCAAGGATTCCCCTCAGAGAAGGGATGAGAATCCAGACCAGCGGAGGAGGGAGGCTCCGTGCGTGCTACGGGGTGTCGATACACTTCCTACCATGCGCCCCCCTGTAGCGAACCACAAAGGACACATAGGAAGTGCATATGTGCGCTCTCCGTGTGATCTCTGCGACCCTCCTGTGCGCTCTCCATATGATCTCCGAGGCTCATCCCCTCAGGGTGAGCCACTCCCTAGCGGCTCCATCATCACCCCAACTATCCGGGGGAGAAAGGCTTATGAAAGGAAAGCTCGATCCTCCCACTCGAAATACCAGAGAGATGGGCATTGTGGAAACTCTTGCAGGGAAGGAAACTTTGGGGATGGCCTAACACGACCCCTCTTTCCCCCTTTTATAGGCAGAAACAAACCGGGAGCAGCTATCAAAATAGGAAGCCCCGGGATTCAAAATGCCTAACCCATGCCACCACGTGGCCTCCCAGGATGAAAGCAGCGCCCCATTGCGCGCCAAGCCCATCGCCTGAATCATGACGCACGCAAAGATTTCCTTTGATCCCGAATCATGGCTATTGAACGCAGAAAATCGCCCGTCGATCCTACAGAAACTGACAAATCCAGGGGATCGTCCTATGAAAATGACATCCTCTAATGGCGGGCAAACGCTTGCGTTACACGCCGAGACAACCCGCGCTGGAAAAGATCAACACAATAAAGGCCTCCCGGAAGGCTCTTGAGCAGCTTTTTACTGGCGTCAAAGCCATATCATCCATTTCAGCAAAACGAAAATTGACTCGCCTGAGAAGAGACAGAACACTGCAAAGCAATTAAGGGGTGCGGACGCCGTGCGTTCCTCGGTAATGAACCCCCGGTCTGGTTGCGTGTGAGGCCTAAGCATCAGCTAAACCCCCCCTTGCGGGGCCGAAGTGTTCCTACGCTTCAAAACTAATCGAAGTATCTGCTCCCAGCCGAGCTACTTTGTCCTTCGGCCCCAGCCGAATTACTTCATCCTTCAGCCCCGAAAAGGCTATCTCGCTCTTCGAATTTGGCCGAACCGCCGTGTCATTTGGCATAAGCCAAGTTAAATCATCTCACACCAGGCTACGTTGACGTCCGACCTTTTTGTCGAGACAACCCCCACGCCTTGGCCTTAATCAAATATCCCACCAAAACTCGAGACAAGAAACCATTCAGGGAAAACAAACGAATGAAAAACGGTCGATTCGTTATTGATTTCCGATCGAGGTACAAAACAAAGGAAAGAAAAATACATGTGCCCCCCCCCCAAGGGTCAGGGTTTGGGATCAGCCCCAGCATCTCCTGCGGCCGCATCAGCAGGGGCGTTGCTTGGCTCTCCCTTCTCGAAGGTGCTACGACGGGATACGTCGGCAGTTGCATCAACTCCCAGAATGGCATCGAGGTCGACATCAGATATTCTCCGTATTCATCCTCCTCGACCCCCGGGGTGTATGCTTCATAATGTTCAGTGTCTAAGCACGACAGGTCCAGGTCAAGGTAAGCCTGCGCAACCTTAGCCCTCGCCTCATCTTCGCCCAGCTGAAATGCATCGGCACAGGCCGCCCTACGTTCGTCGGTGAACTCGGCAGATTTCTTGTACTCCTCCACCGCCGAAGAAGCCCGCATGTTTGCCTCGGCTAATTGCTTCTCCAGTTCGGAGATCCTTCGGTGCCTCGAAGCCGCCTCCTCTCCGAACGCCACTAACCGTCCCTGAAATTCCTGCCCCATCTTGCGCGTCTGCGGACAAAAGGCCGAGTAAAGCGAAAATCGAAAGATCAAAACGAGTGGAACCAATAGCGCCATACCTGCTCCTCTCGTCGCGCTAACTCACCCTCCAACACGTGGACCCTGTTGAGAGCCCTGGACTTGGTCGAATGGTTCTGGCGGAGGCTCTCCTTTAGTTCGTCCACCCGGGCCTGGGTATCTTCGACTTCCTGACGAGCAAAGTCGACCTCATCAGATAGTCGGACAGCTCGCTCGTCCGACCACTTTAGCCGATCCTGAGTATCGGCAAGCTCCTTGCTTAGGCAGTTGAGGTGGTCCTGCTGCCGTCGACATTTGCGCTCTTCCTCCTCGAACTTTTTGCCCCAGCTGGCCTTATCTTCAACGTGGTTAGCCTTCAGCTGGTCCCACCTCTTATCAAAGTATAGCTGCATGGACTTAACCTTGCCTTCATGCTTCGCCCTGGCCTGAGCAAGCTCCAGATTAGCCTTCTCGAATTGCTCACGGAAGCCTTGAAGCTCGCCAATCTGAACGGTAAGTTGGGAGGCTCTTTCCCTCTCAGCCGCGAGGATCCTGTTGGTCTCCCCAAGCTCCCGCTGGAGCTCACCAACCTGTGCAGCGAGTCAGGGGGCTCTCTCCCTCTCAACTGCAAGAATTCTGCGAGCCTCCCCGAGCTCCCTTTGAAGGGCCACCAGGGCCGAGAGAGTTTATCGATCGAATCCGCCCTCTCCTTGAAGTGATCGGCCTCGTAGCGGGCCCGAGCCCAAGCTCCAACTGCCAGATGCAGGCGCCATTTCAGCGCCCTCATGATCAAGGCACTCTGCGAAGAAAAGGGTGACATGCATAAAAGACAGCCGAACTAACTAACCAAAGATCCGACTTCGGTGCGATAACTTACCCGAGACGCGTAGTCTGTGGCGATCCTTGTAAGGGCAAGATCATCAATCTCGGGGAGGAGGAAAGCCTCATTTGGCACCCCAGCACGGCGGAAGGCCACCTCGACAAGGTCTTCCGGGTGACCCCCCCCAATTGAAGAACTCTCCTCTCCTTGGAACGCGGACCATATTAGAGCGGAGAACCTGGCGCTTACTTCTGGGTCGCGTGAGTGGAAGTCCGCTCCCAGGGAGCCATCCAGAACTCTCGCGACCCACGAACTTCTCGACAGCCCAGCTTCCGCCGCCAGGGCCCTCGCTTGGAAGCCTCGGACGTTTTGGCTCCAACAAGGAAAGCCCCAGCCGAAACATCCTCTTTGCTCGCCGGCTCCTCTCCTTCTCCTCCCTCTTCTTCTTCCCCTTCTTCTCCTTCTGCTTTCGTCTCCCCAGAGACTTCCCTGTCCGCGATAGGCCCTTCAGAAACGTTTGCTCCCTTCGGAGCCCCCTGTTCCTCGGTGGGAGGCCCTTCATCAGAAAGCCCCCCACGGACATCGGTCGTCGATTCGGTAGGTTCAGCCATCTCTTCGTCGCCCGCTGGCTCTCCTACCGACGGCCCAAGCCGATCCTCAGCAGCCGCAGCCTCTTCCCCTACCTCGATGGAAGCGGAGGCTGCCCCCCACTTCCTCCTGTAACCTCGCCGAACCGCCGGTCTCCAATAAAGGAGACCGTGCCACCTCGTCTGCGGGAGCCCCCGGGCTAGCCGGCGTTTCCCCTTCGCCATCATCGGACAAAACGACGACGGGGGGGGGGGAGGAAACCTCAGCGGCCTCCTTCGAAACCCCGCGGCTTCCCGGTCTTCACCCCTTGATAGACTCTCCTCCGCCGCCGAAAGACCAGGCGCTGCCAGAACTCTGGCAGTTTCGGCATGCGGCGACGAGGAACGCCGACTATCACCATCTCTCCCGATCCCCCTGGAGCGGGAACCAGAGGGGCAAAGCCTCTTCTCGGACCAATGCTTGCTACTGGAACCAGATCTCCTGCAGCGCTTTCCCAGCTCCTCCCTCATCTGGTCTGCGAGCTCCGACTTTTCGGCTGTAGAAGCAATACGATTCGCCTGTTAGCTCACACAGAAATCAAAGATGAAGCCACAATTATCAGCTATGGGGTAATACCCATCGCGAGGATCGACGAGGCTTAGTCCGGCCACAAAAAGAGCGTCCTCTGATAAGAGAATGCTGGCTGGGAGCGCCTGACAGCTGCGCAGCACAACCAAATCCCTCTTCTCCGAGTCAGTTAGTTCCGGATGCGCCTCCGGATCCTTCACGTACTGCCCCCACACTCGAGGGAAATCCGAACCAATGTCCCCCCTGACTATGAGGAACCGCGACTTCCACTCCTTTATTGATGATGGGTTGTCCGATATCATCTTGAAAGATCTCCGAGGGCCGATAAGGCCATTCTGAGGCCTTCCCGAAAACAAGATTGAAACACACCCTGAACAGTGAGAGGGTCGCAGTCACTCCGAGGCGCTTGCACAGCGAGATAAACCCGATGAGGTTGCGCCAACTGTTGGGGGCCACCATGGTGAAACATATGTTGTAGAACTTCATCACCTCCCGCACCAATGGATGAAGGGGGAACCAGAGGCCTGCCCTCATGCTCTCTTCGTAGCAGAACGTTCCGTCCTCTAAACCGGATGTCACTCTATCCTCAGTCGCAGGGACCAACAAGACGACATCCTGAGGGATCTTGTACAAGCGGCACATCCGTTTCAGATCCGCCAGGGTCACCTCCGAAGCCTGGTCGTTTGGGCTCACCATGTCTTCAATCGCAAAAGACGCTAAGCAGAATCGCGGCGAAAGCAAGAAGATGAAGTCCTTCAAAGGAGAACGAAAGGTGCTCTACAATAAAAATAGTGCCGCCACAACTCCTTTTTGCCAATCGAAATCGCCTCAGGGTGAGGATGAGGCGTCCTAACCTAGGCGTCCGAAACTGTCGCTACAGGCGCCGTGAAAGTCGGGATTTCCCACGTGGCACCTCTCCAGCCGTTACCTTCACCCCTAAGGGATGATGGATCCGCCTCGGAAAGGCAAGATGGCCCCACGGCATTAATTAGGGCATCATTGCGCAGGCAATCAAATGCACATCCCCAAGTGCAGATCACGCTGCCTAAGCCTATACTCCCTACGTCCGAACCTACGCTTCGAACTAGGGAGTGAGGGGCATATGTTGGAGGGTAGAATCATCATTGCATTGATAATCGTGCAAGGTGGCTAAGACCGACCCCATCCCTTCGCCCGCTAGGATATGTCCCCGAGGAATAAGGTAAGCTAATGTGGTCCGTCGGGTCATGCGACCCCCCGAGCTTTCATAGCCTGTCTCCCCCGAGCTCCCATAGCTCGGCCTTCCCCGAGCTCCCATAGCTCGTCTTCCCCGAGCTCCTATAGCTCGGCCTCACCGAGCTCCCATAGCTCCGCTTTCCTCGAGCTTCCATAGCTCGGCTTTTCTCGAGCTCCCATAGCTCGTCTTCCCCGAGCTCCCATAGCTCGGCTCTCCTCGAGCTTCCATAGCTCGTCTTCCCGAGCTCCCATAGCTCGGCTCTCCCCGAGCTTCTATAGCTCGTCTTCCCCGAGCTTCCATAGCTCGGCTTTCTCCGGGCTTCCATAGCTCGGCTTCCCGAGCCTCCCGTGGCTCATTTTCCCCGAACTACCTATAGCTCGACCTCATGATCCGATACTCACCCCCGCGGAACCTGGCGCAGGAGAGCCTAGACCTATCGTAACAGCATCCCAGGCAGAGAATTATGTTGAAGAGTGGTCTAGAACCTAATACGGCTACCTAGGACCTATGCCTCTACCAGATCTCGGGCCAACAAGGAGCTCTCCTGGCTGTCGATCCCTTAACAAACAAAATACGGATCTCACCGGCCCCACAACGGCCTGATACGATTCACCTCCGTATCCTAACAACTTTCGAACCTTCCAGAAGGTGCTCAAGATCCAGATGATTATCTATAAATACAGCACCCCCAGATTCTCTCAGGTATGCGCTCACTGCTCTCGGCTCACTCTCACTCTCACTCTCCCCCCGCTGCTCGTCGGTGCTCCCCTAGAGCTCCCGATCGGCCGCCCTTGGAGAGACTCCCTGAAGAGATCCACCTCTCCATTTTCTGTTGATCACTAGTCCCCCCACTGACTTGAGCATCGGAGGGTCTTCCGCGGAGGGCCACCCCCAATGCCTCTCGCGCAAGGACTTTTGTGCAGGTCCGCCCAGGAGGAAGCCCAGATCCAGGAGATCGACCACGCCCGAGTCGGAGGACGGATCCCGGCGGCAACAGTAATGATGGTCGACGACTTTCGAGCCTTATCGAGACACGACAGTTTATCGTATTAAGTGCTTCTAATATGAAGGCAGCTAGAGAGCTCTAGAAGTAAGACCGGGAGGGGCCGCTTAGGTCCCGGGGGCCGCCTAAGTCTCAGGGGCCGCCTAGGCCCCGGGGGCCGCTTAGGTCCCGAGGGCCGCCTCCTATGATGGTCAGCCCTATCATATGCCCCCTTGCCCCTGCCCCCTTGCGTTTGGACGCATAGCAATTGCCAAGGGGGAGGGGCGGATCTGCCTTGGTTCCATTCGTTCATTGCCACGTGGCCTTGTGGCACTCGAGGCGTTATTCAAATATATTGTAAAGAGCCCATCCTTTCAATTCTTTTGCTTTTTATTTTCGTTGTTTCTCCTGCCTCTCCATTTCTCCGAGTTCAGGTTAGCTTCTTCTTCTTTTTCTTCCCCTTCTTCCATGGATCCCGACCAGGATAGGAAATGTAAAGGTCCTATGATTGAACCCTCTCGGGAAGAGATCATCCAGGCGCACCGTCAGGCTCTCGGGGGTATAACCATCTGTGGGGACCAATCGGCCGCGGTACGGGAGCTTGCTAGGGTTCCGCGAGCATTACCTAGATCGTCGTCCCAGTCCCCTAGAGTTTCGTCCTCATCCACTAGTCATGAGGTAGCATCTCCAGTCGCTATTCCTAGATCTGCTGGTCCGATGGAGATCGCCTCAACCATGACCTCTCAGAACCTTAGGAACCTTAGGGCCCGATTTGGGATACTTGATAGTATCCGACTTTCTACCGCCCTTCCCGAAGATAGGGTGACCTCTGTGCAACCAGGGAAGGTTGCATTATACGAGGAATTCTTCAAATGTGGTCTACGGTTGCCTCTCCATCCTTTCTTCATGAATTTGTTAAATAGGTATCGCCTTATCCCAGCGTAGCTAACCCCTAATTCTATTCGTATTATCTATTCATTTTTAGTCCTTTGTCATTTCCACGGGGCTTCTGCCCGGCTCTCCCTATTTAGGGCTATGTATAGGATTCGAAACCCCAAAGAGACTGGGTGGTGGAATTTTGTTTCTAGGCCTAAGAGAACCCTTAGGCTCAATCTCCCTTCCAAAATTAAAGGATGGAAGTTCCGGTTCTTCTACGCGCATATAGAGGGGATAAATACAAACTGGGGTATTCCTAATACCAGCTCTAATCAAAATTCTGCTGTCGAAGAAAGGGATCAAGAATTATTCAAAGTTTTGATGTCCACCATCGTCCCGCCTAGTAAGGAATTATTGTCGGAGGACAACCTTCGAGGGATCACATCCATGCCCCTTAGGCTCAATCTCCCTTCCAAAATTAAAGGATGGAAGTCCAGGTTCTTCTACGCGCATATAGAGGGGATAAATACAAATTGGGGTATTCCTGATATCAGCTCTAATCAAAATTCTGCTGTCAAAGAAAGGGTTCAAGAATTATTCAAAGTTTTGGTGTCCACCATCGTCCCGCCTAGTAAGGAATTATTGTCGGAGGACAACCTTCGAGGGATCACATCCATGCCAGTGTCGCTGCCTATGGCGCTCAGTGAGCCTCGATTTTTTTTTTTGTTTATTTGACTTAGTGTTTTGTTGGGTCTTGTCGTTTGTTTTTGCTTTTATATATATAGATACACATGTATGAATACATGTTTTTGGGCATGCATTTTCCTCTTGTGTTTTGTATATCTGGGGTCCCTTTTCATCTGCCTTGGGTCTTCTATTTGCAGCGATGAGGTTTTCCCAGGATTTGATAATGACGGGCCTCCGAAAGAGGGAGGGGGATGTCCCCGATACCACAAGGGTAAGGCCCAAGAGACCCCGCCGAAGAGAGCCGGGTCATTCGACCCAGGCTTCAGCCGTCCTCCCCGAGGCTATCCTGGTGGAGGAGGATCAGGAAGGAGAGAGCCCTCCCGCTGGAATACCGATTGGGGGGCCTCCTCGTGCGAGCCCAGCGGCTATAATCTCTCATGCTCTTGAAGTCGTCGGGAGACCGTCTGAAAGTGGAGCGACAGTCGGGGTGGGTGTCGCAACGCCCCTAAATTCTATCGAAGCTTCTCCGCCGTGTCCGCAGTCACCGAGGGGGGTAGATGCTCCGACCCCTCGGGTGTTTCAAGGGGTCCATCTCAATCCTCGCAGACGGCCCGACAAGGTACATCGTATAAGAGTCGTCTGGCTGAAACGGTTCTAAGGCTCGCTATTTTACCCAAATTTCAAGCTACAATGAGGGCCTTACCGTTGGAGGAGTATTTGATACACTCTTTACGGCTGCGCTCCAGGTAAGATCGAGGCCTTTCTCTCCTTTTCCCTTCTATTAGTACAGAATTTTTATGCTCATTACCTAACCGATGCAGATGTCCAACGGCCTCTTCGTGATTCAAGAAGATCTAGTTAATGCCAAGTCCCGCATCGGGGGCTTGGACAAGGAGCTGTCAGAAGCGAGGGCCCGGGAGTTGAAGGCATTAGCTGACCTTCAGACTGCTCAGGAGGATAACCGCGCATGGCGGGAGAGGGCCGAGAAAGAGCTGCAGACCTTGGATGCCAAACTGTCGGAAGCTACGACGAGGTTATTGCCAACTGAGGAGAAATTGAGAGAGGCCTTTCTTCAGTTAGAGCATACTGAAAACCGGGCCGACAATGCAGAAGCCGCGGCCCGTGATGCTAAAGAGAAGCTAGTCTTGGCCGAGAAAGAGGCAAAGGATGCTTTGGATAAAGTGGCGGCGGTGGAGGTACAGGCTCAAGAGAGGGTGGCTGCGGCCGAGACTCAAGCTCGGGAGGCCATCGAGAAATATAAAGATTCCTCCGACTTTGCTTCGGAGTGCCACGAGGCCGTCCTAGATGCCTTCGTTCAAGGTTTTGAAAGGTGCAAGAGGAGACTGTCTCGGCTTTATAAGCTCGGTGACCTCGAGCACCTTCGATCCGCAGACGATGAAGAGGCCTCTGACAATAAGGTCGAGGATGAGTTAAGGGTCGAAGACATAGCCAATGAACTATTGATAGTCGAGGGCCCCGCCACCGAACCAATTAGAATAGAAAAGCCGACCGTAGGGAATGACCGTCCCGGGGACCAGCAAGGGTGTAGCGAAGTTTAATTTGATTGAGTTTCTCTTTATCCTTTCTTTTCTTCTTTTTTTTTTTTTAGTTTTGTCTTTAGCGAACTTCTTTTTGTAGGCCGATCAGTATTGACCTTTGGATAGCATTTTGTAGAGTGTGGCCCTGTGATGGTTTAACATTTTAACGAATGAATGTCTACCTTCTTTTTCCTATTTGCTTGGTGATTTAGTTAACCGCTTATCGAGCTTCAACTACTACACAAGAAAGGGGACGGGGGGGGGGGTGTTTATCTATCCTCCCGGCTTTTTAAGGCTTACTCCATACGTTAGTGCCAGGTATGAATTCAAGGGTCATATCACAGGCAACTCATCTTTGAATTTAAAAGATAGCCGTGGAGCATGAATTCCGTGATTTTAACGTTTGGGTCGCGGTTTGAGGAACTCTACGGGGTTGCTCGATTTTAGGAGCTTAACTTGAGACCGCCTAAACTTTTGAAAACTGGCCCGAGGGCAGTCGGATACCGGCCCGGGAGCCTGACTCGAGGCCGCCTAAGGTCCAAGACTTGAATCGCCTCAGGGGTAAGTAATACCAATCCGGGGGTGTCCCTAGGACCGTGGGGCCGCCGAGGTCCTTTGAAAACTGCCTCGGGGATAGTCAGATACCGGCCCGGGAGCTTGACTCGAGACCGCCTAAGGTCCAGGACTTGAACCGCCTCAGGGGTAAGTAATACCAACCCGGGGGTGTCCTTAGGACCGTGGGGCCGCCGAGGTCCTTTGAAAACTACCTCGGGGATAGTCGGATACCGGCTCGGGAGCTTGACTCGAGGCCGCCTAAGGTCCAGGACTTGAACCGCCGCAGGGGTAAGTAATACCAACCCGGGGGTGTCCTTAGGACCGTGGGGCCACCGAGGTTCTTTGAAAACTGCCTCGGGGGTAGTCGGATACCGGCCCGGGAGCTTGACTCGAGGCCGCCTAAGGTTCAGGACTTGAACCACCTCAGGGGTAAGTAATACCAACCTGGGGGTGTCCTTAGGACCGTGGGGCCGCCGAGGTCCTTTGGAAACTGCCTCAGGGGTAGTCGGATACCGGCCCGGGAGCTTGCTCGAGGCCGCCTAAGGTCCAGGACTTGAACCGCCTCAGGGATAAGTAATACCAACCCGGGGGTGTCCTTAGGACCGTGGGGCCACCGAGGTCCTTTGAAAACTGGCTCGGGGGTAGTCGGATACCGGCCCGGGAGCTTGACTCGAGGCCGCCTAAGGTCCAGGACTTGAACCGCCGCAGGGGTAAGTAATACCAACCCGGGGGTGTCCTTAGGACCGTGGGGCCGCTGAGGTCCTTTGAAAACTGCCTCGGGGGTAATCAGATACCAGCCCGGGAGCTTGACTCGAGGCCACCTAAGGTGCAGGACTTGAACCGCCGCAGGGGTAAGTAATACCAACCCGGGGGTGTCCTTAGGACCGTGGGGCCGCCGAGGTCCTTTGAAAACTCTGCATACAAGAAATTTCCAAACATGTACATTCATTAACTCCTTAAACAAATACATTCATCACTGATGATATTGCCGGAGATTATCTGCATTCCAAGTCCGAGGAACCGGTCGTCTATTTAAATCTTCAAGTTGGTACGCTCCATGATAGAGGACTTCCATAACCCGGTAAGGCCCTTCCCAATTCGGGGCCAATTTGCCTTCTTCTGTCGGTTTGGATATCTCAGCTCTTCTAAGGACCAAGTCTCCCTGGCAGAAGCTTTTCGGGCGGACATGAGCATCATGATATCTTGCCATTTGCTGATGGTAGGCTGCCATCTTAACCTGAGCTCGATCCCTCGCCTCATCAATGAGGTCGAGGCTAGCCCTTAAATCGAGGGGATTGTCTGCTTCGTTATATGATTCCACTCGAGTACTCGGGAAGCCGATCTCGATAGGAATGACAGCTTCAGAACCGAAGACCAGGCTGAAAGGCACCTCTCATGTCGGAGCCCTGGGAGTTGTATGATATGCCCAGAGTACGCTTGGGAGTTCTTCTACCCATCTGCCTTTAAATGAATCTAGCCGGGTCCTCAGCCCTCGTAGTATTGTACGATTCATGACCTCAGCCTCACCGTTAGATTGCGGGTGGCCTACAGAGGTGAACCGATGATTGATACCGAGATCGGCACAAAAAGTCTTGAAGGCAGCTTTGTCAAATTGTCGGCCATTGTCAGTGACAAGGGTATGAGGTATGCCAAATCGACAAATGATGGATTTCAGAAAAAGGCCTTAACCTTGCTCTCTGTGATTTTAGCGAGTGCTTCGACCTTGACCCACTTAGTAAAATAATCAACGGCGACCAGCAGAAATTTCCGCTGTCCCGATGCCGGAGGAAAAGGGCCGAGGATGTCCATGCCCCATTGGGCAAAGGGCCATGGGACAGAGAGAGGGCTCAATTGGGAAGCCGGTTGCCGCTGGATACAAGCATGCCGCTAGCATTGGTCGCATTTCCTCACCAGTTCAGTCGCGTCTCCCTGCATGGACAGCCAGTAATATCCCTGTCGGAGAGCTTTGCGTGCCAGCGATCTGCTCCCTAAGTGGCTCCCGCATATACCTTCATAAATTTCTCTGAGAATGTAATCTGCGTCTACTGGGCCGACGCATTTGAGAAGAGGCTAAGGAAAAGATTTCTTATATAGCATGATGTCTAGTAATACAAACTTAGAGGCCCTCCGCTTAAGCAGCTTGGCTTCCTCGCGGTCAGCTGGGAGGACACCATCTTTTAGATAGTGGATGTAGGCGTCCATCCATGTCCCCTCCTGCATAATTGGTAGAACTTTCTCCACGACTTCAATGCTAGGTGTCTCCAGGTACTCAACATAAGTTTTGCCCAGGGCGTTGTCCGTTGAAGTGGCAAGCCGAGCCAGCCTGTCAGCCCTAGCGTTCTCTTCTCTAGGGATGTAACTGATGGTAAAGTGGTCTAGCAAGAGGACTAATATATTGACCTTGCTTAGATACCGAGACATGACAGGGTCTCGAGCCTCATATTCCCCGGCTACTTGTGCAGAAATAAGCTGTGAATCGGTGAAATCTTGGAGGCGCTTGATCCCCAGCCCATGCACCAGTTTGAGTCCGGCCAGCAAGGCTTCATATTCAGCCTGATTATTAGTAGCTTTAAAGAGGAAACGGAGGGCATACTCCAACACCACGCCCTCCGGACCGGCAAGAATAAGACCAGCCCCACTCCCTTGGGAGTTAGAAGCCCCGTCAACATGAAGGATCCAAGCTTCACCATTCTCCTTGTCGTTGTCCGGAAGACTTTGGACAGGATTTCCTTGATGCTTCTCAGACCAGGTACACTCGACTAAAAAGTCGGCTAGGACCTAGGATTTTAAAGCTGCTTGGGGCTGAAAAGAGAGATCAAACTTCTCCAACTTAATCGCCCACTTAGCCAACCAACCAGAAGTATCAGGACGAGACAGGATTGCTCGGAGAGGCTGATCAGTGAGCACAATTATAGAATGGGCTTGGAAGTATGGTCTGAGCCGTCGAGCGGAGATAACCAGGGCAAAGATAACCTTTTCGGCCTTGGAATATCTTTCTTCTGCACCGTGAAGCACCTTACTCCTATAGTACATAGGCTTTTGAGTAGCATGCTCATCGATGCGGACCAAAACGGAGCTAACCGCATCCGAAGAAGCCGCAAGGTAAAGAAAGAGTTTCTCTCCTTCTTCCGGTTTGGACAGCAGGGGCGGCGTGGATAAGAATTCCTTAAGCTTCTCGAAAGCCCGCTGATAGTTTTCTGTCCACTCAAAGCCATCCGCTTTGCGTAAGACTTAAAAAAAGGCAAACACCTCTCTGCGGATCTCGACAAGAAATGGCTCAAGGCGGCTATCTTTCTGGTAAGTTGTACCTCCTTCTTGCAGGCCGGCCGCCTCATATCAAGAATAGCTTGAATCTTCTCCGGGTTTGCTTCAATTCCTCGCCGGGTTACCAGGAAACCCAAAAATTTCCCGGCGGTAACCCCGAAGGCGCACTTGCATGGGTTAAGTTTTATCC
Source organism: Calamus simplicifolius (assembly GCA_900491605.1). Taxonomy (NCBI): domain Eukaryota; kingdom Viridiplantae; phylum Streptophyta; class Magnoliopsida; order Arecales; family Arecaceae; genus Calamus; species Calamus simplicifolius. Next base: position 32,855 of record UESW01004865.1, read on the forward strand.
CATGGAGCCGGAGGTTATGGAACGTTTCTTGCAAGTCAGCAACATGGTTGGCAGCACAAGTGCTCTTCGTCAGCATATCATCTACATACACTTCCATGTTGCGGTCGAGCTAGTCCTTGAAAACCTTGTTCATTAGCCTTTGGTAGGTGGCTCCTACATTCTTCAATCCAAAAGGCATTACTTTGTAACAATAAATACCCTTCTCAGTGATAAAAGAAGTATGCTCTTCATCCGGAGGATTCATTTTTATTTTATTGTATCCCAAGAAAGCATCCATGAAGCTAAGGAGCTCATACCCAGAGGTAGAATCCACCAGCTGGTCGATCCATGGCAGCGAGAAACTGTCCTTGGGACAGGCCTTGTTAAGGTAGTATAATCAATGCAGATTCTCCACGCTTCGCTGGCCTTACGGATCATGACCACATTAGCTAACCAGTCAGGGTATTTTGTCTCTCGAATGTGACCGGCCATAAGCAATTTGTCCACCTCCTCATCTATGGCTCTTTGCCGCTCAGGGATGAAACTTCTTTTCTTCTGGCGGATCGGCCGACATCCTGTGTTGATGTTAAGCTCATGGGTAATTACCCCTGGAGGGATACCGACCATGTCCGTCATCTTCCAAGCAAAGACATCCGCATTCGCATCCGCATTCGCCCGCAAGAAGGCGAGGAGCTGGCTCCGGGCTTTAGGGGGAAGGAGTTTGCCGACTTGTACAATCTTCGCCGAGCCATCTTCCAGAGGGTAAGATATCAAACGCTCCGCCGGCTCTTCTCTCTGTTCGGTCTCCCTAAAGTCGAACGGCTCGTGACTGGGGGAATTATTGCCGTCTGAGGGCTGGGAGCCAGATGATAACAGGGCCTCACCGAGTTTATCTCTCTATACATTTCGCCAATTCCCTGATTAGTGGGGAATTGCACTAGTAGACGCCTAGTTGATATGACTGCGTCCGGCATGTTCAACCCAGGCCGGCCGAGAATGGCATTATACACCAAGGGAACCGGACCACCAGGAAATCCATCATGACCGTGCTCTGGCGCGGCGGTGATCCTGCTATCGCAGGCAGGATAATCTCACCCTCCAACCGTATAGAGTCCTCTGTGAAACCGACTAAACGAGCAGTCACAGGTCGAAGAGAGTCAGGAGATAAATCCATTCAAAGAAATGCATCATAGCTAAGCACATTGGCAGAGCTTCCACTATCAATTAGAATCCTCCTTACAAGGTGTTTAGCGATCGTCATGGAAACAACGATGCTATAATCTTTTACAGCACTACCCCCCGCTATATCTCCCTTAAAAGGGATTACATTTTCTAGCTCCCCCCCTCTTGGCCTCTTAGAGGACGATGCACCCTCGCAAGTGATCATGCCCACCATCCTTTCCATCGGAGTGTTGTCAATGTTGGCCTGAACAGGAGGGGGTCCCATTAAGGCCGGAACATGCGGAGTTTCCTTCTTCTGAATGTACTGTCCAAGATATCCCCTCTGAATGAGCTCTTCAATGGCCTGCTTCAGATTACAGCACTCTTCAGTGTCGTGACCGTAATCTCTATGAAAGCAGCAGTAGCGGCTTTTATCACGTGCAGCACCTTTCTTCAACGGAGGAGGACGCCGTAGATAAGGCTCGTTTTCAATTTCCATGAGAATATGAGCTCGGGGAGCGAGGAGGGTGTGAGATGGTCTTCCCTGGGGGCAAGGCTCGTACGGCGATCAGCCGGACGATGCGAAAGTTCGGTCTTCTTAGGAGGAGGCCCGCTTAACTCCGGGCGGGCCGGCCTTTTGCTGGTTCTCCCCTCGGTACCCCTCCGAGATGAATCAGCCTCGTTGGCGCGGATGTATTTCTGCGCACGACTTAAGAGATCAGCATAAGAATAGGGAGGTCTCTTGTCTAGAGAATAGGTGAAGTGGGAGGGGCAAAGCCCCGCTTCAGAGCCAAAGTAGCTACAGCATCATCAAGATGATAGACCTCTAGGGCTGCCACCTTGAACCGATTCACAAAATCTTTTAAGGACTCTCCTTCCTTTTGCTGTACAGAAAACAAACTATCTGCCACCCAGGGAATCTTCCGACAGGCGTCAAAATGGGTTAAGAATGATCTCTTCAGTTACCAGAAGGAATCAACACTACGCGGAGGCAGACGAGAATACCAAGCATGGGCAGCCTTTCGGAGGGTGGCCGGGAAGGCAATATACAAAAGGGCGTCAATTGCCCCTGGACATGCATAATAGCCTTGTAGCTTTCCAAGTGATCCAAGGGATCAGTAGTACCATCATAAGGGTCTAGTTGAGGAAAACGGAACCTCTTTGGAATGGGCTCCTCCATAACCTACCGGGTAAGAGGAGGGCGGGTGTCATAATCTGACCTCGGTTGGTTGTTAAGTCTCTGGCTAAGCTCCTCCAGTCTCCGGTCCTGCTCGTCGAGGCGCCTCTCCATCTGGTCAGTCATATTTCCCCCGGCTGGTTCAGGGGAATGAGAGAAGGATCGTTGACGCCATCGGTGGTGCTCCACATGGGGCTCCTTCCCCCGGCGCCACTTGACAGGAGGGCTACCCAAGGAGCGGGTAAGAGAATGCGAACCACCTTGGGAGCCTTGAGAATGAGGTCCGGCCGAGGTGGAAGGGTAGAGGCCTCACTGGGGGAGACCTCCTCCGGGCGGACTGTCGGCTGACAGGAGTAGCGATCTGAGTGGCGATTGTGGTTCAGGCTGTTGCCTGACTCCTCTAGAATGTTGCTCCTGTAGCTGCTGAACCATTCCGACAAGAGCTTGAACCTGCCGTGTAAGGGTGGCCAACTGGTCCTAGGGAGTAGCTGGCGCCGGTAATGGTGAAGAAAGAAAAGGGGGGGCCGTCCCTTGTCGGTTCGGCTGATAAAGAGGTTTTCCAATACAATCAGAGAGCGAGATGTGCCCCCCGAACTGATTGGAAGGATTCTCCCCCGTCGATCTTGTATCCATATCCAAAGGCTTAATACCGCAAGACGTGCCAATCTGATGTTGTTTGATCACCCAAAAGACTCTACAGGCCTCCGAGAACTCAGCCTTGAATTTTTGGAATTCGAATGAAAGAAAGGATCCAGATCCTCTCCTCTTTTTTTTGTCCAAAAGAAGGTCCCCTACAATAGTATCGCCACTCACTTTATCATCCTAGCGCTCACCACGTGGTCGTTCTCCTAATCTTTACTTGCTTGCTCACGAAGTTTGGGATCTTCGTCGCCGTCCCTTGTCGGTTCGGCTTCCAATACAATATGTGCCCCCCGAACTGATTGGAAGGATTCTCCCCCGTCGATCTTGTATCCATATCCAAAGGCTTAATACCGCAACGTCGCCCCCTTCCTGACGTGCCAATCTGATGTTGTTTGATCACCCAAAAGACTCTACAAGCCTCGGTATTGATGATCGAGAACTCAGCCTTGAATTTTTGGAATTCGAATGAAAGAAGAAGGATCCAGAGCCTTCCTTTCTTCCTCTCTTTTTTTGTCTCTCTTTTTTTTTGTCCAAAAGAAGGTCCCCTACAATAGTATCGCCACTCACTTTATATCTCCCCTTCTTCTCTCCTCCTTTCTTTTTTTGTCCTAGCGCTCACGTGGTCGTTCTTGATTAGTTGTCCTCGGAATCTTTAGGGGCTTGCTTGCTCATGAAGTTTGGGATCTTCATGATGAAATTTGATCCTTCCGAGGGAATGTAGAATTCGTGGAAAGTTATCTGACTCTAAAGTAGGTAATCAATGCCTCCTTTATCTGAGTTTTTCAATGAACGACGACTTTCCAGAGTTTGTCTTACACGAGTCAATTAAAGCGTAATGATGGTCGACGACTTTCGAGCCTTATCCAGATACGACAGTTTGTCATATTAAGTGCTTGTAATATGAGGACAGCTAGAGAGCTCTAGAAGTAAGACCGAGAGAGGCCGCCTAGGTCCCGGGGCCGCCTCCTATGATGGCCAGCCCTATCACTTTTGATCCTCAAACTTTTGCTCAAATTTCATTTCCATTCTCTTGGTATGATTTTTCATTTGTTTTTTTTTTTAAATGTTGCATTGCTATCATCTTGATACAAATATGTATCAATCAGCTCTTCAGCTGATTTCATACAATGTATACAATTAGCATGGATTAGATTGAGTTGGTTCATAACCGATCCCAGTAGGACCTTTTCTTTTTTCCTAAATTATCTTAGATTTTTTTTACTTTTCTAATTTTAATATATTAAATCTTTTTAGTTATCAAAGTTAGGGGAGACATGGAGAGCTATTATAAAAATACTTAAAAAACTCACAACATTAGTAAATATTATTTTGTTTGAATAAATATTTAATAATACATATAATATGTCTAATAAATCATATCAAAAGTCTACAGAAGAAATCAAATTAATTTGATTTAAGAGACCTCATATTTTAGATAATCATTAATGGCTATAGAACAAAAAAAATGAAGTATATTTGAAATATACTTGAAATAATTAATATGTCATCTTTTAATAAAACAACCAATATACTATCATAAATAAAAGTTTAAAATTATATATATCTAACAATTATAACAAACACTCGTAAAGTCATGAATATAGATTAAAAATTTTAAGTATCTACGTACATATTATAGCAAACAAATTAATTCTAAATACACATTAAATATAAAGATCAACATCAAATTAAGATTTCATAAAATATAAAAATAATATATAGAATATTTGTTGTTTGATCTATAGAATATTTATTGTTTGGCCTAACACAAATAATAAAGATGGTAGATGACTTATAAGGTATTCCTAAGATCTCTAATTAGATATTAAAACTATTTTTTTAAAAAAAAATCTATGATCAATTCTTGTGTCAAAATCAAGGAATTGGCCTTTAGAACTAAGAATCGATCCAAACAGAATCGATTTCAAGATTGATTCAACTCTATGAATATTCAGAACTAAATCAACTTAAACAAGAATGATTCTGAGGTTCTAACCCTAAAACTGAATCTATGGGCACTCAAAGTCGAATCAATCTGACCTTATCAAATCATATTAGTATTGGCTGTCTTGTAACAATTAAAAGTTTGATGAGCAAAATCAATTTTGAGTAAAATTTAAAGGATACATGCGCGCGTGCACACACACATATATATATATATATATATAAAACAAGTACAGCATCTGTTTCCCGTAGCTTTTCTTCTCCTGTTTTTCCTTATGAAGGCATCCTATCACTCCTCCGAAGTGCTTCACTGGAAGGAACTTGGAAAGCTTGTAATAACTTAATCCAGCAAGATAAAATAGAAATCCGAGACCATAACATATCTAAAGGAGTCCAAGCAAGAGTCCAACTTTAGAGAATCAGATCCGATGCAAGGCATAAACGTGTGGGTTAGACGATCTGATCGCACTTAACTTTGGATTCAGGCATTGAATCCATCTCAACACCATATACTCAATAAGATTGATCAGATCATGTGCTAGCGCCTCAACAAAGATTTGGACTACAAATTTAGTCACTGAGCTAAACCCAACATCTCAAACGGATTTAGATACCGTGTGGTGACATTTTGGTATATTTGTGGTTGGTTACATCCTGTCAGATCTCCACCGATCCAACCAGAACGGCATCAAATTGAACTACATGCATTTTAACACGAGTGCGATCCAAGCAACAAATTAGGCCCTGATATCCAGACACGGACCGGCCCAAACAGCAAGGCCCAGGTCCATAACAAAGTTTACAACTTAGTAACAAATGTCAAAATCCTTCACATCGAATATTCCAGCCATGCTGATCCCATGAGCAGCATGGAATAAGTTTAAACCCATTCATTCGATCACTCTTTTTAATCCTTCTATTCTTAAGTCGATGCACCGAGTTCTCCATTTTTATTAGTTATGTATGGTGGAACCAAGAAAGCTTGTTCCCCTTCCCTCTCATTTTTCTTACGGTTTATTAAATCTCTTTCCTGATGAAATCGTCCATTTTAGCTTTAAGAAGTGGACGTGCTTTAGAGTTTGGGTGTTGAAGTTCCATTGACGGAGTTCAAGCTAGATTTGATGGACCTACAAAAAAAAAAGGATCTATGGGGTTGTCAAATCTCTCCACCCTCGATCAAAGGAAAGGGTGTTGATTTTATTAGCTGCCAACCAAAAGTTGCAACCGGATGAAATCTATAATTAAACTTAGGTAGTGTTTTGATAGAAAAATTATTATCCATGGATAAATATACGGGATAGAGTTTATTCCCTGGCTATTCCTAGGGATATCCTTTGGCTATCCCATTGATTATATCAAATGCAAAAAGGTAAATCTATAGGATAACTTTTTTTTACTCTTATTTGGAGGGATAACCAACTATTTCTGCATTTTCTAGGTAATAAATTGAGGGGATAACCCATGGTTAACCATGGTTAATCATGGATTATCCTTTTGGTTAACTTTATATCCAGCTATCCCTTATAGTTATGGCTTTTGAGAATAAGAGGGGATATCCAGGATATCCCCTCTTATTTCCTATTTCAAACACTATCTTAACGAATAGAGGATATCCCCTCTTATTCCCTATTTCAAACACTATCTTAATGAATAGATGAGTGAATGAAGGTTTGCAGGATATCCCCTCTTATTTCCTATTTCAAACACTATCTTAACAAATAGATGAGTGAATGAAGGTTTGCATGCCAAGGTTGTTATGATGGTACGACTAGCAAGTATAGCATAATTGCATCACTACAAATATCTCAATATTTCAATATTATTATGTTTATTTCATTGATCATCAAGTTTGTATACCATTATACATTAGAGATTAGCATTTCAAACCAAGATTAGGAAGAAAAGAGAGATGAGCATTCTTTAATACAATAGATATATCCTTCGTTGCTGTTGTTTATCTCTAGATTATTGGAAGTTTCTAAGCTCTTTTGCTCTAGACTTGAGCAATCTTTATCCAAGCAAATAGGTCCTTGAAATTTGTAAAATTGAAACCACATGGGTGCGTAAGCAAGGTGGCCGGGCAGCCATGGTGGGCTCATCACCGCATATAAGAAGTGTTACACAAAGGAAAGTAACTAAATAACGTATGCATGTCCCACTTGACGAGACTTCGGTCTGGATCATGGCAGAACAAGAATCTTAGTTGCTGGCTCAACCAAGATTTATGAAAAAAAAGAAGGATAAAGCTTTACACAAGCTTGGATTCTAGCCATTGGCTATTGGAAGTATGGTATAATGCTACCTTCGCAATCATTACTGAGCATCCTTGTACGCACTTGCTGACTCATAAAGCTAAAGATAAACATCAAACCGATGCTTAAAGTTTAGAACCCCTCCGGCTCGTGGACCTCCACGAGCTCCAAAGCGTGGACTCCTCTGGAGGTCCCGAGAGCAGTGGTGGCAACGTGGGCTAACGTATTTCTCACTCACAAATTGGAAAGGATCTTCCTTTGTGCACCGGATATTGTTCAGAATGCTCATATTGCACACGATGATTGATTATATATACATATAATTGTATATACTAAAAATAATTTTATTCTTTCAAGTCACACGCATTTATACATATTGCACGTCAATCAATACACACGATATGCGCGCTCTTACGGTGCAAAAAAAAACTTTTTCAAAGTCATTGATACTTGGTATCAATTATTTAAATTTTCGTTTCACTCTTTGTCTAGATTTCTTTTATCTTAATTTTAAAAGTAAAAAATAAATAAATATATAAAAAAAAACTAAGCATGGATGCAGCTGTATTTCTTATAAATATTTCGATGCAATTTATGTAATTGGCATTAGCACAATCCAAGTTCAATCTAAAAGTTTTTGATGTAGTACCTGCAGTTACATTTACTCAAAGTAAGCATAATATATTTGGGTAATAGTGACAAAGCTTTGACCTTACAGTCAAATCGATGTTTTGATTTTTTTTTTTTTTTTTTTTAAGCTGAATTGCTAATGGGCTTCGGTTCGGCTAGTTTTCATTTTCTTTCGAGCAATCGCATTAGAAAGAGTTTTTAGGTTTGATTCTTCATGATGACTTTCTCATTATATATAGTTTATAAAAATTATAAATTTATGCAAAAAGATATAGTTTAAGACTTTTACGAAATAGAAATTAAGTTCAGACAAGATGAATTTTGAGATTCACAAAAGATATTATCTATCAACAGCTTTAAAAATATATTATTTTAGATATAAAAATTTACTATGTATGACAGGCTAAAATAAAGCCAATTCTTTGAAAACTATTGCCGCAAAAATCGTTCTCCGATTCGGATGCACTCTGGTTTCGGATTCAAACACCGATCTCGATAAATGGGGTAGAACCTGCAAAATAATCCGCGCCCAAAAATTTTCTTGGATTGCCCTTCGTGGGGAACCCTTCGACGCCCAAATCAGTGAAGATTCACAGTAAACATATGTGAGAAAAAGATTCTCACAGAAGAGTTCTCTCAAATGAGTTTTTCTTCCGGAAGCTTCGAGCTCTGTGGAAGCTTCAATGAAGTTTTTCAATATGAGAGTCAATGAATGGATGCATACCTAAGAGATTTGAGGGCCGTGGTATTTATAGGCGATCACCTGGTTCCTTAAGCGCGTTGCGAAGAATCTGAAAGCTATTGAGATTCGAAACGGATTTGAATCAAGTTCGTTACGAGGCCAGTATCTTGTCAGTTAGAAGATCGGCTGCTGGGAAAGCTAATTGATGCCTCGAGATTCATCGATCGTGTAGGTCCTAAGCCACCTCTATGGCCCTTAGGCCACTTTTGGGCATGATTCTTCATTTGGAATCGTATTCAGTTATTGTGAATTCAAATTCTCCCGCGCCGATTCCATAGAGGTATTCGAGTACCTTGGTCTGGCCGAGGCAAGGATAACTTGATTTTTCGAAGTACAAGATAGTTCGGGCTACCAAGGATGAGGATAGCTTGGACTGCCGATGATGACTCGAGTCATTGGGGGCAACCCGACTCCGCTGAAGGCAATTGGGCTTTGCTGCTTGATGAATGTAATAGCTGATTGATAAAATATTAGGATTAAACTTGATCCAATTGTCAATGCGTACGAATATTAATGCAATGATAATTTTATTTCTCGTTAGAAACAAAAAAAATTAAATTTGATGGAATGAAAACGTTGCTTTTTCTAGAGAATAAAATATGCTTTTGCTCCATATCATTGGACCTGTGTACAGCGTGTAGCCACTATCCCAGCCTAATCGTTAATTTAGTTAATTATTTTAATTATTTATTTTTTAAATTTTCTTTTCTGTCTTACCCTTTTTAATTTTTTTATTCCTTTCCTTTCCAATGTTCTGATCAAGTTGACACATGTATAGCCACCATCCTTTTTTCTTTTCTTTCTTTTTTTTTTTGCCACTATTTTTTTCTCTTACCCTCTTTTCCTTTCTTTCATTTTTTTTTCTTTTATTCCTTTCCTTTTCTTTTCTTTCACTTATTTTCCTTATTTCAACTTTTATTATTTTTCTTTTTCTTCCCAATTCCTTTCTCTCCCTCTTTTTTTTTTTCTTCTTCTTCGTTCATTTATTTCTTCCTTTCCTTCCATTTCTTTTTCATTATTTCTTTTTTCTTTTTTTATTCATTTTCATTTTCTTTTCTTTTTCCTTCTGTCACGCTCATCATTCTCCATTTCTTTCATATTTCTTTTTTTTTTTCCCTCTGCAGATGGCTATACCCCGCTGGATTTAAGATATTACTTAAAAATGCTAAGCCATGTTCATGCTCAAATTGTTCAATATTTAAGTTTCACTCTATGATCTAAAATTTACCTCTAGATCAATATATTTAAATAGATCTAGTTTCCTAAGTTGATCCTTGAAAAATGTTCAATATTTAAATTGTTCAATATTCCATCTTTAGAGAGTAGTCATACCGATCTCTTTTGTAACATTCCAATTTCCTTAAATTTTTCCCAAAAGACTACCTACCCTTGAGTTGGGCAGAGTTTTGCTCCAAAAATACCAGAAAATAACCAACCTTTCAAGCTTCCTTACATTAGCGAAGTCTACTTGGTGTGTTTCATTTTAATTTTTTTTAAAAAAAAAATCCACTGAAACCTTGCAAGTGGGACCAGCAAACATCAAGAAGTGCACTCAATCATTCTTCAAAATCATTAACTATTCTTCTATCACTTGGTTAGTGGTTGACTATATTGTAATGCTACTTGAGAAATCAATGAAAAAGTCAATGTGGCCATTCAGCTTTGTATCATGATTCAAGTGCTCTACATCTTCAATGATATGTCTATTCACTGGTAAAAGTTGGAGCATCACTCACCCAGCCACATCTACATTACAGATTCTCAAAGGCTTTCCAAGTTGACTAGGGTTCTATAGTATTTTCCTTTCTAGTTCCATAGATGGGCGCTCAAGCCCAGTTTTCTTAATGTGGCATTCATGCTGCTGTGAGATGAATGACCACAGGAACTGCAGTTTGGCATACAACACAAAAAATCTGGAAATATATCAATAATACAACACAATGATGGGAGAAAGAGAATTAGCAGAAGATTATCTAACAGCAAGTGTTTCTTAAATTTGGATTATACCGGTAGTTCCAATCCAGTGTGACTTAGAGTAGGATCCTCTCTTTTTGCAATCTTTGTAAAAAAAATTGAAAATGGATGTGGAATTTCTTTTTTTTATAAAAAGAGTACATCAAGTAATCCACAAAGCAAGGATGCATGCCTGATGATTAAATGATAGTCATTATAGGGGAATTGGTCACACAACCCTCTAGAAAGGTGCAAGTTATTAGATAAATTATCTTTGGGTAGACGTTAGAACTGGACAGAAGAAAATGGCTTAAAATGAAAATAAAGAACATATGCCTACAAAAGGCTCCAAGGAGCAAGAGTATAACATTCTGGGTAATCTTTTTCCACCAGTCATGCTCAAGGAATTCTCGAGCAACCATCATATTCTTATCCTGTAAAATTCCCAAGCAACATCACAAAAAAGAAGTCCAATAGCTTCTAGCTTAGTGATATTCTCTTAACCTAGTAGGAGTTTGCCAACTAGCCCTTCCCCACAAGCATGGACTTCTCACAAAACAAATCGTGTGAACCTAATTTGAGCATATGCCTGGCTATTCATGGACTGATTTTTCCTCAAAAGCGCACTCAATACACATTCACTAGTAAAATATTCACATGATATAGTTCAAGTTCACTTGCTATATATTAACTTCCAATCAAATTTTTGGATCACCTAGTTTTAATCCGCTAACTAATTAGTATGAAAAGCCATCCCATGACGTCGTATTATAACTTGATACCAATTAACTTCTACTTAAATTTTTGGAACAGATGGTTTCAACTCGATAACTAATTAATTGGATGATAGATGGGCTTAAAGGGTTACAGTAACTATATTGATGCCTTACAATTGCATTTGAGAGATGAATGAGAACTGCCAACTAGCTTTTCTTGTGCCAACAAAACAATCATCTGCCACCCTTGGTCATCGAAGTTTTTAACAATAATACAATTTTCTTTTGATTCCTTCTTTCTTTGTCTCTTTATCCCATCTCATTTGCCACCAATCACAGGAAACCACATCAATCGAAGGAAATGTTCTACACACTTGTGATGAAGAGGACAGGGAAAATGAAATGCATTGCTTCCTTAAGACAAGCGTTTCGCACATCCAAGTCTAAGTTTGACATATAACGATTGGCATCGCGCTTTTCTGCTCTTGGAATTGACAATCATGGTACTTCGTAGCGACCACTACCAGGACCACTTACAACCATCTTATCCTTAACCTCCAATACAAGGAATAATAAAACAAGGACCTCGCTGTTGGCCTCTCCCTTCTCCAACCCAAACCACCCAATCCAGTTCGTTCATTCCAAACTCCCCATGTCAAACGGCCATGATCATCTTCCGAGTTCCCTAATTAAGATCACCAAGGAGCAATGAATCAAAATTTCATAAATCCCATCTCCCCTTATATTTAGGTTGATAAGCCTGCGAATGTATTGAGCCTCTCTGCGTACGCCGTATTACTTGGAAGGACCCCGCACATAGCCTACCCCTTCCAACACAAAGCCCCAACAAGTCGAGAAGCTTCATCATAGATCAAAATTAAAAACATCCTTGCTCGTGAGAGAGAGAAAAAGAGAGAGAGAGAGAGGGGCTTAAAGATCTTTGGGGGCTGTGGAGGAGATGTGGCGGCTGCTGCCGGCCGTGATGCGAAGGCTGGGGTGGCGGAAGAAAAGGAGCGCGCGGGTGGCGGACGAGGAGGCGCTGGCGAGAGAAGGGGAGGCAGGGGCGCGGCCAGAGACGAGGTGGGGAGCCCGGCTGGCGGTGTTCGTGGCGGTGGCGCGGGTGCCGTCGCTGGCGGTGGCGTCGTGCCTGGCGTGCCAGGCCGACGAGGAGGACGAGCTGGGATGGACGTCCGGCCGGCGACCAAGGGACGACGAGCTGAACCACCTCATGGTGCGCGACAGCATGCGTTACCGCATCTACGCGTAGGATTTCAGTTGACTACTTTCTAGTACTCCTCGGAAACATCTAAGCATGCCGCGTATTATCAGATTTCATGTCGAAATTGATTTTAAGAAGGTTATGGAAAAAGAAAAGGATGGTCTGAATATAGTTTGTTTCTCTTTTCTTTTTTTTCTTTTTTTTTGAGTCCTCCGGATTGTAAGTATGTCAGACTATCATGTGTGAAACTAAGAAGCTGGGATTGTTATTAGGGTTGTTTTTTTAATATAAAGCTTGATACAATATATTTCTTTTTGGCCTAATTTGGAAGTAGAGAAGATTAAAAACATAAACAGCAAGTTTAGTTTTATTTTCCCTCCCTCTCTCTCTCTCTATTATCTTCCAATAATAGCATGTTGGACAAAGATATGGCCAATAAATATCAACATTAAATATGACAAAAATTATATCATCACTGTATGTTGGAAGTTTTGCTTTATAGGTAATATTTTGAAATAATTTTACACTAAAATTGTCAAAAGCAAAACTAAAGCAAGTTAGATAAAGTATTAAACGTTTTTTTTTTTTTGATTAATATACTTTACCCGTTACATATCGTCTGATTTTATTTAACTCTTTTAAAAAGTGTCACTTAACATACTTGAGATCTAACTTTGTAGCTACTTGCTGCCTTCATCTTACTTATGATGATTCAAAAAAAATAAAAATAAAATAAAGACACATAAAAGAAAATGAAAAAGATAATCGAGACTTAAATTTTCTTAAATTTTTTTCAAAAAATTAGTAAATTCTTGCCTCGATAACATCTTTCATTTTAATTTTTTAATTTCTTAAAATAAGAGATATTAGGTGAAAATTTATTGATTAATAACTTTATTTTTATATTGCTCATGATGATTCAGAAAAAGGAATGATAATCAAAAATTAATTGTTCTAAATTTTCTTTAAAAAATCAGATATGTTGAAAAAGATGCCATATTTCCAAAAGTATGTTGATTTGAAACAAAAAATCTTGATCCGAAATCTTATAAAAATAAAACACTTTAAATTGAAGAATGATTTTTTAAAGTGCAACCCCAATGTTAATCATTTGAAATATATTTTTCTAAAACAAATTGATAGGCTGATCCAATGTCGTCAGAATAAACGGTAACGACGACTGACGGAGGCCCTCTCGGCCTCTGAGCCCCCCTCGGTATCGGACTTCATGAACAGTATCTCAACCCCCGAGACCCCTCGGTCTCGAGCTGCATGAACAGTACTCGACCTCGAGTTCCAGTCTCGGCCTCGAGCCACAGCTCCCGGGCTCTATGAACACTATCTCAACCCCGAGACCCCTCGGTATCAGGCCGCATGAACAGTGCTCAGCCTCAAGTTCCAATCTCGGCCTCGAGCCACAGCTCCCGGGCTCTATGAACAGTACCTCAACCCCCGAGACCCCCTCGATCTCGAGCTGCATGAACAGTGCTCGGCCTCGAGCCACAGCTCCCGGGCTCTATGAACAGTATCTCAACCCCGAGACCCCCTCAGTATCAGGCCGCATGAACAGTGCTCGCCTCAAGTTCCAATCTCGGCCTCGAGCCACAGCTCCCAGGCTCTATGAACAGTACCTCAACCCCCGAGATCCCCTCGGTCTCGGGATGCAAGAACAGTGCTCGATACGTGGTCTGGCCCTTGAGCCCAGCAACCTACAGCCTCGGGCCACCTGGCATGCTCACGTGGTCCGCCGCACATCCGTAGCAGCGTGTGGCCATACCTCATAATAGCGTATGGTCCATCGCATGTTGCGACTGTGCATGACCATACCCCATTACAGCGTACGGTTCACCACCCGCCTACAACTGTATGCAATCACATCCGCAACGGCGCGCACCAGGTATAACCACAGACGCCATACACCTATGAAGCGTACTGACAAGTGATGCAGGACATCTCCGACATGCACGGTGATGGTACGACCTGTCACTGTCAGCCTCATCTTTTTGTCCGTTATTGGACGAGGTACCTTGAAATCAGCAATCTTCGGAACGAAAGAGTGTATCTTCGAATAGGTATAAAAGCGCACACTCTCACTGTAAGTAGGGATCCAAAAACTCTGGTTTTTCTAGCTTCTTCCTACTAGTTAAATCCTAACTTTCTAGCTTCCTTCCGCAGTCAGTTATTGTCTGTTCCCGAGTGACTAACTTGAGTGTCGAGGGTCCCCACTGGAGCATCCGGTCTTCGGGGACTTTTCTTGCAGGAGTTCGGCGAGGAGGACGTCCGTTTCTTCAGCGTTTGAAGAAAGTGACTCGGCGTCAACAGATTGGCACGCCAGGTAGAGGGAAAAAAAGATATCGAACCAGCAATCTGCAACCTCTCTCCCCGAGCTCTCGAGCCATGGTGACGACCCGTGTGAAAGGGGTCTCTGTCAGTTGCGCTGGGGGGCAGCATCAAGGAGTTGATCCGCTGCGGTTGGCCCCTCAGCTCCCCCAGCCGATGTCCCTGCACCGCCGTACCTCTAGGCGGCTGGACCTTCCGCTCCCCCGATCGACGTCTCTGCGCCTCCCCACAGTAGCTCCAGGAAGACCGGCTTGCCGCCCTAGCCACGCAAGTTCAGTCCTTGGCGGCGGTGGTTCAAGGTCTGCAGCACTAGCAGGCGGCCCCGCGGCAGTCGGAGCCATTCCCATCGGTTCCGGGGGTGGTGTAACCCAGCCAGCATTCCTCCTGGAGGAGATCGTCGATCCCGAAGCTCGCCACCGCCATGCCTCGCCCAAGCCTCACCACCGGGGAGCCTCCAAGAGATCCCGATCGTCCTCTTATCACGCCAGTGTTTCTCCCAAGCGGCGACATGGGAAGGAGGCGGAATGCCCTCGCCGACATCACCGTCACTCTTCTCCATCATCAGAATCCTCGGGGGAGGGATCCTTCGATGGCAGGATAGCCCATCAAGCCGAGCGTCGACTCGATGAGTACAACCAACGGTTGGAGGAACTCAGCCGCCAGATCACCCACCTGCCAAAGGCGAACTATGACAGCCGACCTCCGCTGTCCCGCCGTATCATGGAAGAGCCCATCTCCATCTATTCCGCCTCCCTCAGCTGGATCCATATGACGGGACCTCGGATCCCTGGACCATCTATAAAGTTACAAGGTTCTCATGCAGGTCCAGGGGGCAACCGATTCGCTCATGTGCATCGCCTTCCTTGCCACTCTGAAGAAAGCCGCTCGAGCCTGGTACTCTCGCCTGCCACCGTGGAGTATCGATTCTTTTCGCCAGCTGGAGAAAGCCTTCTTGGCCCATTTTGATGCTATAGGAAGATTCCAAGGGTAGCTGACAGCCTCTTCTCTGTCCAGCAAAGAGCGGCGAGTCCCTGCAAGACTACATCACTCGGTTCAAGGAAGCAGCCCTGGAAGTCTACAATCTTGAGGACTCAGTGGCCACTTTGGCCTTGAAGCGAGCGCATCGTCCGTCTCGCTTCGCATACAACCTTGACAAGAAGCCGCCCGGTTCCTACACCGAACTCTTGACCCGGGCCCAGAAGTATATCCGCGCCGACAAGACTGATTCCTCTCGGCACGAGGCTAGCGGGAGTATCCTCAAGAAGCCAGCTCGCCCTGAGCTCGCTGAAGTCCGGCCCAGGAAGCCCAAACCTCCTCGCCGACTAGACAACCGTCCTCGAGCTCCTGCACAGAGGGACGGTCCTTACACCCCTTTGCTTGCTCCCATCTCCCACAACCTGCTAGAGATATAGGGCGAGTCGTACCTGCCACGCCCTCCTCCACTGAACCCAAAGATACCCGCAACAAGAATTTGTATTGCCGCTACCATCGGGATCACGACCACGACACCGACAACTATCGCCAATTGAAGAAGGCGATAGAGGATTTTATCCAACGTGACCACCTAGGGAATTCGTTCAGAGGAACAACCTGGGTGCTCCTGGTCCGTCGGCGCCTCCGCTATCGGTGATTGACAATGCTCCGACTAAGAAGACGGTGGCGATGATTTCCTGGACGGTAGGTGGTCCGCCCAAGAGGTCGAGGGGGGAGGGGGAGTTAGATCCTGTAATCCCTTTTTTTCAAAAGGGACTTAGAGGGGGTGGTAAATAAAAATGATGATAGCGTCGTCGTGTCCATAACGATTGCTAAGCATCCTGTAAAAAGAATTCTGGTTGATAGTGGGAGCTCGGTGGATGTTTTGAGTTATGATGCTTTCGTTCGCATGAACCTATCACCCGACCTTCTTCGGCCTGTCGCCACGCCCCTGATGGGGTTCACTGGAGATTCCGTGAAGGTCGAGGGGAAGATCACTCTTCCTGTCACGGCTGGCACAGCCCCGCACCAAAGTACAGTCTTCATGAGCTTTCTGTGGTCAGGGTACCCTCGCCTATAATGCTATCCTTGGAAGACCTGGGCTTAATCTTTTGGACGTTGTCATCTCCACTAAGAGGCTACTCGTGAGGTTTCCCACCAGTGAAGGAGTTGGGGAGATGCAAGGGGAGCAGAACCCGCCCGCACTTTGCTGCCATATGGCCCCTAGTCCACAGGGAGTGATGCCTGCACCTGCACCAGAAGTGCTGGATCCTCGGGACCTGGAGAGAAGAGGAGAGCCGGCTGAGCGCCTGCTGGCCTTTCCTCTTGGAGAGGACCCAGCAAAGACAATCCAGGTCGGAGCTCTGCTCCCGGAGGAAGCCCGCAACTAGCTACTCGCTTTCTTGCAAGCCAATGCCGACGTCTTCGCCTGGTCGGCGTCCGACATGCCAGGTATCTCAGAAGAAGTGATTACCCACCAGCTCAACGTCAAGCCGGAGTGCCGACCCATTCAGCAGAAGAAGAGGAGCTTCGCCCCTGACAAATAGAAGGCCGTGGACGAGGAGGTGCGAAAGCTGTTGGCAGCCGGTCACGTCCGTGAGGTGCACTACCCCGATTGGCTGGCAAATGTTGTGATGGTTCGCAAGGCCAGCGGGAGCTGAGGATGTGCGTGGACTTCACCGATCTCAATAAGGCGTGCCCCAAAGACAGCTTCTCACTGCCCCGGATCGACCAGCTAGTGGACGCTACGTCCGGACATGAAACTCTCAGCTTCATGGACGCATTCTCGGGGTACAACCAGATAAGAATGGACTCGGCTGATGAAGAGACCACCTCCTTTATTACTGAAAAAGGGATTTACTGCTACAAGGTGATATCATTTGGGCTGAAGAATGCCGGGGCCACCTATCAGAGATTGATGAATAAGGTCTTTGAGGACCAGATCGGGCGTAACATGGAGGTGTACGTGGACGATATGCTAACCAAGAGCACCAATGCTGCTGACCACGTCGCCGATCTTGCAGAGACTTTTAACAACCTGCGCCGGTACCGGATGAGGCTGAACCCCCGCAAGTGTGCCTTCGGGGTGGCGGCAGGCAAGTTTTTGGGCTTTATGGTGACTCAGCGGGGGATCAAAGCCAATCCCGACAAAATCCAGGCCATCTTGGATATGAGGCCCCCAGCTAATAAAAAGGAGGTGTAACGCCTAACCGAGAAGGTGGCGGCCTTGAGTCGCTTCATGTCAAGATCGGCAGAAAAGTGCCTACCCTTCTTTAAGGCGCTGCGCAAGGTCAACAGCTTCGAGTGGACAAAAGAGTGTCAGGATGCCTTTAAGGAGTTGAAGCAATTTTTATCCACTCTCCCATTGTTGTCCAAGCTGAGGGGTGGGGAGGAGCTCTTCCTGTATCTCGCAGCCTCCCCCGAGGCCGTCAGTTCTATGCTCGTGCGTATGGATGCCGATAGAGTGCAGAAGCCGGTCTACTACACCAGCAAGGTACTTCATGATGCCGAGACCAGATATTTAGGACCGAGAAGATTATCTTCGCCTTGGTGGTCTCTGTCCAACGCTTCCGACCCTACTTGCAAGCTCATCCCATCGTGGTGCTCACGGACCAACCTCTTCGGACCATCTTGTCCCGTCCTGACACCTCTGATCGGCTAGCCAAGTGGGCCATCAAACTGAGTGAGTTTGACTTGTCTATTTGGCCGAGGTCTGCCATGAAGTCCCAAGTATTGGCTAATTTTTTTGGTCGAGTGCACTTGGGCTGAGAAGTGTTCAAAGGAATCGTGTCCGGAGGCGCGCATGGAATCCTCCTCGGCCAAGGAAGCAAGAAAGGAAGAATGGATCTTGCATGTGGACGGAGCAGCAAATTCTTAGGGAAGCGGAGCCAAGCTCATCCTCGCGAGTCCTGAGGGGGAGGTGGTGGAGTATGCCCTTCAGTTTCTGTTTCCAGCCACTAATAATCAGGTGGAATATGAAGCCCTGTTGGCGGGGATGAAGCTGGCCAGGGAGCTCGGTGCGGATCGTCTGAGGGCCTTCACGGACTCCCAGCTTGTCTCCGGGTAGGTTGCTGGGGAATACGAAGCCAGAGACCCGACCATGTCCCGTTACCTTAGCAAGGTGCAATCCCAAGCCTCTCGGTTCTCTTACTTCCGCATCAGCTATATCCCCTGGGCGGAAAATGCTAGGGCCGATGCGCTGTCCCGTTTGGCCACTATGGACGACGGGACCCTGAAAAGGACGTATGTGGAGCACGTGCAGACCCCAAGCATTGAAGCTGCGGATGAAGCATTGCCGGTCGAGCAAGGGCCCTCATGGATGGACGCCTACGTCCGATATTTGATCGACGACACTCTCCCCGAAGACCCCACTGAGGCCAGACTACTCAGCGGCGGGCCCCGAAGTTCCTGATGATGGACGAGAAGCTTTATCAAAGATCATTTTCTTACCCAATCCTCAAGTGCATCGGATCAATCGAAGCAGACTACATCTTGTGGAAAATTCATGAGGTCATCTGCGGGAGTTATCTGGGGGGCAGAGCCCTAGCTTACAAGGCCCTACAGCAGGGGTATTACTGGCTGACCATGAGGGAAGACGCGATCGAGCTTGTCAAGAAGTGTGATAGCTGCCAGCGCCATGCCAATATTCAATGACAGCCGGCTGACCCCCCTGGCGGCGCCTTGGCCCTTCGTCCAGTGGGGTATGGACATCTTAGGACCATTCCCTCCAGCCTCCAGACAGCGCAAGTTCCTCCTGGTGGCCATTGATCACTTCACCAAGTGGATTAAGGCCGAAGCCCTTGCTAAGATCACTTAGAGCAAGGTGAGATCCTTCTTTTGGAAGTCTATCATATGCCAGTTCGGACTACCACACACTCTGGTCACCGACAACGGCCGGCAGTTCGACAACGCACCCTTCCGAGGATTCTGCACCGAACTGGGCATCCATCAGAGATTCACTTCTGTCGGACACCCTCAGACCAACGGAGCGGCCGAGGTAACCAATCGCATCATTCTCCAAGGACTGAGAACCCGACTGGATGATTGCAAGGAACGATGGGTGGAGGAGCTCCACAATATGCTATGGGCCTACCATACAACGCCATGAGCCCCCATCGGAGAGACCCCAGTCAGCCTGGTCTTTGGGTCCGAGGCTGTCATTCCGGTGGAGATAGGCTCCCCGAGCCCTCGGGTGGAGTCATATAGTGAGGAAGATAATCTGGACCAGCTACGGGCCAACCTCGACTAGGTGGAGGAGGTGCGAGATCGAGCGTGGCTCCGGATGGCGGTCTACCGACAACAAGCTGCCAAGTATTACAACGCCCACGTGTGCCCCAAGACTTTCCTGCCGGAAGACCTGATCCTTCGACGAGCCGAAGTCTCGAAGCCGACGGAAGGAGGCAAGCTAGCTCCGAACTGGGAAGGGTCCTACCGGATCATCGAAGCACTACGTCACGGAGCATACAAGATTGAAGAGCTGGATGAGAGGCCGCTCCCCCGGACATGGAACGCTGACAACCTTCGTTGGTATTATCAGTAGTGCATTTCCTTCTTACATTAAATACCATGCCTGTATTCTTTTGGGTTTTCACCCCTCATTTCATATTAATAAACTTGAGTTCTAGTATCTCAGTTTTTCAACCAAAAGCCCTGGGCCAGCCAGGCACAAAGCACAGTATACCACTGGCAGAGCGATGTACCATCGGCTCTCAACAACAAGCCCGACCCCGGTCGGCAACTAAAGCTCGAGGCCAGCTCGGCACCTAAAGCCCTGGGCCAGCCAAGCAAAAAGCCCTGGGCCAGCCAGGCACAAAGCCCAGTGTACCACTGGCAGAGCGATGTACCATCGGCTCTCAACAACAAGCCCGACCCTGGTCGGCAACTAAAGCCCGAGGCCAGCTCGGCACCTAAAGCCCTGGGCCAGCCAGGCAAAAAGCCCAGTGTACCACTGATAGAGCGATGTACCATCGGCTCTTAACAATAAGCCCGACCCCGATCGGCAACTAAAGCCCGAGGCCAACTCGACACCTAAAGCCCGAGGCCAACTCGACACCTAAAGCCCTGGGCCAGCCAGGCACAAAGCCCGATGTACCACTGGTAGAGCGATGTACCATCGGCTCTCAACAATAAGCCCGACCCCAGTCGGCAACTAAAGCCCGAGGCTAGCTCGGCACCTAAAGCCTGACCGCCAGGCAAAAAGCCTTGAGCCAGCCAGGCACAAAGCCTAGTGTCCCACTGGCAGAGCGATGTACCATCGGCTCTCAACAACAAGCCCGATCCCGGTCGGCAACTAAAGCCCGAGGCCAGCTCGGCACCTAAAGCCCTGGGCCAGCTAGGCAAAAAGCCCTGGGCCAGCCGGGCACAAAGCCCAGTGTACCACTAGCAGAGCGATGTACCATCGGCTCTCAATAACAAGCCCGACCCCGGTCGGCAACTAAAGCCTGAGGCCCGCTCGACGCCTAAAGCCCTGGGCCAGCCAGGCAAAAAGCCCTGGCCAGCCAGGCACAAAGCCCAGTGTACCACTGGCAGAGCGATGTACTATCGGCTCTCAACAACAAGCCCGACCCCGGTCGGCAACTAAAGCCCGAGGCTAGCTCGGCACCTAAAGCCCTGAGCCAGCCAAGCAAAGAGCCCTGGGCCAACCAGGCACAAAGCCCAGTGTACCACTGGCAAAGCGGCATGCAATTGGCCCCTAGAAGCTCGAGTCTATCTCGGCCTTCCGAGTCCAATACTCCATCGGTCCCCGGAAGTCCATTTTCCTCGACTCTAGGATTTAGTCCTACATGGCTAAGTCGAGGTTATTCAAGAATGAATTAAGGGTTGCTCCTTGGTATAGACGAAGCCCCTAAGGGTCCCACGTCGACAGCCAAAGGACTTAGGGTAGAAGCTACAATTGGGTAAAGATAATTCTCATTGAAGGAAAAATTGTACTTCATTAATTTGAAGTGTTTACAAACACCAACCAAGTCGGGGTCAGAAAAAAAAAACGAAATAGGAAGACTTTGACTAAGTATGAGGGAGACTTACCACGGTGGGAGATGAGACCCGCCGACTGAAGGTTTTCCTCTGTTAGAAGCAGGTTGTACCGAGGGATGTCGGTAGTTAACAACTGCCCCAACGCTTCTTTGTCTCCATAAAGGACGGTGAAATTCATGTTACCTCGGAGGTCGGGGTCCCCCCACCGGGGCTTAACCTGGTCCAGATTGACAAAGAAAAATCGGGATTTCCATCCCTTGACGGATGTAGGAAGAAGAAGCTTAAGGACTCGGTCGGGTCGGGGCTGGAACAGCCACTAACCCTTCTGAGCCCGAAGGATGTAGAAAGAGCGAAAGAGGGAGACTCGAGGGGTAACGTGAAGGTGATGACAGAGGACGATGAAGGCACTAACGACCCGAAGGGAGTTCGGGACCAGTTGAGAAGGGGTCAAGGAGTAATAGTCAAGGAGGCTAATAAAAAAGGAGGTAAGGATAGGTGAAGGCCCACCCTCAGGGAAATTTCATAAATGGCCACTCGGCCGGGTCGAGAAAAAATCACTCTATCATCGGGAGTCGGGAGATAGAGCCCGACATCCTGGGGGATTTGGTAACGGACCCGGATGTTCGCCAAATCCTGGCCTGTTACCATGGAGGCAACCCCCTCCGGGGATTCCGCTCTCACCCTCGAGGAGGTGCCGACCTCCGTCCGGCATCTCCTCGATGGGGCCTTGCCAGCCGCCACTGGGAATCTCCCTGCAAGAGCCTCACCAGCAACCCGCCGCCGAGCCAGAGGGATGCGGTCCTCCGAATCAGAGGACCACTCAAGAGAAGGTGAAGGAAAGGGGAGGAGAAAAGGAGAAGCTCGAAGCCTCTCGAAAGAAGGACGATCCTCTGAATCGTCCTTCGAGGTCCAGGATTAGGAGCTCATTGCTAGAAAAAGGAACAGAGAGGTCTAAAAGAGGCGGAGAGCTGACCTGAGGAAGAAAATGGCGTGCGCATGCTCTTAGGTTGCAGGGAAGGCCAGGAGGCAGAGGATCAGAAGATCAGAGGAAGAAGACAACGATGGCAGAGCAGCATGGCCAGATTCAACTCCCATCCGAGTTTTATTCAGTTTCAAATTGTCCCACCTTGTCTCGTTAGCCACGTGGACCCCCACCATAGGCTGGGCTACCTCGGTGATCGCTCGACGCGTGATACGATCTGCCTCCGGCCAATGATGGGATGCCGCTGACGTCATCGTTATAATAGGCAATGATGGTGCGACTTTCCTCACAGACTTCGAAGGATCAACCTTGCCTCGAGGACGATCGCCGCAGATCGGGTGGATGGTAGTGGCCGCCCTTTCACATCCCCTATGTCGCCTGCATAAAGTCATCGCAGCGTCCGGAGACACGTGTCTGAGGGCAGTTCGCAAAGGATGGGGATCAGCCACGTGGGAGGTGACACCCCTTTCGCTTTGCTGGGATAGGCCCGCTTTGTCTCAGGGATGAGAGGGCATTTGATATGGTTGATCCAACGCCGTCAGAATAAACGGTAACGGCGACTGACGGAGACCCTCTTGGCCTCCTGAGCCCCCCTCGGTATCGGACTTCATGAACAGTATCTCAATCCCCGAGACCCCCTCGGTCTCGAGCTGCATGAATAGTGCTCGGCCTCAAGTTCCAGTCTCGGCCACGAGCCATAGCTCCCGAGCTCTATGAACAGTATCTCAACCCCCGAGACCCCCTCGGTATCGGGCCGCATGAACAGTGCTCGGCCTCGAGTTCCAGTCTCAGCCTCAAGCCATAGCTCCCGGGCTCTATGAACAGTACCTCAACCCCCGAGACCCCCTCGGTCTCGGGATGCATGAACAATGCTCGATACGTGGTCTGACCCTTGAGCCCAGCAACCTACAGCCTTGGGCCACCTGACATGCCCACGTGCTCCGCCGCATATCCGTAGCAGCGTGTGGCCATACCTCATAACGGCGTATGGTCCATCACATGTCTGCGACTGTGCATGACCATACCCCGTTACAGCGTACGGTTCACCACCCGCCTACAACTGTGTGCGGTCACATCCGGTAACGGCGTGCACCAGGTATAACCACATACGCCAGACACATGTGAAGCCGTACTGACAGGTGACACAGGACATCTCCGATATGCACGGTGATGATACGATCTGTCACTGTCAGCCTCATTTTTTTGTTCGTTATTGGACGAGGTACCTTGAAATCAGCAATCTTTAAGAACGAAAGAGTGTATCTTCGAACAGGTATAAAAGCACACACTCTCACTGTAAATAGGGATCCAAGAACTCTGATTTTTCTACCTTCTTCCTACTAGTTAAATCCTAACTTTCTAGCTTCCTTCTGCTAGTCAATTATCGTCTGTTCCCGAGTGACTAACTTAGGGTCCTCATCGGAGCATCCGATCTTCGAAGACTTTTCTTGCAGGAGTCTGATGAAAAAAAAACATTCGTTTTGTTAACGTTTGAAGAAAGTGATTCGACATCAACACAAATTCTATTAACCTCAATGATTTATCTTTTTTCTAAGTTGTTACTATCATAATAAATTATCTAAACTCTTGAAAAGTAACAGCTATGGATAAAAATTGATCTTAAATAAATTAAGCAATACTTTTTTTTCAAAAATGGACGGACAAAATAAAATCGTACCTTCCTCGGATGGTTGGCTAAGTAGTCGAGTCTCCGAGGCATTTTGGATCGATACGGAACTGGGAGTTTGACTCCCTCAGCACCGGGCTTCCATCCATTCCAGTTCCGAAAGAAAATCTAAGTTTAAATAATTATAATAGTTTTATATATTTTTTTCTTGTCATGTTTCGCACTAGCAATTACTAGCAATCGACACGAGGATAGGCAATGATAAGAATAACCAGCAGCTTTTACACGTGGAGGTTGGACGGATCATATACGTCAAATCACGGACCTGTCATGGAATGGTGCGAACTGATGGTGGTGGTGGTGGTGGGCACTCGGATGCTTAACGAGGGCGCGGGGCCATCGGCGGCCCCACTTCTCATTCCCTGACGCAGGCTTTCACAAGGTGGTGGGTGCCACGATGGGTCACGATTCAGCTAATGGCAAATGAAAGAAGCCTCCTCATTCGAAGTGGTATAGATTATCAAGTGGTTTAAAGTTTATTGGCAGCTTAGCAAGAGTTAAAACTGCGAGAGAATGGATTCCATAAATCCCACTTGAATGTGGATCGACTTTTCCTCTCTACTTTCCAGAAAGCAAGCCGGCGAGCAAAGGACAAAGGACTGTATTACGTTTGAGAACAGCAGAAATATTCTGTACCTAGAACCTTGTCGACTTCAATTGTTAGCATAGAAATCGGATTAAAAGCACTAATTATCTATTAGATTTGGCATTTAGCTGGGTCTGGCTTCCTGTTTATTCTTCTTTCCTCGCCTCTTTTCCTACGTTATAACTTGGTTTTGTTTAAACAGTGGCGATCGCTCACTAGCAACCCCAAAAAATTAACATATCGTGTGATCCTTTTCCTGCATATTTCTTACTTGAAAATAAGCCGCCACCAATGTGAGGACTGCTTTCCTTTATCCCATGCCTTTTCTACAAACATTTTGTCTTTCCCCCCTTTAACATAACTTTGCCTATCTATCTATCTATATATATATATATATTTAACTGAGGAAAGAAGCAGAAGATGATGATGAAGAGAGAGAACTTCATAGTTTGGAGTATGACCCTTTCTTAGTGCCTCTGAAGTATATCATACCTACATGCCCAGTGCTGGGTTCTCTAATTGGGTGGTCTTCAAAACACAAGCAACTCCAAGTTCACCATGTGGTCCCACAGAATATGCTTCAGCGTTCACTCTAGGAGGATACCCTCGACTACTATACATCTAACCCTATACAATATACCAATCATATCAGATGTCTCAGTTCTAAAATTTATTTCTATGAAACACGATCTTGAACTCGTTCCAGTGGAAAGCTTTTTCTTTTTTCATCAGATACAGTGTTTTTTTTTTTCCCCTGCATGTCAAAGATATGATCCTAAAAGATGAACAAATTCTTCTAATAATTTGAAGATTATTCTGCTAGAAAGTAAGAAATAAATGGCAAGTTAACTCCAGGACTTGATTATAACTTGGCAGTTCTATTAGCAAATCACATAGAGTCTGCTAGAGGTGTTTCTTTTAGATCAAAAATTTATCCTTAAAATTTAATAGCCAAGGCCATATTGTGGGCAGAAACATCAAAAAACAATGGATGGAACTACCAATTTCCAAAAAGATTAGCCCTAAGCATAGCAAGCGAGCTTGCTAATATTTGTCAGCTTTGAACAACTTTTAAGTTCTCCAAAACTCTGGTATTGCACTTCTCTTCGTGTTACTGTCTTTGCTGTGAACAGGCCGCTGGCAAGGGCACTTAAATCCAAAACCAAAGTCGTCGTCAACAATTCAACTGCTTGCCTCAATACCAAAGATGGAGAGTGCACATGTCCAACATAAGTTTGACAGACTATGTGGAAGCTTTCAGTGAAAAGAGTGTCACTCAGAGAACAGCCGAGTGTCACAATATTCTTGCCACTGATGGTATTAGAACAATTTTTAAATATTATCATTTGGATCCTAGCTTTCTAGACAGATGGGATCAAAGGGAAATACTTGTAGAGCTGACCCAGCCAAATCTACATGACAAGGCATATGGATAAGATTGTTTTCAACAATTAAATATGAAATCTAAGAAATTCTATGTCTGGATAAGGTTGAACTTCCATCATCATCTTCTCACCAAGATAGCACTATCAACAATCTATGCTAATATCAAGCTTATATACGCTTTCAAAGAATATTTCCACACACCATCTTATAAATTTCTATTCAAGTAAAAGCACATATTGAAAAATGCTGCGTTATGTAGTGAACAATCTAAATTATATCATAGAATGTACAAGGACCAAGAAGTAAGATATAATATACATTAAACAATATCCAAGTTGTAACACGTACCTTCTTGTTATTGAAAGAGAGTGGGAATGTGCTTTCTTTGAAGGGTTGCTTTTAGGCGCCACAATATGCATATGACAATCCAGAATTTCAGCGATTGGAAGTTGCTCTTAGGCACTCCAGGGCACATTGTTTTCCAGTTAGGTGTTCAACCAATCCTTTGATGTGGAAAGATAAAAATTGATGTTTAGATATTGTGCACACAAATCATTGCAGTGCTTAACAAAATGCATTACAATTATCCACATGCATGAAGTCAAGCTCATGCAAGTTAACTATATATTTCAAGGTTTTGAAACTACTTACTGAAACAGTCCTCTATTTGCTAACCATATGCAAGTTATAACCATTCATGCATACAGAAAAATACAATAATATTTATGACAATTAGGACTGGAAGTGGGCTCAGGCTGGCCCATGGCCCATCAAACTAACTGGACTTTGGGTCAGGCCTTAGGTTAGGCTTGAGCTAAGTCGGATTGGGTCTAGGCTTAGAGTTAGAACCCCCAAAAAAAAAATCATATTAGGTTCGGGCCATTACATGACCCAACCCAAACCTAGTCCAAAGCTCTAGCCTAAAGAAGGCCCGAAACATTGGCCCTTAATCAGGCCCAAATTTGATGAGAATTCAATCTCAAAACCTTAAGATGTGATGGGCCTTTTAACTCTTATGCTGGATTTCCAATCGACTGTATGAGAATAGCTATCCATCATAGCAAATTTTCTCTAGTGATGAGGTACAATTATTTTAATGCTACTTACTTTTGTGCAAGCATTTAAAAACTAAAAACTAACTCCATTAGCCTAATTTTTGGCTCAAATGGTTTGTTGTGGGTTAACCCAATTGATTTCGGGCTAAGCTTGATCCTAGGCTCAGGCTCGGGCTTGGATTCTGAAAGAAGTTTAGGCCTTGAGACCAGTTTGAAGCTTGAAAAAAGAAAAAGGATTGAGTTCAAGTTAGGGCATGGCCAAACCCAGCTTGACCTACTTCCAGCCCTAGCGACAATGATGGTTAAAAGTATATTGGAGAATGATTGAAAGGTCCTAATTTTAAATAACCTCAGTTTTTTGTAGATGCTTGTTGGTCTTTGCAATGTACTAGGAAACAATTGCTACAATTCAAAGAGATATGTTACCATTGGTGTAATGGCGGCAGTCATGTTTACCAACAATCAGATCAGTTGACCAGACTTCATTGAATCGATTGGTCGCACCTACACCATCATCTATAGAAAATCCAACAAACCAGCATCTACTTTTAGGTACCCTTCTCAATGTCCTCTTGAGAACAACTCCTGGGAAAGAGAACAAAGGGTTAGAGTCCTATAAACTATATCACTAGTCTTATGTACATGTTATTTTTGTTACCAAATAATTTTGAGTTTCAATAAATAAATAAATAAAACGCAAGCCTTTTGGACAATATTATCAGCCTTTCAGGTGCTACCGATCATGATAAAGAGACATCAGGCATATTTATTTGCAATGAGATAAACAAATTACAGGGACTTAAAGAAAACCGACAGATACTGAAGTAGGAGCAACCATAATAAACTAATGGCCAACAATAATTGAAGCACTATTAGCTGTCTCTGGAGGCTTCTTCCAAGTGGGACATATAACACTGAAGCCACTAAAGACTTGCATGCGCATGCGCGTGCAGAGAGAGAGAGGGAGAGAGCCTAGACTCTTTAACATGAAATCATTAAGAAACCTTAGAATCTACTTAAGGTGCAGATTTTCATTTTCGTTGATAAGGATCTTCTGCTGGCAAATGCTTTCATGCATGGAGTTAGGTTAGGTTTAATGACAGCAATTACAGAATGGTTGATGTTATGCAGGACAGCCTTACATGATTGACATAGCACATGTGATGCAGCTATCATTCTGGATACTGCTACCAGATGCAATTAAAATATGCATATAATGGCCTTTATGCCGCAGGCATTTGGGCCACATTTAGTCACATTCAGACTTGACTTTCAAACTGGTTTAGACCAAAAACTTTACATGTTGCACTCCTAGGATAAGTTCCAATGATCATTACATTAATTTAGAAATTCTCAATAGCTTTCCTTAGAAAGATGAGCTGCATGTAGTGTAATTGAATTATGATTTCGGTAGCTTTATATACAGGGACAGCCATTCCCAAAAATTTAGGGAAAATATATGAAAGCTATAACCCAAATAATATGAGCAAATTGAAGGGGGCAATGCTGGAGGCCTTTTCTTTTTCTAGATAAAATGGTGAAAGGTATCAAGCAAACATTTGATATATGGCTGTAATTTGTTAGAGGCGGTAAATGCCAAGGGAACCACAAAAAGATACCTGAGCTAGATTCAGGTTATAAAATTTTTTTTCTCTAAATGGAAGCCCAGATTGAAATTTAGGAGAGAAGCAAGATCAAACCAAGGTCTCTTGTATCCAAACAAGAGACTTTACCAACTCAACTAGTTGGCACCCTCATTATAAATGGGATATCAGTAGTACTGAAATAATAGAGGGCCAAAATGTATAAACTCCAATATGATTTTTGAAAGGCGATATTCCAGGATGCTAAAACCACAAATTATCTATCATCAGAAGATAGTATGTTTAGGATAGGATGCAAGCATGAGAGGGCATTCCCAGCCAAAATTTATTGCATCAAATGAGGGTTCACCTGGAATTTTCCACCCAGATAGAGCTGCAACTGCTGCATAAATATTCTCAGGATCTTGAGGTTGAAAATCAAAAACAAATGCCTGGAGAGAAGAACACATAGGAGTATGCTTGTCAGTAATCTGTAGTTTTCTTCAAAAGAATGATGGGGACAAAATGTCTACACATTCATTTAAAGCTCTTCAAATAATAGGAGCCAGGATAATTGTAATCTTTTAACATTCATAAAACAACAAGGAAGAAAAACTAAAATGCAATCCCCTAAAAGAAATCAGGACCAACATTCCTAGCATGGCATTTTGAAGGTATTTAGGGATCTACCTTTCTGATATTACTTATGCATAAAAACAACAGTTTTGCCCTTAATATCAGGTAGTTTATTTCCATTTTTATTCACCTCCACAAAGGTCATCCACATCTCATGGAACATTAACAAATAGACCCCAGGTTCCCAAGCAAAAATTCATTGAATTCTGCTGAAGCATTTTATCCACAGATGGCCTCCAATATCATAAAGAAAGTTTGCCCATCTCCAACTGAGATTAAACTCCAACAGAAATAAAACTTGATGATTGAGAAAGTCTTAATTCTCTTTTGATATTTTTTATGGCTTTTGTTAAGAACTGAACATAGTTTTCCAAACAACTTTACTTTCTGTACTTCACAAATGGCTGATTATGGAAGATTAACTAAAGGAACTCCTTAAAACTTCCTAAAACAGGCATCCATCCGATGAATCAATCAATGAATTATAAAATAATATTAAAAGAGACCATTAACTTTATTCCCTAGATTAGGAAAATCCTTTAACTACACCTTGCTCACCAGGAATCCTCATATGCATGCTCATTTTCCTGATCTGACTATTTCTAGATTCAAATTTTCCAACATCTTGCATATGGTTCGACATGACTCCAGTCAATTAACACGACACCATCCAAAAAAGGAGCACACCATGGAGTTTCATGCTGAACAAGAGTAGTTTGTCTAGACAGTTGATGAAAATTGACTCATGGTTTGTGCAAATTACAAGAAAAAAAATAAAAGCCTTCTGGTTTCACCATGCTAGTTGTTTAGCAAATTGTCGTTCCCTCTACATGTCCCTATATGTTGTTAATGAAATTATCTAGCTTTAATTTCTATCAAACAGCAACAGTTACCCCTTAAATTCTCGAACACTCTGCTTTCCAAGCCAAGAAAAATGTGTCAGAAGTTTTAATCAGAAAAAAAGGGATAAATTTTTCAAATATGTATTATTCAATTTGTTACAAGCTAATACAGTGGCATGAGCTATGAAGCAGACCTTGATAACATATATGTGAGCACATAGATGACACAGGATAAGGGCAAGACAATAAGACACTTCTCAAAAAAGGGGAGAGAAAGAATTATGTTATCTTGCTAAATGGATAATCAAGGATCAATTAGCTACACTATTTCTTCCGATCCACAAGCTACACCTATTGTTAACATGGCTAAATCTCACATATTGGAATCACCAAATAAGCCCAAGTCTGGTACTAGAAATTGTCCTCCACTGGCTTAAACACAAAGGTGAAGTTCTCATAAAGTTGGTCTAAACCAATTTTTAGGTTTCTTAGCATGATGGCTCCCGGTCCACAACCGTCTTGATCCTTGAATCCTCAACCCTTTTACATCCGTCTCGTCTCATATAAAACTGCACCTCTTTTCTGGAATAGTAGCAGTTCTACCTACCGAGAGAAAACTCCCGGCGGTGGCAAACGAAGTCACACATTCTCATTTACACTACTTGTCGAACAGTTGCAGGACAATAAAAGACCACTCAGAGAAAAATAACAAAGCCAATGCCAGACCAACGGAGAAGCAGAAATGCTATTAAAAAAAAAAGATCAATCTAGAAGTTAAAAAGAATATATATTAATCGCAGAACAACAGAAACATCCAAGAAAAAAATCTATAGCAGAATAGGAGACACGAAAAGATTGGATTTTGAGAGAAAGCAGCGTCGTCGAATGAACAGAAAAACAACAAGCGATCAAAGTAAAAAAGAGAGGAGGTGAAGCGAATGAGACAGAGACCGGAGGGCGAGATGGATCGGGCTTGATGATGACCATGAAGTGCTGCAGGTCCCAGAGGTCGACAGAGTAAGCGGCGGACATGAGGATCTGGGCGGGACCCTTGGCGGCCCTCAATGGCACTGCCGCCACGTACACGGCGGCTCTGCCCTTCCCCTCCTGGAGAGAAGGAGAACGATCCGGAGGAGTTTTCGGCGAAGCCAGGAGCGTAGCAGAAGCCATTAGCGAAGCTTTCCACCAAGATAGCGTGGCCGTGCGTCATTAATGAAGGCACGCGCGCAACACGCGAGATAGAGCGTGGATGAAAACTCGGCGTCCATTGCCGGAAAAGAATGCTGAGTAATCTATTCGAATTATTGATAATTTAAATAAAATTTATTCAATATATTTAATATATATTTGAATGATAATTTATTCTGTAATGATAATCTCAGAAAAAATGGTTATCATAAAACCGGATATATTATAATCTAATAAAATTTTTTTAGCTAAATTATTCTTATCTTTTTTTTGTAAAAATAAAATTATTTCTTTTTTCAAACAAAATTATTTCCTTCTTTTCTTCTCTTTTATTATGTCTCACCACCGTTATCTCCTTTCTCGTACCTTCAAAAAAAAAAAATGATATATTCATCCATAAAAGAAAAATAGAGAAAAAAAATTAAAAAAAAAAAACAAAAAACCAAAAAATATAATTATAAGAAAACTCTAATTAAAAAAATAAAAAAAAAAATATTACTAAAAAAAAAAAAATTAATTTAAAATTAATTTAAAAATAATAAAAAATTAAAAATTAAATTAATTAATTAATATATCACTAATTAAATTAATAAAATTAAAAATTAAAAATTAATTAATTAATTAATTAATTAAATTAAATTAATTAAAAATTAATTAATTAATTAAATTAAATTAAATTAAATTAAATAAATTAAATTAATTAATTAAATAAATTAAAATAATTAAATAAATTAAATTTATTGATTAAATTAATTAATTAATTAATTAAATTATTGATTAAATTAATTATTAAATTATTTAATTTTTAATTTTAAAATATATTTTTAAAAAAAATTATATTATTTTTAAAATTTTATTTTTTAAAATATTACATTAATTAATTAAATTAAAATTTTAATTACATTTTTATTAATTTAATATTTAAAAATAAAATAAAAAAAATATATTATTCTATTAATATTAATTAATTTTATATAATTAAAATATTAAAATAAATTAATCTTTAAAATACAATAAATAATTATGATGATTGAAAGTTTAAAATCAAAAAATTGAATAAATGTTTAAGATTAAATATATTTTAATCTTAAAAAAATAAATATAGTATCTTCTACTTATATATAAATATTTTGATTTAGGGGTATTTTGAGATATTTTAGAATTTTTAATAGATTTGATTTGGTATATGGATTTGATTTAGGGGTATTTTAAAAATTTGATATTATATGACTGATAATCTGTTTGTCATATCAAACACATTAATCAATATATTGTAACATTACCTCTGTATAGCAAACACAGTTATCAATAATTCATCTAGTGGCAATCTATCTTTTAGATAATCCATATTACTACCATTTAGATTGTGTTTCGTGCCTTTCAGCAATCCTGAATAGTAATGTGGATTACCCTACAAGATAAATTACCACTTGATGGATTGCCAATAATGTTGATTACTGTATTTGGTATACACAGGTAATGTTACAATAATTTGATTACTGTGTTCAATATGGACAAACAAATTACTAG
>UESW01004865.1:68911-181610 GCA_900491605.1 Calamus simplicifolius
GGCTATGGCTGCCCTATATATGTATTTGCATGGGTGTATGATACGAGCATCTGATGCGCATCTTTATGCATCGAAAATAATGCACAGAGATTTTTTCTATTATGCTATGCTAGCACGGCTCGCTACAGGATGCAAGCCATGCTGACATGGCTCATCAGTGCTAGAGGTTGACCCAGCATAGTCCACATGCTTAACTCAAAGTGGATCATATCGTGCCTATCCATATAAACATTTCTAATATTACTAAAAAATATATATACATATATTTTTTTGAAAGGGTAAATAGCTTGTCATAGTCGTATTTTTTTTTCTGACCCTTTAGAGAAAAGTTTTTAAATTTAAATTTTATCTTTTATCTTTGTCTAACATAGCATGAATCCTATGTTGTCGAACCTGGACTAACTTGCTAAATAAATTATATTATTATTATTTTAATACTAATTTTGAAGAAATCAAATAAAATAAACTAGATGTGCTTATCTTTTTAAGTACTTGTTGTTGGCATGACCCATCATCAGATCCGTGACGGGTTATGCCATCTTCCATCTTTAATCTTTATTACTTTATTATTCTCATTTGAAAGGAAAACCAGCCTTATATCCTCTCTTTTTTCTTTTTTCTTTTTTTGATAAGATGGGCGATCACACTAGTCTAGTATGGGTCAGCTCAGATACATCAGATTGCAAAATTTGTAACAACACAGGGGGACATGGTTCACCCATCGTCCATATCCTATATCCTACATGCTGAGCCACGACCGTCGCTGCCCAGTCAGCTGCCGTGTTGGCTTCACGGAATACATGACGAATCTGGACAGTTACTACCTCCTGAAGCATGGTCCAAATATCTCTCAAGATCGGATTGGTGGATACATCAGGAGCACTCTCTTTCCGCATCCACTGTATGACAATCATAGAGTCTCCCTCAATAACAAGCCTCTGAGCTCGAAGAGTCTGCAAAGCATAAGAAATACCAGCCCATGCAGCGTAAAGCTCAGACATGGGGACAGAGAAGTCCAGAGAACCAAATCCACCAGCCGCAATCATATTGCCCTGTGGACCGCGTATGATGAAGGCCGAACCAGCTAGTCTGCCGCGAACACTCCCATCAAAGTTGATTTTGACAAACCCTGGAGGAGGGGGCTCTCAGGAAATGAATATCGTACGACGGTTCACTGCCGAAGCAGCAGGGGAACCCCAGAGGCCAGAGGTGTCAAAACCAACAGAATGAAGAGCACGGGCACAATCCGCGGACAATGATCTGATTTTCCTCATAAGCTGATGTGAAGAAATACCGTCCTCCGAGAAAATAATCTGATTCCTCGATAGCCAAATCTGGTATGCCGTGACCGCCCAGAGACCACGTATGTGTTGAGGAGCCATCCGGAGATCCTGGAGAAAGATAGGATGAGGAGAACCGTAGACATCCACTCTATACTCATAGCCCATCAGATGTCAAATCCATCTAGCTCTAGGGCATTTGAATATAGCATGATCGGTAGTCTCATCCTCCATACTGCACAAGGGACAGGTCGGCTGGATAGACAGACCCCTATGGAGAGCATAGCACTCATCGGTAGGCAGTCCCAAAGAAGCTTTCAGATAAAAAGCTGAACCCTAGGAAGAGTGGGAAGCATCCATATCCACGCAGCATCCTTCGTTTCTTGAGCCTGAGGCCTAAATATCTTGATAAGATCCCTGAGAGGGGCCCTAGTGAGGGAGGATCTCTGCCATAGCCTCACATCAGCGGAGGGACAAGAGATAAGAGGATCGATAGAATCCGCTGAGATAGATCCTCACCAAATAGACTAGTCACCATGGGGGTATTCCAGGAGGGAGGGACTGATGAGATCAAATCCTTAACCCTCGTATCAGTGGGAATATAGTGCTAAAAAATGAGGGCCATCGAGACAGAGGAAGCTCAGAAATCCACGAATCCTGAATGGCATCTATAGAGTGACCATCATCACCATCCAAGAGATATTCTTCCGAATAGAGTCGCCAACCTGGCACACCTCCTTCCAAAAGGAGGAACTACCCCTGGGCGACAAATGAACTCTTCTGGCTTCAATCACCGTATCTTGCATGCATGACCGAGCTCCAGAGACAGTGCGGCTACAGAAGGAAGCGAGAAGCATGTCTGGCCAATAGAGCTTGACGCCTAACCAACAAGGATTGGATCCCGAGACCCCCTTCATGAATAGGCATACATATCTTGTCCCAAGATAGAAGATGAATACCATCCGTCTTGCATAGAAGCCCATAAAAAATCTCTAAGCCATCTCTCAATCCTCCTCAAGCAAGTAGTCGGGATGGCCGTATTCGACAACATATAGAGCGGAAGGGAAGAAAGAACCGATCGAATAATGGTGATCCGAGCCATCATAGATAGATCAGTGACATGCCAACCCTTGATACGCTGATGAACCCGCCTCTCTAGGTCCACAAAATCAGAGCAGCGAGGACGTCTGCCAGTCATGGGGATCCCCAGATACATAAAATGATCAGTCTGAGTAGTGATACCCAACCGATTAATGATAGCTTCACTGGTGGGTCTGGGAGTCTTCGGGCTAAAGCAGATAGAAGACTTCTGAAGATTGACCTTCTGGCCCGAAGCTTGACAATAGCACTGAATAATGGAATCAAAGGAAGCCGCATTTTCAGTAGAGGCCTGGCCCAGAAGTATACAATCATCAGCAAACAAAAGATGAGAGATGGAAAGACCCGCATCCCTCACGCTAAAAGGGACAATCCTCTGGTTGTACTGAGCCTGATGGAGAGCTCGAGAGAGATCATCCACAGTCAATATGAACAGAAGGGGAGATAAAGGGCATCCCTGACGTAATCCAACCGAAGACTGGAAAAACTCAGTCGGGCTCCCATTGATGATCAAAGAAAAGGAAGGCCTCTGGATGCAAGCCATAACCCATTCAGTAAAGCTCTCATCAAAACCAAACACCTGAAGAGAACGATACAAGAAGTTACAGCTCAGTCTATCATAAGCCCTCTCCATATCAAGCTTAATGGCCATAAGACACCGTCTCGCAGGGGCTCTATGAAGGTCGTGCATAAACTCCTGAGTGATAAGGACATTATCCGAGATAGACCATCCTTTGATAAACGCCCCTTGTTCCTCAGAAATAATACGGGGGATCACAGTACGGAGGCGAGAAGCTAGGAGATGGGCACAAACCTTGTACATAGTAGTACATAGACTAATCGGTCTAAAGTGCTGTGGTAGAGAAGCATCCGGGCGTTTAGGCACAAGGGTAATAAGAGTGCGGTTCCAATCATCAGGAATATGCTTAGATTGGAAAACATTTTGGATAGCCTGAACCATTTCCTGCCCAATGATATCCCAATAATGACGGAAAAAGAAGGGCGGGAACCCGTCCGGCCCAAGAGCCTTATCCGGACCAAGCTCCCAAAGAGCCTAACGAACCTCCTCTGGACAAATAGGCCTGACAAGCAAGGCGTTATCCGAAGAGGATACCTTCCGGGTATCAGAAACCTGAGTAACCGGAACCCCATCGCCCAAAGTTTTAGACCATCTGGATTGGAAGAAATGAAGAAGCTGAGAACGAATATGGTGAATATCCTCCTGATAATTCCCCTCAGCATCCACTAACCGCCGGATTCTGTTGGCTGCCCGCCGCTTTAGTGTAGCCTGATGGAAGAATCTGGTATTACGATCCCCTTCACGGATCCACTGAACCCTGGATCGCTGCCTCCAATATAACTCTTGCTGTCGAAGAAGGGAGTGATGACGAGCAAGATTCTCTCGCAACAAGGAGAGATCAGAGTCCAATAGAAAACCGTTGAGGTCCTCCTTCGACTGAATGGCACAAATAATAGATTCAGCCTTCTCCACTTGCCTAACCAGATCCCCAACCTCCAATCTATTCCATCTGGAGAGTCTACGGCTGGCCAAAATAAGACGATGAGAAATCCGATAGGCTGCATTACCCCTGATAGGAAGGTGCCAGATCTGGGAAATGATAGTCCGAGCAGTAGAGTGACCGTCCAGAACCATTCATATCTAAACTGTTTCCTCAGATGAAGATCAGCCTCCAAGGAAATCAGAATAGGACAGTGATCCGAGGCAATCCTAGGAAGGTGAGTAACAGTGACAGCAGGGTATTTTTGGAGCCACTGAGGTGTAGCCAAAGCTCTGTCAATTCTCTCCCAGACGCGAGATGTCCCCTGCCGATTATTGCACCAAGTAAATTGGGGCTCCGAATACCCCAAATCCATCAGCCCTGTAGATCCAATGAATGATCTAAATTCATTAATATCAGCAGAATTGGTGACTGGCCTACCCCCTCTCTTCTCATTGGCTTCGGTAATACAGTTGAAATCACCAGCAATAATGGAAGGAATCCCTTGAGATAGGAGGGAAGTCAAATCGGACCAAAGAGTACGATGCTCACGGTAATCCGTACTGGCGTAGACTGCCGATATGATCCAGGGATCAGAAGTTCCTTCTGAGACAGCAAGATCTATCTGTTGATTACTTTGATGGAAAGCATCAATCATGACGGCAGAGTCACGCCAAACAGCCAAAATACCTTCAGACTGCCCCACAGCCTCCACCGCATATGAAGACCAGGACCGGGCAATCTGCCTCTGAAACTGCACCAGACTTTCTCCTAACAGCCTGGTTTCTAAAAGGACACATATATCAAAGTTATGTATCTGAATCAATCTACCAAAGGAGGAACGGAAAGAAGGCTTATTAGCTCCTCTAACATTCCAAATTAAAATCTTCATAGATTAACTGGAAATAGCTAGGACCGCCTCCTGGTCCTCTACCATCACACTATCAGCAGTCTGAAGAGAGCTGTCCTGCAGGACATTTGAATCTGCATCAATGGGACCTGAACCCTGGCCCATAAGATTTACAGCAGTACCCTGACCCTCCTGGTCTGCAGGCCTATCGGGGTTACTCCGATGCACCTCCTGATTCGATTCCAAGCAGCAAAGAGGCTGGGGCAAATTTTGTAGGCAAGGAATGATTTCCACTCTACATTTGGCCATATTTCCCTTGTCTTTCCCTTTTTTCTTATCCGATTTAGAGATAGATCTGGGGGGCAGACATTCAACAGTT
Organism: Calamus simplicifolius; assembly: GCA_900491605.1. Taxonomy (NCBI): domain Eukaryota; kingdom Viridiplantae; phylum Streptophyta; class Magnoliopsida; order Arecales; family Arecaceae; genus Calamus; species Calamus simplicifolius. The sequence goes on from UESW01004865.1 coordinate 74,018, forward strand.
CGCGCCCGCTTGAGAGGCCCCGAACCCTTTACCCTATTTTCCACCTGGCCATCAACTGAAGGAGCCAAAGTTAAGGAAGCAAAAGGGTTAACTGAGACTAGGGATTGGGTAGAAACTGATTCAGAGAATCCACTGTGATCCACCTTAATCTTTCCCTTAACTGACTCTTTAGAAACGACACGCTGATGGAAAATCGGCACGGCCACCAGAGACTGAGAATTCTTCTTCCCTCCCTTAGTGATGCAGGGCGATATTCAAAACGCCTGCAACTCAAGAACGATCTAATCTGCGAGAAAGAATTCGTCCAGGTTTGGTTTGAATCTTGACAAGAAAAGGGGAAAATTTTGAATTTTGATCACTCACAATCCGAAATTTAAAGGAAGAGCAATTGAATTTTCAATTCAATTGTTTTGAATCAGAAAAAAGAAAACATTCATCTCCATTCAAGAGAAAAAAAAGGAAATCTAAAACAGCGTCTTTCTTCTCTGCCTCCTGACGGCCGCCCAAAACCAACCTAAATAAAAGAGATAAAACCCTAACATCATAAGTTTTGTTAAAAATTACAACTATGCCATTAAAAATGAAAACAGGCCCAAAACTCCTATCAGACGAGCCCGGATGGCCAAAATCCATAGCAGCTCATCGCCAACGGCGATGACTTTGAATCAGCAGTCCGTTTCCATGTGACCAACCAAGTTTGGGCCCAGTTCGACACAGGAAATTTTAAGCCCGTTTGTTCTGCAACCTCTTGGACCTTCGTAGATTATCTGGTGTGGTCTTCCCTAACGTGGCCTGCTGACTCTGGGATGCTGGTACAGGAACATCCAAGGACTGGTTCGACTGACCCGAACTCTGGTCCGAACTGATGTCCTCATCACTCTCCCCTTCCTCTGAAAAGCTTGACCTCAAGCTCGAATTCTCTCCTGCATAAGGGGTCAGATGCCGAATGTTGAACACATCCAAAATGAAGACATCATCTGGTAACTCAACCCGATAGGCATTATCACCAAATTTCTTCAATACCTGGCATGGACCTATCTTCTTCGGCTTGAGCTTCGTTAAAGCTCCCTGTGGATACCGCTCCCTCGGTAAGTAAACCCATACCAAATCGCCCACTTCAAAGGACTGTTGCGGACGCTGCTGATCAGCTTTCGCCTTGTATTTGGCATAAGTCTGCTCCAATTTGGCTCTAACAGTCGCATGTATCTCCTGCAAGTCAGACACTCTATCTTCGACCTTCTGACTCACCTTCTCTGGCGACTCAACTGGCAGAACATCCAAAGGACCTCTTGGCAAGAACCCAAACAGTATCTGAAACGGAGCAAACCCTGTAGAACGGTTCACTGAAGAGTTGAACTCAAACTCAATCTTCGGCAAACACAAATCCCAGCTCCTGAATTCATGCACATTTGCCCGCAACAGATTACCCAAGCTACGGTTGACAACTTTAGTCTGTCCATCCGTCTGAGGATGATAAGGACTGCTGAATTTAACTTTGTGCCCAACTTCTTCCACAGCTCTCGCCAGAAGTGTCCCATAAACTTGTTGTCCCTGTCTGACACTATGGATGCCGGTATACCAAAATGCTGAACCACTGAAGCAAAATACAGGTCAGCAACCTTTGACGCATCAAAAGTGGTTTTGCATGGCAAGAAACACGCCACCTTACTGAACCGATCCACAATAACCATAATCGAATCCAGTCCCCTTGCTGTCCTCGGCAATCCTACAACAAAGTCCATAGAAACATCTCGCCATGGTGCCTCTGGGATAGGTAAAGGCATGTACATACCTTGGTTCGTGTCTGTCCCCTTCGACTCTTGACACAACCTGCACCTCTTCACAAAAGCTTTGACATCTCGGTCAAGACCAGGCCAATAAAACCGCTGCCGAATCAACCAGGCTGTTTTATCCCTTCCGAAGTGACCCTGGTTATGCAGTTCCTGGATGATCAACACACGAAGAGACGTATCAGGAACACATAAGCAGTTACCTCGAAACAAATATCCATCATGGAGAACGAAATCAGTTCGCTCCCCCACCTCAATTTTGGCCAAAATCCCCTTAAAGTGCTCATCCACACGAATGTCCTCCCTTACATTCTCAAAGCCGAGAGTGTACACATGCATAGCGCCAATAACAAGCTCCGCCTACTCAAAGCATCAGCCACTCTATTCAACGTACCAGACTTATGCTTGATGCTGAAAGTGTATTCCTGCAAGGCACTCACCCACTTCGCATGCCTTGAACTCAGTTTATGCTGACCCTGTAAGAACTTCAGCGCCTGATGGTCTGAATACAGTACAAACTCCCGCTGAATCAAGTAGTGGCGCCAATGCTGCAAGGATCTCACAATGGCGTACAATTCCAGATCATAAACCGAATAAGCCAGTTTAGCTCCTCCCAGCTTCTCACTGAAGTATGCGACTGGTCTTCCTTCGTGGTTAAGCACTGCCCCAATTTCAGTCTTCGAAGCATCACAATCCACCTCAAAAACTCTATCAAAATCAGGAAGAACCAATAAAGGAGCTTCGGTCAATCTAACTTTCAGCCCATCAAATGCCTCCTGTGCGGCATCATTCCACCCAAATCTGGCTCCCTTCAACAATTCGTTAAAGGTGCAGCCAACTCACTATACCCCTTGACAAACCTGCGATAAAACCCTGCAAGACCCAAAAAGGATCTCAATTCTGTCAAGGTTGAAGGTACTGGCCATTCCACAATTGCATGCACCTTATTCCTATCTGGGAGAATCCCCTCTCCAGTCACAACGTACCCCAGAAAAATTAGTCTCCCAACCATCCAAATGCACTTCTCTGGGTTAGCAACTAACTGGTTCTCACGTAACACTGACAAAACCTGTGCCACATGGCCCACATGCTCTTCGGCTGTCCTGCTGTATATCAAAATATCATCAAAGTAGACAACCACAAATGAGCTAAGAAATGGACGTAAAACCTGGTTCATTACGCGCATGAACGTGCTCGGCGCGTTTGACAACCCGAATGGCATTACCAACCATTCATATAGCCCTTCCTTAGTCTTGAAGGCTGTCTTCCATTCGTCTCCAGGCTTCATCCTTATCTGATGGTACCCACTCTTCAAATCAATCTTCGTGAAGACCTTAGCACCACTCAACTGATCAAGCATGTCGTCCAACCGTGGTATCGGGAACCTGTACTTCACAGTAATTTTGTTAACCGCGCGGCTGTCGACACACATGCGCCATGTACCATCCTTCTTCGGTACCAAAAGGGCTAGCACCGCGCACGGGCTAATGCTCTCCCGTACGAACCCCTTGTCCAAAAGTTCTTGGACCTGCCTCCTCAATTCCTCATGCTGTTGCGGTGTCATCCGATAATGAGCCTTATTCGGCAACACTGAGCCCGGAATAAGGTCAATGTCGTGCTGAATATCTCGGAGAGGTGGTAATCCAGCCGGTAGCTCCTTTGATACAACATCTCGGAATTCCTCCAAGATAGACACCAACTCCTCAGGAATCATATTTGGCCTTTGCTCCTCTTCCACGCCGAAGTCTCCTGACTTGCTCACCAAAGCAAAACAAACATCCTCTCCATCCAAACTCGCATCGAATTCTGTGCTTGGTAAACAAATTACTGTATTCTGTCCACTCACTTCCTGAAGCGGCTTCAAAATAACTTTCCTCCCATCTGGACGCAGCATATAACTGTGGGTGTACCCGTTGTACACTGCCCTGTTATCAAACTGCCACGGACGCCCCAATATGATGTGAGTAGCATCCATTGGAACAACATCCGCCTCAATAGTTGTCTCGAAATGAGGACCAAAACACAGTGACAACTTACACCTTCGGCTGACCTGAATGTCTGCACTTCGGTTCACCCAACCGAGCTTATATGGATGTGGGTGAGGGTCTGTCTGCAACCCCAGCTTCTTCACAGCCTCCTCTGCTATCACATTCTCCCAACTGCCGGAGTCTATGATAACACGACATGTTTTGCCAGCCACAAAACATTTCGTTGTGAAGATGTCATGCCGACGCCAATCTTATCTGATCTCGGCGCCAGACACATTCTTCGTATCACCAAGCTCTCCCCTTGAATGTAGTCCGGATCAATAACACACAGCTCATCATTAAATTCCTCATCCTCAGGGAACTCTCCTCCATTTTCGTCCTCCATATAATCCTCCATATACAACTGAGCTCGCGCCTTGGGGCATTCATTAGCATAGTGCCCCAAATTCTGACACCGATGGCACCGAATGTTAGCCCTGTTGCTGCCCACTCTCGCCTGAGAACCTGAGGTTCCATTCGACCCTATTGGTCTTGGAGGTACTGATGCCTGCGGCCTCGCTACTGGAGGCATAAATTTGCCCCCTGAATTCTGCCCTGAACTCTGGCCCGTAGTAAAACCCCCTCTGCTCTGAAACCCCCTGTTTCTCATCAAGCTCTTTTCCACTGCCTGAGCCCTCGTATGCGCATCTCCTACACTATCAATTCGATGCACAGCCAGCGCATCTTGGATTGGCAGCCGCAAGCCATGAAGATACATGGCTATCAATCTCGGTTCAGCCTCAATCAACCGATTTCGTGCAACCAATCGATAAAATTCAGTTGTGTACTCCTCGACGCTCCGACTACCTTGCGTCAAACCATGCAACTTCGAATACAAAATCTGCTCATGGTTCGGAGGCAAAAACTCCCTGTTCATCTCCTACTTTAGCGCTGCCCATGACGCTAATGGAGGTCTCCCATCCATATATCTACGATAGTGCTGCGCATGCCACCAAGCAGCAGCCCTATCTCTGAATCGAATTGTGACAAGCGGTACCTGCTTGTCTAAGGGCACCTCCTTCAGACGAAAAACATCATCGACCTGAAGGGTCCAATCAACATACTCGTCTGGGTTAATTCCTCCTTTAAACTCTGGAATTTCGACCCTGAAGTCTGCTTCCCACCGATTCTGATTTTCGAAATAGGGAGGTTGATCGACATACCTTGGAAGTCCAACATCAGGCCTCTGTTGCCCTCTTCAATTGGTGGTGCCTCCAGATTTTCGAAACCCCTCTCCCTACCTCCATCAATTTCATCACGCTCCTCCACTCGAAGGGGTTGGGCACGATTCTGCACCTCCAGCCGCGCCATCATCGCCTGCATGGTTTGCATCATCTGTTGCATCACCTGGTGCTGGTCTCGCATGGCGTCTTGCATAGCATCTCTCACGGCGTCTCTCATGGATTGATCATTGTTCTTCTGCTCCATTGGATCAAATTTCGGTTAGGGTTGATATTTGGGTTTGGAAGGAATGGATCAAGGCGGTAATGGAAAGAATGGATCAAGGCGGTAATGGAAGGAATGGATCAAGGCTCTGATACCAAGTTGATGCAGGGCGATATTCAAAACGCCTGCAACTCAAGAACGATCTAATCTGTGAGAAAAGAATTCGTCCAGGTTTGGTTTGAATCTTGACAAGAAAAGGGAAAATTTTGAATTTTGATCACTCACAATCCGAAATTTAAAGGAAGAGCAATTGAATTTTCAATTCAATTGTTTTGAATCAGAAAAAAGAGAACATTCATCTCCATTCAAGAGAAAAAAAAGGAAATCTAAAACAACGTCTTTCTTCTCTGCCTCCTGATGGCCGCCCAAAACCAACCTAAATAAAAGAGATAAAACCCTAACATCATAAGTTTTGTTAAAAATTACAACTATGCCATTAAAAAAAAAACAGGCCCAAAACTCCTATCAGACGAGCCCGGATGGCCAAAATCCACAGCAGCTCATCGCCAACGGCGATGACTTTGAATCAGCAGTCCGTTTCCATGTGACCAGCCAAGTTTGGGCCCAGTCCGACACAGAAAATTTCAAGCCCGTTTGTTCTGCAACCTCTTGGACCTTCGTAGATTATCTGGTGTGGTCTTCCCTGACGTGGCCTGCTGACTCTGGGATGCTGGTACAGGAACATCCAAGGACTGGTTCGACTGACCCGAACTCTGGTCCGAACTGATGTCCTCATCACTTAGATAGCATCTGCTTCCTCTTAACGATGACATTAGAAACATCATTCACCAGGGGAATCAGCACTGCCTCAGATGCTGAAGCAGGGCTATCCTTCATCCCTCCCGGCTCACTACTAACAGGAGCAATATTCACTGACCCAGGAGGTCGTCTTCGTCCCACCTTCGACGGGGTCTTCCAGCCATCCTTCAGACTCGGCTCCGATGAACCAGGCAGAGGAGTAGAGCGGGGACCAGAGGCAGAAGGCTGTGACTGAAGCAGGGGATCATCAACATGCCTCCGTTGACGGACTGCAGCCAACCACGGCCCGAAGACGAAGCTGCTAACAGAGTCCTCCGATTCATCCATCGCCTCAGGCACACAGGGACCCTCTAGATGCAAAGACCCACACTTAGGGCAGAAGCCTTCCAAGGATTCGTAGACGAAAGGCTGCCAGAAAGGACCTCGTAACCCCTGAACCCTAGTCCCTGGACGGAGGGGACGATACATGTTAACACGCACCGCCACCCTAGCATACCCTCCCCTGTTCCTTGACGACGTCGCAGCATCAACACAACAGAAGGACCCAGCTTGCTCCGAGATGGACCTGAGGATTTCCTCCTTCCAGAACTCCATTAGGAGGCAAGGCATCCTCATCCAGACCAACGCAGAGGAGATGGACTGCTCGGCCGGAAAGAATTCCGGACGCCAGGATTCAGTTCGATTATCTGGCCATTTATCACCCACGACCGATTGAGGACCAAATCAACTGCCTTTGGATCTTCAAAACGGAATAAGTGGCAGCGGAACGCCGAGGAGACTGGGACGATGACATCAGAGATCCCGGCCTGCCTGAACTCCCGGATGTACGCTTCAGCCGGCACCCATCGAGAGAAAGAACGGGCCATAACTGCAGACTGCTGCCACCCCACTGCCTCCTCTTCCAGCATAGGAACCGAGACCTGAACAACGTCCGGGAAAATGGACTCCAGCAACACCACCTCCGACGGAGAGGGAGAAGAAGACACCCATTTGAAACCGGAATCCTGAGCAAATCTCTGGTGAATCCGAACCTCCTCAGCCGAATCAGGAGCCATGGGGAGATGGAGGAAGGCAGGACGACAGCCGGAGGAAAGGCGCGCACCCAGCCGACGAAGATCACCGGAGATCAATGAAGAAGATAGCCGGAGCACGAATCTAAAAGCAAAGCAAAACGAACGAACCAGAGAACCTCGTGCATGATTCTCAAAGCAAAACGAAAAGTGCAGTTCGATCCCCTTATATCCTCTCTTCAATGCCGTATCAATCCTTCGAGTAGATTACATCTCCATTATATTGAATTTTAATTGGTTCCTTCCCTCATCAAGTACCCATCCTTTTGTAATAGAAGCAAACTTCAATACTATCGTACGGGGGGGTTAATAGATAATGAATCATGGTAAAGAACATTAGATAATTACTTTTTTACGTGCTCCATCATGCTAAAATATCTAAAATATCTATTTCTATCTATATTAGAAAGTTCATAATATTATTAGTTAAATAAATATTTAATTTATTAGGTGAAGATGATTAGGTACTGATTATTTGTTTTTAAAACAATAATGACCAAACATTTAGGTAGTGTTTGAAATAGGGGATAGGGGATATCTGGATATCCCCTCTTATTCCCAAAAGCCATAACTATAAGGGATAGCAAGAAATAAAGTTAACCAAAGGGATAATCCATGGTTAACCATGGGATATCCCCTCAATTTATTCCCTAGAGAATGCAGGAATAGCTGGTTATCCCTCCAAATAAGAGTAAAAAAAGGTTATCCCATGGATTTACCTTTTTGCATTTGATATGATCAATGGGATAGCCAAGGAATATCCCTAGGGATAGCCAGGGGATAAATTCTATCCCGTACACTTATCCATGGATAACATTTTCCTATCAAACACTACCTTACATCATATATGGTCGGTCATGAAATAGAAGAGCTTTTACTTTTTTTATATTTTTGATCATATAATATAAATATTTTATTTAATAAATATGTAATTTCTTCTTTAAATCTATTGAAATTTACTTTATAATTTATATTTTTAAAAATTACTTCTAACATTATATATAAACCCTCTAATTTAACTATAGGATCCGTAATTAAAGCTAAACAATAAAAATATAATTTTTTTAATATTTATTAAATCTTATTTCATCAATAAAATTATACTTCCAAAATTATCACTTCCCTTGTATTCTTTTAAAAAAACTTACTAATATTATATATTTGTTTCAAAACAAGAGGAGAGATCGGATAATAAGCATTAGTTAAAAGATTAGTTGCTTCATAAAAACAGTGTAAAAATTGCATAATGATATTATAATTTTGTTAATAATATTCTAATAAAGGTGCACCAAAAAAAGTGACTATTATAAATATAATAATAATATATTTATATTCTAAATATGATTATAGCATTAAATATGTTGAAATTCATTTGTATTTTGCATCTAACAAAAAATTATTTATATTTTAATCCATAGGCACTATATAAAATTTAAATTTTTGTTTTCTAACTCTTGATGATAGTATATATTTAATAGCATCCCTAATTTTACCTTTATATGATTCAATAACTTTTACTCCATCTTGTATAAGTAAATTTATAATATGACATATACATCTAATATGAGATAATTTTCTATTTAAGATGGGATGCATATGTAGTTTGAGTACTTTAGCAGCAATATTATTATTAGATACATTATGTAAAGTAATTGAAAAAAAAATTGTCATATATGTAGTACTCATGTACTATTTGTGTGATATAGGCATGAATGGTGGTGACAGTATATGGCCTTTCAAGTAATTTAAAACTGTAATTTGTTTATAATACTTGGTTACAATTAATAAAATAAGTAATAACACATATATAAGATAATCCAGCTACACTTATCTAAATATCATGCGTAAGTGCTATTTTACTATCAAAAAATTTGAAGCATGAAATTATATTTTTTTATAATCATGAATTTTTTAAATCAATCAGATTTAGTATTTTGGGAATTTTTTTATATGTAGAATTTAAAGCATTTTTCATATAACTTTTAAATTTTGAACTTTAGCAAACTTAAAAGGCATTTCACCTCCTACAATAAATTTTGATAATTCTTTTCTATTTAATTCTTGAGAACAAGAAAAATTTTCTAAATCACCTCTCTAGCTAATTTTATTCTAAGATTGGGTAGCCTCAAGTGTTGACTCTCATATTTCTTTCATAGGTCAGATGATTGATTTCCTTGAAAGTATTGTAGTTGTAATCCTTTATGTAGAATTTATAGACCATATGAAGCCCTTTACATCCTAAATGTCGAAGTATAGTGAGATTTCAGAGGTCTTATGTATAGCTTTGGACCTGATGACCATTGATATGGCACTAGTGGTAGCAATGGACTTAAAGACACTAGGTTCAACTGTGATTGGTGTGTTACATATTCCATCGTGTTGACTTTAAACTTGAATTTTGGCCACGGGTTAGCGAGAGCTACCAGTAGCACTAAACATTATCGATATAAAGGATATAGAGTAAGAATAGAGAGTGGAGAGAGATTAGGATAGTTAACCAGAAAGTAGAAAAAATTAAGATGGTTTATAAGAATTTAGAAGCCTTATAGGAAGATGAAAAGGGGTCATTAGAACTTTGGAGAGCTTGAGAAAGGTTTACAGAGCTTGTGATTTGATGTGGGATAAGAAAGAAGGGTTGGGCCTATTTATAGATGTTGAGGGGCTTTTAAATGATCCAAATAACATTGAAAATGAATTCTTTTATAATAGTTAGAAAAGGATAACTAGGTCTTTTTGATTAAAAGATTAGAATACCTTGAAACTAGCCATTTTGATTGTTATGAAGGGTATTTTAGAAATTGTATGGGAATGCCGATTTTTTGGCTGTTGGGAAAGAGCATTTTCATCCTTTGCTGATCAAGCTTAGCATGCCAGGCACACATGCCTAGCAAGCTATGCTAGCCCAACATGGCCTACCATGTGGGTCATGCTTGACATGGATCATCTTGTGCTGGACTTGAGTTGACACAGCTCATTTGACATCTCTAGGGCATCCTAAAGAAACTTTTTGGTTAGGACGAGCATAATTACAAAAAAAAAAAAATGAACATGCATAATATGTGATATAGTCCAAATAATATGGAAATAGAATCTAAAAAAAATATTATAAAAATAAATACTTAATGAGAATTTTACATATTTTTTAATAAATTTATATTAAAATTAATATTTTGGAATTATTTTCTAAAAAAAATTTGTTAGGATTGATTTAAATTTAACTTTGAACTAGCTTATTAAACTATTAAAAATCAGCGGCAATTGATGAAATCAAGGTTACCAATGGATTGGGTCAGTTTGAAAGTCTGCTTGACCCGAAAAATTTTGGATTTGGATACAACTTATTTGTTGATTGAGTCAGATAGGTTTAGATCCATGGCTAGGATCTTAAATCAATGGGTTATGGGCTAAGTTAAAGTTGAATACAATCCAAACTTGTTTCAAAGCATTTGAGTTCGAGTTAAGAATCAATTGTAATCAGATCGAGCAGGGTTTGTATTTGAGCTAAATATCCACTTATTCTTTTATAACTGAAATAAATAATCAGTAATTGGATATAGAATCACTAAAAATTTAAAGAAAACTAAAAAAAAAAAAACCTTAATCTGAAATTTTCATTCAGAATTTTTTAATTTCATCAATCATTTTTAAAGTTGTTAAAGTGGAAAAGAGAAATTAATTTATGAGCGAGGCAAAGATAAATAGAGGGAAAAAAGTTTATATAATTTGATTTTTTTTTTAAAATCTAGTTAAGGAAGGAGATTTTTTTTTTATTAAAAAAAAAGAATGGCTCACATGACATATGCTATGAACTAGATAGGATCAAGTTAAAAAGATAAGATTGGGCCTATAAATCGAGTTTAATTTTAAGACCTCATCCAATCTTTAAGTATAATCAGATAAGATCTAAGCAAATTGAGCGACAAATCCGCTCGGCTCATCCGGAGTTCTAGATAAACAAATATGACCGGATTTTAATCGTAAAATTGATAACCTAACGAGCAGACTTTACGTTCAAACCCTCGTCAAACATCAGCGTTACCGAACAAAAAAGCTCGCGTGGTCGCTCCGCCCTAGCTGAGTCGGTGGCGTCCGTCGTCGCGCTACTTTTAGGCCATCGATGCGCGACTTGCGACCCGTGGCGTCCCCGCGTCGACGGCCTGGAGCTTTCGTCACTCAAAGCGCCCCCCCTTTTTCTCTCTCTCTCTCTATCTCTCTCTCTCTCCAATTCCCCATCTCGATCACCCCTCTCCACCGCAAGATTCTCTCTCTCCTCCGCTCCTCCGCTGCCGCCGCCCGCCCGCTGGCGATGCCGACCTAGGGTTCCCCAGCTCGGCCGCCACGCCTGCGATGTCCGTTCTCCCCACCGTCTCCCTCTCTGCCGTTATCGCCCGCATCCGCCAGCGCCTCGACCACCACGTCCTCCCCTCGAAGCGCAAGCTCGATGACTATGGTCTCCTGGACTCTGAAGACGACTCTGACTCCAGCGTCGACTCCGCCACCTCGTGAGCATGTTCACGCCCGACCCTTTCTCCTCTTCCTCCACCTCCTTCCCCCCTCTCCCCGATGCCGCATCTAGGGGTTTCCCCTCCTCCTCCTCCAGCTCCCTCTCTTCAACTCTCCATCTGTTCGTCCGCACCATGTCCAAAACCCTAGTCATCCACGCCAACCGCTTCGACACCGTCAACTCGGTGATCGACCAGATCCGGATGATCACCGGCATCGCGACGTGGGAGCAGTGCCTGATCTACGCGGGCCGGCAGCTCCCCGGCGACTTCACCCTCGCGGAGTGCTCGCTCGAGAACGACTGCTGCCTCCATCTCACGGGGCGGCTGCGGAGCACCCGCTTCCCCCGGGCCTGGCAGGTGGTCAACGACCTGATCGCCTCCGTCTCCTGGCTCATCGAGAGCGGATACACCGACAGGCTGCGTGCCATGAGGGAAAATTCGAACATCGAGGGATTTGTCAAGGAGTTCCTCATCATGTCCCCAACCAATATGGGCGAGGGCGATGACGCCACCTGGGGCCACCTCCAGGTCTTCCTCCTAGCCGGCGCCCCCACGGTCCTCGTCAAGCTCTATCTTTCTGCGGTCCTCGGCCACGGGGCCATCGCGGAGAGGACCATCCGGCTCTTCCTGACCTTGAATTCCGAGTTCCTCCCGAAGTCTGTTCAGGTGCGGTGCGCCCCGATCGTGCTGGAGTTCTGTAAATTGCTCGCCGGCACGGTGGGGAGGAAGGATCAGCTTTATATATCGTGCCGCGGCACGTACGCGACGCTGTTGGAAGCGCCGGACTTGAGGCGCGTCAGCCAGTCATCGGAGCTGTTCCCGTTTGTCAGTGAGATGGCCGACGTGCTGATGGAGGGACTGTCATCAGAGTCAATGATAGTCGCAATGACTGATCTTAATGAGTTCGCTAACTTCTCGCGAGCCTTGCAGCGGGCAATTAAGGACTCGATGGGTGACTCGATGGGTGAGACTGGTACGATTCCAGAACTGTTATATGGTGGGACATCTCCTCGGCATGAGGATTGGGTTGGTTCTTTGCATGCTATATATGTAGAGCTCCTGAAGAAGGTGGATCAGTGTCTTAAGAAGGTGGAGTGCTTCCTTGAGAAGAAAGGGTCATCGCAGAGTGAGGCCCGTTGGGCTGGGTGGTCTCATATCCTCGCCATTCTAACGGAGTTGAATTGTTTTTCTAAAATTCATGAAGGTTCAGGGGAGTTGCTTCGTTCTGTTCTGCTGGCTCGGCGGTTCGCTCTGAATGCTCTTATGAAACGTGCAAAGAGAAGCGAAAAACTTTGCTGGCTTCTGAAGCACAAGGATGTAACAGAATTCGAGGCGAGGCAGAATTTGGTACTGATGTTGTTTCCCGATGGAAAGGATGACTATGATGAACTGCATGAAATGCTTATAGACAGGTCACAACTGCTCGCTGAGTCTTTTGAGTACATTGGCCAGGCTGATGCAAGTGCATTGCATGGTGGGCTTTTCATGGAGTTTAAAAATGAGGTTGCTACAGGCCCTGGTGTTTTAAGGGAGTGGTTTTGTTTGGTATGCCAAGCAATCTTCACTCCGCAAAATGTTCTTTTCTTGCCGTGCGCAAATGACCGTCGAAGAGTCTTTCCAAATCCTGGTATGTTCACATGCTTTCGAAATTTTCCTTTAGTTATGGAGCATTTCTTTGCTGTTTTCATAGTACTTACCATCTAGGAATTTATTATCGTACTGAAATGGTTGAGTCATTTATTATAGTGAATAAATGTGGTACAGCTTCGCCACTAATCATGTATGCACTTTTCACTTGAGATACTGAAGGACGAGGTCAAAGGCTACATCTCAGGCCGTAGTTGAATTTCTAGTGCCAGTTAAAGTGTATGCCGCGAGCAGGTGTGGAGCAGGTGTTATAGCATGACATGCTATTGTTTTCTAAAGTTTGGATATTTAACAAATGAAAAATTGATGTTTCTACATGATGCTTATATGGCTTTCAGAGCTTTTGGTGGGGGCAAAAAAGGGGCTGAGAATCTTTCTTTGGTAGAAATACAAGTGCTTATATGTTTGAAAAACACTGTTTTATCAAGTATTAGGTCTTCCTTTGGGCATTGGTGATCAGGAAATTCATGATTAGGATCAAGTGGTGGCAAGAACTGAAGCATCATTTTGAGTTTGAATGGAAGTTCTTGGCTTTTTGTGGAGATTGCATGTCCAAGTTGTTACAAATGAACCTTCCATTTAATTATCCATCAGTTTTGCAAGTGGCTTTTTTTACAAAGTGATCAATTTTAAACCGGCTGGGGATGTTCTAGTGCAAAGTGGGGCGAACCTATTTGGTCTCCTTAATTAAATAGCTTACAATATTGAAATTGTGGTGTCTATAAGATGCTTCTTTTATGAGTTGTGTGATGATGGAAAAAGGAAGACATGTTCTTTGTTGTTTTTTCATGTGGTATTGATGTGGACTGTTTGATGCACATGTAGCATAGTAGGTCCACTCACTTAGGGTATATGCCAATAATTTATTTATCTGAGCATGATTCTTATAGGTTATAAGTGAGAGAAATGTTAATGATTGTATCCCAACACCTTCCCTTTTTCTAAGGTTGCAAAGGAGGCTTTATACAATATTCTTTTGCAGTCCAATCCTTTCTCTCTCTCTTTTTTTTTTTTTTGGAGGGGGGAGGGGGGGTGGATATGGAGTTGGATGGATGGTGCTATTGTGTTGCGTTCTTTTCTTGGCCACTCCTTGATCAATCTTGCATGCAGCATTACAACACATCGAGCTCTTCTAGATTTCTTTAGAGGAATCTACTAGGCATGTCCTTGTGATAGGGAAATCCATAGTTTATTTTCTGAATATCATGATATTGTTTGGCCTGTTTAATTTTGTTGGGGCCTAAGATTAATTTTATTGATAATTTTAATTTGACCTCATCCTTAGCTTAATTATGTTGATCCCACTATCAATAACAATTATGCAAAGCTGTTTGTAGGGATTTTATCTCAAACATCTATTATATATTGGGGCCTAAGATTGCTTTCGCATGCCAAGGGCCTAATAGTGTATATAAGATTCTACATTGTGATTTTGAGACCTAGACCATCCAAAACATTGAATAGTAGAATGGGCTAACTACTTCTAGAAGAGCAATCAAATAACTTATGACTATTACCTAAGTTGTAATAGAATTTTACCATGACAAGACAACAATTTGAGATAAAAAATGCACTCTTAATAGGCTGAGGATTTAGTGCTCTTGGTTAACATGCTTTATAGTACTCTGGATTGGGAACAAAAATTTACCAAAAACTGTCATAATCAGCAGATTATAAGCCTATAACAGTCCATAATTGAAAGGTTGTAATTTTTTTAGATAATTTTGACAATTAAAGCGATCATCTGTTGGATAATAAATTAGAATAGACAAAGGCTGATATCAAACTTATTTAATGTGCACCATGTATAATAGGACCTGTTGGTGGCATGAGGGGTATGATAGGGTCTAAGGTCTGATGATGGAAGGATTGCTGCTGAGTCAATAGGCTTTAACAGTTGAAGACACCACTCTTTGTGAAGTCTAGAGTAAAATTTAGGGCTTAGAGGTTTTAGAGGGGGTAACAAGGAGGGGAGGATGTATACTTAAAGGAGGGTAATGGAAGAACAGGTACATGAGAAAGAGACGGAGGAGTCTTGCACAAATGGAAGGTTGCATTCTTCTGCCACGCCTCCTTGCCAAACCAAGGGAAGAAAGGCAAAGGAAGAGAATCCTAGATACAAGAGGAGAAAAGGTTGGGGGAGTCTAACCACCCATGCTTTGTTGACCGATTAACAACCAACAGGGGGTGATCGAAAGATGGAAATACTACATTATGAAATGAAATAGAGGAAGAAAATAGCATTGAACCTTTTTTTGGTGTTTTGTCATCATCTATACATCTGACATTGGCCTAGATTATTTTATGCAAATTGTAAATGATGGATGTGCAACACCCTCCCTCTACTTGCCCTAGAAAACAGGAAAGAAAATTAATTTTTACTTTTCACCAAATGTTACTTTCTCTCTGATAATTGAATATAGAAAGAAATGTATAAATACTGGCTGGTGGTATATTGTTTGCATTGGATGTGAAGATAATCTCTAGCAAGTATGTGCATTAATGAGGTCAAGGAGTTTCAAGTTTTCATGGGGATCTAGGTGTACCTAGTAGAGTAGTCAGATACTAAGGGAAACCCATAAATATTAATGGTGTATATTGGAAACAATAGCAGTTTTAGATCTTGGACTGAGCTGTGAACAATTTTACTTTAGGGACTTATCAGAGGATTGTAGTTTTTGGAAGGATAAAAACTTGCTTTCAAGAGGAATAAGAGGTACTTAGTGATTGGGTAGTGGACAATGAGACAAGGGTGCTTTTTATAGCACTTCATTATGCTAATCAATGGTTACAAAGATGATTATTTGTTATTTTATCAGATCTTGGTGTGAATAGGAATCAGGTAAATTTGTTCCAAAAGCGTACAACCATGAGTGTAAGGAAGAAAAATAATATTGTCATCATTTGCTCTTAAGGTGCGAGGTACAAGGCACCAAGAGTTAGGTGCTTTTTATAATCTAAGACGTGCTTTAGCGTAAGGGACCAAGGGTTAGATGCCTCTTATACCTTAGGCGAGAGGCCTTCATTTAGGCACATATAAGGTGAAAAAAAGCATGCGCTTTAATTTGATTTGAATGTAAGAAAAGGGCAATAAGTGCATTAGGTAGCTGACAGCCAGCGTAAAACTTCGTCAGATCCTCTCAAACATGCTGACCAAAATATGTCTACATCATGTAGTTAGAAAAAGGCTTAGATGAGTTGAGTTGAGTGTTGACTTTATGATGCACCATCTTATGCATAATTATTTTTGTTACATTATAAAAATGCTAAAAATTAGAAACCAAAGAGAAGGAATATCAAAAGTTATGTTACATTATAAAAATGCTAAAAATTAGAAAACAAAGAGATGGAATATCAAAAATTATGTTATCATTTGTGAGAAAGGAGGAAGACATTAAGGGGCTCTAAATTTCAATTGAAAAGAGGAGGCTTTTCATTGAGCTAATAAGTTAAATATATTACTATCATAATTTTTTAACGTAGTTTCTATTATGTATTATAAATCTTGTTTAAATAAATTATTCTATTATTAATTTCAAAAATGTGCACTTTATTTCGCTTGGGCATGCACCTGTGCTTTGTGCCTTATGCGCCTAAGCTCCAAAAACCCTTTGTGCTTGAGTGTACCTAACACTTTTAACAATATAGATTTCAGTTTTCTTTTTCTCTAATTGATTGTAGCAACTACTTCTACCTCTTAGTAGGAGCATTCGACTCCTTAATGATGAGTTCAGTAGATTGGTCGAAATGGCTAGATGACTATGATTTTATTAATTTTTTCCTTGGGACAAGGTACACTACCCGCTCCCCCCCCCCCCCCCCAAAAAAAAAAAAAAAAAAAAAAACACACACACAAAATGTTTCCCTTTTATATGTAATTTACTTCATGATTAATGATGGGTTAAAAAGTTCAATAAAAAGTATGCATCTAGTTTTTCCAGCATGTTAAAAGTTACAATTACAATGCTAAGGATGTTGACCTTCAAGTGCCATCAACTGTGGACTTTTTGCTTGCTTGATAGAACTAGTTGGAATTAGGCTTTAGGTTCATGAGTGTTGATAGTGTTGATTGATGAAACTAAATATAAAGTAAATGCTAAGCTAGAGATTTTAAGAAATGCTTTAAAATCTAAAGGTTTTAAGATTAGTAAAATTAAAATTGAATACATGAAATGTAATTTTAGTGAAACTGAAAATATAAATGAAGAGACGGTGAAGATTGCAGGCCAAGAGATATCAAGAAGTAAAAAATTTAGGTATTTGGGATCAATTATTCAGCAAGAAGGTAAAATAGGTAAATATGTGAATCATATAGTTAAAGCAGGATGGATTAAGTGGAGGAGTACTTCGGGAGTATTGTATGATCGATGCATTCCATTAAAATTAATTAATTTTTTTATAAAATTGCTATTAGGCCAGCTCTGCCATATGGAACAGAGTGTTAGGCAATACTAAAATAGCATATGAATAAATTAAATATAATATAAATGCACATATTAAGATGGATATGTGGTAAAATTTTAAAAGATAGAATTAGAAATAAATATATACGAGGAATGATAAAAGTAATCCCAATTGAAGATAAAATAAGAGAAAATCGATTACGGTAGTTTGGACATATACAACGAAAACCTTTAGATGCTCCAGTTAGAAAATGTAATCTTTTAACAGTCTATGGTACTGATAGAGGTAGTGGTAGACCTAAACTAACATGAACATAAATAATTAAGAAAGATATAATTATTTGTAATTTGAGTGTCAACTTAGCTTTGAATAGAGTAGAGTGAAGGAAGCAGATTCATGTAGCCGACCGTATGTAGTTGGGAAAAGGCTTAAATGAGTTGAGTTGAGTTGAGTTCATGAATGCTACTGCAACTCACCTGCCCTAATGATACCTGTCATAGTCCTTTGTGTACTGGTGGAGGTGTGGATTTTCACAGTATTAATAGATATGTGGAGTTGAACTTGTTAATTTACATTGGTGATTTGTGAAACTTATTTCTCATAACTATTAACAGTTGCTTGTATGAGAAAACATGTCAAAGATACTCGGTTTTCATACAAGATGTCTTCTTTATTAAGAAAGGTTTGGGGAAAAATGTGAATTTGCTGTTGAGGTCATGATTTAGTTCGTGTTTGACAGAGAAATAAAATTTTTTGGAGAATCGGAGGAAAGGATGCCGAAAGATCTTTGGTAGCAGTTCTTAGGGCTTATATTACATTATAACAATACACTAAATGGTAAGAGTATTATTGGCATTTCATCATAGGTAAAGGGAGGAATCAACCAAGGGTGTCCTGCTCTAAAAAGGTATCTCTTATGTGAAGGGGTTAGTCTTACTTGTATCCTGTGTAGAACTTAAATTGTTTTGTACCAACATTTATAGGCTTCTATTGTCTTCTGGTCGTTTATTTGATGATGACAAGGGCAACTTTTCTGATGAAATTTTAGAGATTAGATGGTCATGATCTCAACATGACACCCTTTTCTCTGGAGGATCTTGTGATTTGTCATTGCTCTTGTTAAGTGCAGGTTAGAACTTGCTAAAGTTCCAATGGTGAACCATGCGTTCAGTTGATCCAGATAGAACACCTATATTAATGTATTGATTATTAGTGTGTTTATTATCATGGCTGGGCGTTTCTTGATCTGCTTACCTATCTGAATTGTTTTTCAATGTTATTTTCTGAGCAAATCCACTAATTCTTCAAGTCTTTTTGATGGGAATTCTGGCCCAATTAGATTGAAGAAGGCCTTGGACAGTTTTGAAAATGTTTTAGTTCCATGTACAGAAATTTAAAATATTTATGAGCTAAAAAAAGACTGTTTTTGGCAGCCTTAAGGTAAGCCATTTAGAATTTGTAGTAGTTTTCCTAGGCTGGACATGAAGAGGGAAATTTTGGTGATGATGAGGATGTAATCTGTTTCAAATAAATTTTGCATTGGAACTACCAGTACTCAAGTCAACATGAATAAATCTGGTGGACGTGGAGTATGGGCAAAAATCAGCTGGCTGAAGTATGGAGACCAGACCATATTCTTTCATTGTTATCGTTGTAATAAAACAAAAGGTTGTCTTACTGATGGTCTGTTGACTTAATTGTTTAGAATAGCACAGAGAATAAACCATTAGAAATTTTGAATGTAAGGGCGATGGGTTCTTCATGATCTTCGAGGACATTTGAAGTTTGTCAGAATGAGCTGATCACCAGTGTTGTTTGTGCCGATGGATTAAGGTATTCATTGGACGAATGTCTGTAGAAGCGAAATGCTTTTCTTGAGGGTAAGAGTATCCATATGGTTTAATATTCTTATTTTACACATGATTAAAGGTTTCCTATAATTTTCTGCAAGTTAGGTGACAATAAGGTTTGCAATAGGATTATTGATGCCTTTTGAGTTAAATATAACCTTTAGTTTCCTCATTTGTTGGATTAATTGAGTATTAGGATTCAATATGTCTTCAATTCTTAGTCCTTATCAATATATCTCCTTTTGGCTATTTACCTGCTTCATGAAGGTTATGTCAGACTAAATTCTCTCTTGCTGTTTTTTTTACCTTCATGTGGCTGAATGTCTGAGCAGATTTCTATTTGAAGTGCATAACAAGCTTTACCAAGGACTTCACTGCATTTTGTGTGTTCCTTTCATCTATCATCTCTGACGTGAGAGCAATGGTCTGATTTTTTGTTCAGAGGGTCCCAATCAATTTTTAAACATTTGAAGCATGGCCTCTTTTACATTAAACTGATGTCTAGCAAGAGGTTTTTGTTGTACATTCAGTGTGTGTAGCTTGGCTTGAATGGTGCATGTGCAACCATTGATGAGAGAGTGATGACCTGGTTGTAGAATGAAATATAAAAGTTTCCTGTCTAATTGTTGGTTGTATCTCATTATTAGAGAATATTTCACCAAGTTTAGCTCCATTTTTTGAGAATATGTCAGCGATGAAGAGTAGTAGATTTTTCAATCCTTTGGTAGCTGTCTCATGGTTAAGGCCATGAGCATTGCAAAGTACTTGCAAGTCCTTGTTGTGGACATTGTATCCCAGACAAAAGTCTTTTAACGTTTATTAGTACTTCATACTTCATATGCATTCATGCTTCTATATCTGCCTTTTCATGTGATTTGTGTGAATTATTGACACGTATATATCATTTATGCTTGTTGCAGCATCTGCTGTGGATCCTTTGCACCTGAAGTACTTTGGCTTCTGTGGACGAATGATTGCTCTAGCTTTAATGCATAAAGTGCAAGTAGGCATTGTTTTTGATCGCGTCTTCTTCTTGCAACTAGCTGGGAAAGGTCTTACCTTAGAAGATATTCAGAATGCAGATCCATTCTTGTATACGAGCTGCAAAAAGATCTTGGAGATGGATTCTGGGCTTTTGGATTCAGATGCATTAGGGCTAACTTTTATCAGAGAATTTGAAGAATTAGGGACTCATAGGGTTGTTGAACTCTGTCCGGGAGGGAAGGAAATTGTTGTAAATAGCCAGAATAGAGAGGAATACATCAACCTTCTAATTGAGCATTGCTTTGTTACATCCATTTCTGAACAGATATCTCGTTTTGCTCAGGGATTTAGTGATATACTTGCTAATTCAAACCTCCAAAAGTTTTTTTTTCAAAGTTTGGATCTTGAAGATTTTGATCGAATGCTAGGCGGAAGTGACAGCATCATTAGCGTGAGGGAGTGGAAGGCACATACTGAATACAAAGGCTACAAGGCAAGAGACCGTCAAATATGTTGGTTTTGGAAGGTATTCCTTTATTTAAAATTGACAAATCTAATTTGTTACTCTACTATATGTTCACTCTAAATATGTGAGTAGTTTAGCTATGTTTTCAAATAGATATATATTTTTTAAAAAATATGAACTTTAATATTTATTTTTTGTAAGGTAGTTGAATTCTTTCCCCCTTTCCAAGTGCATAATCTTTTCCAATTCTAACTCCTTCAGACAAGCATTTGGTCTGACAATTGGTTTCCATCTTCACTATAAAACTTGCAACAAGTTTTCCAAGAATTAAGTTATTATTAGAATCTTCCAATGCAACCCTTTCAGTTACAAATGATTAGTCTTTCTGTTTATTGCTGTGGCTTCTTATGATGGTATTATATTTTGGTCATGCAAATGACAGTACCTGTTTCTTCTATTATCCTACATGTTTCTGTATCGCTCGTTGTTGTAGGAAGCTTTATAGGAGGTGGAGGGCTAAAATGAGAAATAGAAGACGAAATAGTATATGGAATCTTCTTATGACGGGGGCACGACACAATTTTCAATTCTGGGTTGCAGCTTTCATGATAGAGAAGCCATGAGCTAATGCACTTGAAAGCAGAGAGAGGAGTTTTAAAATGTGGGAGCAGACAGGAAGTAGAGATAGAGAAATGGAGAGGAGAGAGAGGAATAGAAAAATGGAGCCGTCTAGCCTCTTTACTTTCATGAAAGTATTTGCATGGTTCCCACGGGTTGCCATGTAAATGAAAGCGAAGGCTGGGGCCGGTGTGAAAAGATTAGGTTTTAAGTCCCTTTTGCTTTTACTTTAGCCTTTGGGCACCCTTAGATGGGGTTTGAATATTATCAAGCTTTGCTCCCACCCCTTTGTTTAATCTTCTAATTTCCTGTGGACGTATCTCATATCTTACACCTATTTAGCAGACCTTAGGTTTGTGAATGATTGCCACTGGACTCATTTTTGGAAGGTTGTTCACTCTAAACATCATAGGCTTAAGCTAACACCAATGTTAACTGAACCTGTATAATCTTTTTTTCTTTTTAGGGGGAGAGTACATAAATGATAACATGGAAAACAATAGCAGTGCAAAAGAGAAACTGGCTCAAATCTGTGTCTAAATTCTAAAAGCACTATATGGATCAATTATTAACATTATGCAGACAGCATGGAATGTCTTCAATCTGCAATTATTATCGTAATTGTATCTCTGGCTTTAAAAAGTTTAGTAGCAATGTTATTTGGGCTGCAAGCTGGTCTGGTCTCTGAACCATTTATGCAGTGATTCCACAAGCATATATCTTATCAAGATGGAGGTAACTCAAATTGGGTGATTTTTGTAAATCTAAATTTTGGGAAGTGTTGGGTTGGGACTTGTCTAGTTGTTTTTGTCCACATACTTTTAACTAGCAAGAGAATTCTCTTTTAAATCAGATACAGCACCAATCACTTGATTGGATCCCGATTTTTTTCGAATTAATGCTTTAAAGATATATATGAGGTCAAATGAGATACATTCTCAACATACATTGGGACTGTATACCTGGCTTCTCTTTTGGATTGAATGATTTGCATGTTGGTTTGATATGGTTTAATGTAATTAATTTGCATCTCAATTTTGGTTGCTTTGTCCTTATTTTATTGATTCAATTAATTTTCTAAGGATTCCTTGGCAGTTAATCTGAATCTTTGTTACCGTTAGAGCACTCCACGTTGAATGATAATTCCTTAAGTGGCTTTGAAGCTCTTATGTGTGAAATGTTATTTGATACTTTGACGTGTGAGAACCCATATTTGCATGCATGTTAGTCCCTCAGCAATTGTACTTTGGGTAGATCATAAATATTTATGTAGGGCCAAATAAAACTAAATCATATTTTCTTGACTAGCGTTTTTGGTTAAGGTCTCAAGTTGTTGCAAATGGTGTTATTAGAAGGAACCCACTCCATGGCCCATGTAGAATAGGGGATAATGCAGATGGGCTTATGGTATTTGTAATTAGATTGGATTGGATTTAGATTTGGACCATGAGCCAGGTGAGGAAGTTAAGGTATGAACAGGAGAGTATGTGAGAGCTTATGCTAGCATGTATTTGGTCCCACATTGGTTGTATATCAGATAGATTTTGGGTGCCTCTATAGTGCCAATGGAACTCAAATAATAACTTCTGGCTAGCCTTTTGCAAGGTCTTAGATTGTTGAAGCATGATTTTCAAGTACCATATGATGCTTTATATGTTTAAAATTTTATTGAATCTCTTCTAGTGTTCAGGCAAAGCTTGCCCAGCTTCATCATCGTTGTTGGAAGTCTTTGTTTGAGACCTAGTACAAAATAAACAAACACAAAATTTGGAGTCCAATGTGACCCAACTTTATATCAGAAATTTTGAGTACAAACCAACAATTTATTTATCAAGAGCCAGTCAAACAATTCTACTGGTTTCTTATCTTATTCATCTTACCGATTTATATATATTTTTATATTCTTTACAATATGCCACATATGTTATGATTTATTCTGTATAAAATTTAGGGAATTCTGATCATAAAATAGTATATTGCTTTCTTTTTAACAGAACGTTATGATGTGAAATTTGAGATTATCTAATTGGATAGTGAGGCCATCTATTGGACTAAAGTAGTTGCTTTTATTTCACAGTATATTCTGGGCAACATAATTCTCATGCAGAATCAAAACATATAATATTAATGAATGGATTAGGGAAAAATTAAACAAGCACAGTGTCCACTGTAGCTAGGGCTACTGATCGTGTACTTTTTTGACAGATTGTTGAGCGCATGCCTGCCGACCAGCAGAGGGTGCTTCTCTACTTCTGGACGTCTGTGAAATACTTGCCTGTTGATGGTTTTGGTGGTTTGGATTCCAAACTGTACATATACAAGGCTTCTGAAGACCAAGACCGTCTACCCGTATCGCACACATGCTTCTACCGCCTGTGTCTCCCCGCTTACAACTCCATATCCATCATGCGCAACCGGCTACAGATGATCACTCAAGAGCATGTGAGTTGCACCTTTGGTATATGGTAGCCATTGATAAAACAAGCGAACAGCCATGTCTGTATAGTTGCTGGCGTAGTTAAAACCATATCTATCCTAGGGTTACATAGTGGTCATATATAAGGTGTCTACCTCAACTTGTTAATATGTGTAGCAAATTGAAGGTTGGGGGTTCTTTTCTGGAGATCTATCTAATCTGAAAATATGAAGGACTTCTTTATTTTGAACTCTTTAATAATCTCATGTACCGCAAATACCAACAGGGGAAAAAAAGGTGCTTCTGTTTTGCATTCTTTTCATGATCTATGATTTTGTTCAGTTTTTTCTTGTTTGCAGAGTTGAGAATTTATGTGCTATGGCCTTGATCTAGTGTTGCTATTTTATAAAAAATAAATTTCTATTACTGAAGTGAAAGTTAGCAGATGATTCTTCGTGTGGAAAGCATCACGTAGAAAATGCAAGTGCTTCGAAGTGCATTATTATTGTTTACTGATCATGTTTTCAAAAAATTTTATACAACCTAAGGTTGAAAATGTAGATGTTATATCAACTGAAGGTGACACACTGGTTACATATGCTGCCATGACAGTAATTTACTATGGACTCAATTTCTTGGATGGGCATTTCTTTCATGTCGGCCTCTTTCTGAACGGTTCCTTGGTGCTAAACCAAGTTGTTGGATGGATCCGTCATATGAATATGATTGAGAGGTGCAACTTTTTGATGTTGTAATATGTCACTGGTGCCTCCCTTAATTCATTTGACGAGAGAATTTATAATGAATGGGTTAAGACTCCATTGAGGGAGAATCGGCGTATAGTTGATGTAAATTCAAAACAGATTTTCCTTTATTTAATTTGATGATAAAGGTTAAACATCAATGATTTGAGCGGCGAGATGTGATTTGCTATCTACAATAATAATTATATAATTTGAAAACCAGTCAGAAACTGATGTATATAGGCCAAGATCTCTTAAATATATGATTTTTTTTCTATAAATAAGTTAAAAATAGTAAATCACATCAAACGGCTTTGATAATTCTTATATAATCTCCATCATTCAATCTAAAAAAAAAAAAAATGTTAACTCTGTAAGAACTATACATGTTATAACTTAATCCTCACCCTGTACATGTTTGCCTCCCTCAAACATCACCAGTCCGACATATGCTAACCCTCCAAGCGGGATTTGATCCATATCGTTTGACGTCTTCATAAAAGATTTAACCAACTTTATAAACGGCGGCATTTAAAGCTTATCACTCAAAACTTTCCAGTTAAATTTTGCAGAGATGATGCTTCATCCCCCAAGACCATTGGTAAATCGCAAAAAGACCAGGCACGTTCAAAGCAGAGCTTCTCTGTTAAATGGAAAGAAACGATGCATCATCATCAATCGGATTCTTGAAATTTTCATATCTTTTAGTTTTTGGAAGGCAATAAGTAGGCTTCGGTGCTAACCATTTTTGGAAACAGAACGAGTATATAGATCGGTATTACCATCCAATTTAGACAAAACTGTTTGTGAGAAGCAAATGATCTATTTGCATGATTATGGGGGATGCTTATAGGAATCACCAGATGCTCTCACAGGACGATACAGAAAGATCAAGGATAGAGTCCCATACAAGAAACAATAATAATTATTATAATACAAAAAGAATCGCAGCTAACGAAAATAAGTGGCTGCGGGGGGGCCACTGACGGTTGCAGCTTGAGGAGAAGAAGTCCGAAGATAAGATCGAGCATTCAGTTGATTTAGATGAAAGAAGGGAGGACCCCAAGAGCATTGCCAGTGAGATGATGAAGACCGAGGCGGTGCATCGTGGACCATCCGAAGGCTGCGGAGCTGGCGATGCTGCGGTTCCTCCACCAGGACGGGGTGGGGGTGGTGTCTTTGATGCAACGGGAGGCAGAGGCGGCTGCTCCACGGAAGAGTCGTTCAGGGCCGGCGTAGGAGACAGGCCGGAGGCTTTACACTCGGGGGATGATACCATAGAGACCGCTGGCTGCCGACTGCAATGGGTTCATAAAGGCCGGCGCCTGATCTCCCATTTCCTACAGGAATTTCCTGCACAATATCCAAAGCACCAGCTGGTTTCACTTGCAAATCAAGACAGCGCACTAGTTTCGGATTGAATCAAAAGCAATTTTATGGAGCTGCACCGATTATTATTATTATTATGGGATGCATGTAATTGTTAGCATGCTTTTATAATTATTATACACAGAAGCAGCAGCGTGAAAATGGTCAAGAATACATACTTTTGTATCTACTAGCTGTCCCTGGGAAGTCGGTGATGATTCCATCCACCTTAGCTCCCTCGACAATGAAGTAATCTGGACAGTTGGATCCGAGCAATAGTCCCATGGTTGAGATACAAATTCATTCTGAAGAAGATACACATACACCGAAAGGTTAGCTTTCTGCAACTTCGGCACAAGATCAGTTTGGCTAGTAATGTACAGATTGCTTTGGGGATAGATGGACTCTGTTTTAATGGCCACAGAATCAGCGAATTCTTTAATATCTGCAATAGAGGAATTGAGAGCATCGCGAACTGAATCCTTGATCTTGTAAACAAGTTTGTACTTGGTCTGCTGTTTGAACTTCTTCAGAACAGAACTATTCGTTGACTGTATCATAACTTCCAGAGTGGTCTGGTTGTCGTAACCAGCAGAACTTACGGCATTCATGACATCATCTATTATGTTAATTCCTAATTTCTCCACGATGAAAGCAGCATTCTGCAACCATGTAAAGCAACTAATTATAACAGAAGCCTTGCAACAGGAGATGATGAAGATTGATTTTGATGACGATTGGAGAAAGTCCTAAATATTTATGATGGCCAGGGTGATTCTATGAGTAAAGAATACAATGAGCCTAAGAAGGTGAGACTAGCAATACGAGACCATTTAGTCTAAAGGAAAATATAAGTGAACTCAGTAGGACCATAAGGCAATAGAGATTGATGATCAATGTGACAAAGATAACGAAGGTAGTGTAAATGAGCAATCTGATCTAGATGATATGGAAGCTATTGAGATATGACAGACCAAGAGGGCAAAATGGGAGTATGAAGCTATAAGACATCGTGGACATTTTGGGCCTTTGCACTATGAGAGGGATGGAGGGTTGAGTGCATCCAGCAGTTGGCAAACAACAAAAGATAGCCCTGAGTTATGCAAGACCTGATCAATCAGAAGTGGTAGCGAAGGGGATAAGTCCTTATTTAGTATATTTTAGAAAAGGAAAGAAAATGACACAAAATCAAGTTCCATTATTTTTGTCATCGATCCAGTGGCCTACCTAAATCCAATGGCTAGGTAGTCTCGGATAGATGACTACATCTAAAGGAGAAAAAGCATGTAGTAGTGGCTTCCATAGCCAAGTAGATCCATTGGAGTCAAATAGTAGCTTGGTTTGTAACGAAAGTTTCTTCTTGAACATGATTACCAAAGTGCATAAGTAGGGTCCCGATATTGGAACCACTTCTCCAAATGAGACAGACCATATTTGAAGGTAGAGGTTGAAAGTTTGAAGAAGTGGATTGACAGATATAACCAGAAGTATAAATTATAAGCATGACACTAACATGTGATGGATGGTTTGAACTGACAAAGGAGCATCGTCAACTGCTCAATATATGTGACAACCTTGACTTTTTTTTAATAGTTCAATGGATGCATCTAACCAGATCCATGATTCTAACTACAACCTAGGTCTGATGAAGAAGTTGATTTAGGGGCATCAGGCTATAGTACATCATTTGGGGGATGATAAGTCATGGTCTCCAATACAAGCAAGCAAATGAGGATCTCTTGAGGACATGCAACATATTAAGGCACCATGTGCAACTGTTGTATTTATTTGATGATGAAGGATTTTAGGGTCCAACAGGTGAAGGTAGTTGTTGAGAAGGGGTAGGCTATCTCAAGCTATATATACAATCACACATGTCCTTGCATTGATGAGGGAGCTTTGAGGCCAGGCATGACCTATTTATCATGCATTGCATAGCTTTGAAGAGCTGATCTTAGGACTATGTTTACATGCTAGGAGTGGATACAAGTTTAGCAAGTTAGCCAAAAGTATGAGAATTGAGAAGATTGATGTGAATAATGCATTCTAGGGCAATGCGCAAATGTGGTAAATGCAATTGAGCCTTTGTATGTGGTGCTGTAAATGGTTGGCCTTGAGAAAATTCTGTAGATGGTTTTACTTGGCCTAAAGATACGGGATGCTGAATAATCTCAAGATCATTGATATAGTTGGCGAGTAGGGATGGCAACTTTTCCCATTTGGCCGTTTACCCGGCCGGTTCCATTTTTAACGGGTCAAGAAATCTCCGGTTTAAACGGCTTAACGGATAATGGGGATTTTTCGTTAATGGCTAAACGGATAAACGGCCCGGGGATGGTATTCTTCGCCCCATCCCTGTTAGCTTTAATATAATATATTTAAATTATATATATATTAATATATTAAAAATTAAAAATTAAAAATAATATATATATATAGTCAAATATGTTTGAATTTATTCTTCATGACTCTTGCTCTTCCTTCTTTTATGCAACCGATCTGAAGTTCTGAGACGAGAACCTAACTCTATTGTCTATCTTCACCAATTGCTGCTCCATCGACGCCCTCCAACACTTTTTTTTTTTTCTTTGGTACGCTCATCTCTTTCTTTATTTTTAAAGAAAGATATCTCTTTATTTTTTACTTTAAAATTTGAATGTATTCTTTTTTTATGATTATTGCGTTGGAAATCTTCATTTCCTATCTGGTTTGTTACTGTGTTAAAGGTAATATGCATTGCTTAAAAGGCCTAAATCAAACCATTTCAGAAGTCGAAGAATCTCTTATATGTATCAATATCATCATTTAGTTGTTCTCGATTAGTCTCCATCTTATTCTAAAAAAATATTTTTTAATTTTTAATAAATTATAAATTTAATAAAATAATTATATTTTTTATATAAACAGATAAATGGGTACCCAATGGGTATCCATTTACCCGGCCAGGTATCCTCATTCCCGTTCCGTTAATTATAACGGCTTAACGGGACGGAAAACGGAAACGTTTTTCTTCCGTCCCCGTCCTGTTAACTATAACGGCTTAACAGGACGAAAAAACGAAACATTTTTTCTAACGGGAATGGGGACCAGTATAAACCGTCTGGGCCATCTTCGGGCCGTTGCCATCCCTAGGCAAGAGGAAGACATCCCCTTACCTTCAAACCATTGGAATAGATGGCGCCTACAAATAGGCAAGGAGTTACACCTCCCGGATATAACAGCCCAGTGGTTCTTGGGCAAGCAGTTACTTAATTAACATTTCATACATCTTCATGATTGTAAAATTTGTACTATGTTATACATAGCTTACTACTTGTATCCAAAGTATCAGCATAAAGAAGACAGGTCCAAAAGGAGAGCAGTTACGAGCACAATCAAACCTTTGGTACAATTGCTATCCCCTAATCATGGTTATGTTGCAAAAGCAATTAGTGAGGTGATATATATATAGCAGTGCACTACAATTCACATTTATATGAAATTGACGTCAAGTCCTGTGTATCCGGTCAGCTAGAAATATTTCACAAGAGATGTAAAAGTTTCAGGAAACAGAATAATTAGTAAGCAGATGTGCCATGTATATTTGGAAAAATACTTAGTTAGGAAAGCATAAAATTTTGTCACCCCTTGGACTTATGTCATCCTAAATTATTTGGTTGTAGGAGATTGGTGGGTGCAATAGGGCGATGCACCTAATCTAGGAAGTATCCAAGTCCTCTTGCAGTCTGTTTTATCTAGTCAATGCAAATGAACTGGATTATGATAAGTCTATTTATTATTCCAATTTAACCATTAAAATAAATATTAATTACTTTAAATTTATTAAGAATTGATACTTTTTACGGATGTTTGCAGAAAAAGAGCCTATAGATGAAAGAGTTCAATTTTTGGAGTCCAACAATGCAAACGACACTCAAATCAGGATTCTGTTTGCCCAAAAAGGAAGAAAAAAATGATTTTGCATGATTCTCGATGCAAACTAAGGCAGGTGATATAAAACAAATGGTTGAGGAGTTTTCTTATGATATCTAAACGATCTTGAACCCGATCGACTCCAACTTTGACTAGGAGAAAGCCCTAGACGAGCTCTATAAAGGAGGACCTCAAGCATAGTTAGGGAGTTTTCTTCAAAGTTCTTTTTTTTTTTTTAATTAGATCATTGTATTTAGGCCTGGAAGAGAAAAATTATGGAGGAAATGCTGACGGCAGCAATGCATGGTTAAATTCCTTCAACTTGGGATGATGATGAAGCATATAACCATGTTCTATCATTCTTTTTGTTCTTAATTTCTATGCAATAAAAATCATGCTCTTCTTTCATATATCTTTTAAGTTATTTTTTGATCGAGGTTTTGATCTGGCATACACGGCCTATACCCTCTATCGACGTGTCGTGATCTTAGGATATGGTACAAGCCTAAGAGAGATAGATCGTAGTAATGATAGTTTAAACCTCTAGTTTTGTAAATAATTAGATAATTTATACTCTAAGCGGATGCCGTGATCTCCTGATACCGTCCGTGCCTAACAAGAGATAAATTATTCTAAGATTTGAAAAAATTATTGTTATTGCAACATAAGAAAAGAAGATAAAACTGTGTGCATGATGGATTTGGATTCCTGGTTTGCTTCTCCTGCTGTCTTAATTTCATTAATTAATTAGTTATCTTTTAATAACCACTATTCTAAATATAATCCTTTACAAATAATTTTTTTATTTCTTTTCATAAAATAATTGCCCTTGATCCCGAGGATACGAACCACTAGCTATAGTAGTGAGTAGGTTCTATTTTTGATTGCCAACGACAGCGATCAAATTTTGGCGCCGTTGCTGGGATCCAGGCATGATTAGTTCATGAAAAAAAAAAATAAAAAAATTAAAAAATAAATTACCACAAATTTTCTCTTAATTTTATTCTTATTTTTGATTTTTTTATTGTTTCATTGTTATTTGCACTTCTATATAAAAGAAAAGAGTAAAAAAAAATTTCCTTTTTTGTTGAATAGTGATTGCTCTCTTTAGTTTATTGCTTACTTATAGTTACTTTAATTATTAGATTTTCATATTTCTTTTTAACAAAAAAATTACTTTCTTTTTATCATAAATCCACTTTTAACCTAATTAACTTTTTTTTTAATTAACTTATCATAAAGAACCTAAAAGAAAACCCTAAGACACTTTTCATAAAACATAATTAATTTAAAAAAATAAATAATAAACTTTAAAAACTTTCTAACTTGTTTAGACACCTTGTTTGAATTGTGTTGCATTTTTATAAAATACTTTAAGGGCATAAACCCCTAATCAAGATAAGGTGGGTAGTTGATCACCCTTCCTTAGCCCACAAACCACATCCTTTATTTTGCATTAACCCAAGCCTTTAACTCTAAAATTAATTAGACGTTAGCTCCTAAGGAACTCGAGCTCAATAGGATAAAGCACCCAAAAGAGTTGGACTAGGTCGGGAATGACTGATTAACTGGTGTCTAGAAAAGGGAAGGAAAGTGGTTATTTAATTGGTTCTGTTCGCCTACCTAATAAGCAATGGGGGGACCCCCACTGACCCCCTTAACTGGCTAGTTGATCAGTTAATTTTTGACTTGGAGGGCTCCAAGGTGGTTTTGAAAGTTAGGAGCTATCTAGATTTAGGTTAAGCCTAGAGTAGAGAGTCTAATCTTTGTTAACTTGATTGCTAATAATTATTAAACCCTAATTAAATTATTCTTCATTGCTCTTAGTTCTAGGAATCTTTTAGGATATTTTTTTAGAATCTTCTCCTTTCTCTTCTATTACATTAGTTTAAAAAAAAATTTAAATTACTGTTTGCTTTAGAGTACACCGAGAGGGTGTATGCTTGGTCGTCGATCGTTACAACCTAATCTTGTACTCTCAGATAGAAAGAACCTTTAGAGCAAACATAATTAGAATTATGGACCCTAATAACGAAAACGATCCACCACGCCAGTTAAAGGAGTATTTCACTCCTTCAAAGTATACCTACTCTCTTTGCATTCAAGTGGCTTAAAGGAGTATTTTACTCCTTCAAAGTATACCTACTCTCTTTGCATTCAAGTGGCTCCAGTGGAGGCCACTCAATATGAGATCAAGTCAAGCATGATTCAAATATTACCTTCATTTTATGGACTTGCAAATGAAGACCCTTACAAATATCTAGATGAGTTTCTCGAGATTTGTTCGATCGTAAAAATTCAAAATTTTTCTGACAATACTCTTAGACTTAAGTTGTTCTCATTTCTCTCACAAAGCCAAATATTGGTTAAATTCGTTAGATAATATAATAATTTCAACCTAGGACCATCTTCAGAGAGTTTTTCAAGAAATACTTTCCTATAGAAAAAAACTAATCAAATTAGAAAAACCATAACAAGTTTTTTCCAAACAGATGAAGAGATGTTTCATGAGATATAAAGAGATTAAAAGAATTGATTAGAAAATGTCCACATCATGCCATACTCAAATGGCAATTGGTCTAGTGCTTTTATGATGGTTTGTCAGAAAAGCACCAGCAAATGATTGATGCTTCATGTGGTAGGACATTTATGTTGAAGAATGAACATAAAGCTTGGCAACTCTTTGAGACACTGAGTGAGAATTCATTATATCACATGTCTTCTCGTAGAGACCCTCCCCGTAGGACCTAAAAGAGGTAGAATATATGAAATAGGTCATTCTATAGATATCTATACTAAGGTAAATGAATTGTTCCAGAAACTTGACCGAATTCTACAAGTTGAAAACACCTCTTCCCTATCTACTCAATTACATGAGGTTTGTATAATCTGTTCAAGTCCGACCCATTCTATAGGTGAATGTCCAACCGCATACCAATTTTCTAAGCTTGTTCAAGAGCAAGCCCATCAAGCTCAAACCCAAATGGCTCCTAAACCAGGAAATGATTCATATTCGAATACTTATAATCCTGATTGGCAAAATCAACCGAATTTTTTTTGGAAACCTCAACCTATAACCAATTTATCATCAAGTAGACCCAATTATCAGGAAACCAATTTTAGAAGTATGCCATATTCACAATACCCAAGCATCCCACAACCTCCACCGAGTAATCATGATCCTACTTTCAAAGACAAAGTGTTACAAGTATTGAAAGGCCTAGAAATGAATACTCAACTCCTTCACTCACACACACAATCCAATGTAAAACTAAAAACCCAAATAGGTCAACTAGCCACAGCATTCAGTGAAAGAGAATGGGGTAAGCTACCGAGTCAGCCTGAAGCTAACCCTAGGGACCTAAACATATAAGGATCAAAACAAGGAGCCTAGATTAACCAAGTGTTATTCATACATTAAGATCTGAAAAACAAATAGATAATCGGATGGGTACATATGAAGAAGAATTAGAAGTCCCACAACTTGAACAACTTATTGAGCTAGGTTAGCACAAAATACCTGAGGCATCAGAGTCTGATGTAATGCCCAACCCACCAGCTGAGCCCATGCCAGAGGGAGATAAACAAAAAATTAGGGTTGTAGCACCATTCCCAAATAGATTTAAGCCCAACCAAAATTCAGTCCAATTCGATAAGATTTTGGAGGTCTTTAAGCAAGTGAATACCCCCTTACTAGACATGATCCAGCAGGTCACAGCCTATACCAAATTCCTTAAGGATCTATGCACCAAAAAGAAGACCACCAATGTGCCCAAGAGAGCCTTTCTGACAACCAGTGTGAGCTCTTACCTATCAAACCACATGCCAGTGAAATACAAAGATCCAGGGTCACCTACTATTTCATGCATTATGGGGAACACCCTCATAAATAGGGCTCTATTAGACTTAAGGGTGAGTGTTAATATATTACCATATTCTGTATATGAGCAATTAGGGTTAGGAGAACTAAAGCCTATGGAAATGACCCTACAACTAGCAGATAGCTCTTTGAAAGTACCTAGGGGAATAGTAGAGGATGTGTTGATCGGAGTTAATGACTTTATCTACCCAGTGGACTTTGTGATTTTAGAAACTAAACTGGTGACAAACCCAAAGAGCCATATCCCAATGATTTTAGGTAGACCATTTTTTGCCACAGCTAATACCCTAATTAATTGCCGAAATAGATTAATGAAACTTTCCTTTGGGAATATGTCAATTAATCTTAATGTTTTCAATCTTACCAATACACAAAAAAACAAGTTATTCAAATTATGTTCAAGATACTATTTATGATCCAATTGACCTTAATGATAAAGAGCTTGACTTAGAAATCTGCATGAACCAAGATGAGGAGCAAATTAATGAGGTTGCTACAATTGATGAAAAATCAAGATGGAAACCTCCAATTGAACAACTAGAGAAAGTACCAAATTAGAACTGAAACCACTTCACAAGCACCTCAAATATGCATACCTAGGTCCAGCAGAAACCTTACCTGTAATTATTTCAGTCGAGCTAAACTCCTCACAAGAAGGAGAACTACTGAATGTCCTAAGAGAAAATAAAGAAGCGTTAGGATGGGACATGGCTGACATAAAAGGATTAGCCCCTCAATCGTTCAACATAGGATTCACTTAGGGAAGAAAGCCAAGCCTATAAGAGATCCCAAAAGAAAACTTAACCCAGCCATGTAGTAAGAAAAGAGATCATCAAACTTCTTGACAACAGTAATCAGAATAAGCCCTGATGTCTGGCTGAAGACGTTAAACTTAGCGCTTTTTGGAAGACAACCCAAAATTTTATTTTTTGACCTTTATTTTAGTGATTCTTATTTCTAAGAATAAGAGACTGCTTCGCATGATCACTCCTAATATTATACGAGGCATATCTCATCCAGATGATATTTTTTCTTGTTTTATTCTTCTTTACTCCATTGACGACAATGGGAATTAAGTTGGAGGGTAAGGAAAACCTTTTTAAAAATATTTTGAAAACACCTTGGTAATTTTTGAATTTTTTTTGAATTTTTTTTTGAATCATATGCCATTAAAGAAATTCTTGAGCAAAATTGACTAGGAAAAGGTAATAGAGTTAGAAAGTATTGGCTAATTACTGTAGTAAGCCAAGGAGTAGACTAGTTGATCAGAATTTTAGCAGCCTTCTTAGGTCATCTAAAGGCTATTGGCACTTCCATTACACATGCACACTAACGAGGTAAACTAGGTATTAGTTGTAAGGTCAATTGAAGATTAAAATTGATAATTGATATACATTCCAATAAGAGAAACTTGAATTTAAGAAAAGAGCTACCTGCCTGATTAAAAAAATAAAAAATAAAAAAATAATAAAAAAAAGCAAGTCTAAACATTGGTTTTCCATCGAGTAACCAGGTACCTTCACCTAAGTAAACGTTGTTCACATCAAAAAGTGGACAGTACGAAGATATCGCTAAAAAAATAAAAAATAAAAAAAAAAAAAAAAATATATATCAAGCAGTGTGAAAGCTAGTGTAGGTCAGGTGCTTAATTTGAGGGTGTATAGAAAATTGACCAAAGTAAATGATAAGCGAAGATACTATATTCCTTATAAGCTAGTACTGAAATGCTAAGTTAGCCATCACAAACACAAGTGCTGTAGATCTATGAATGAACTCTAAGAAAGTTTCTATAGTTCGGACTGCAAAATTTACTTCAAAAACTCAATACTTAATTAGTGATACTAGCTAGCTTCTTTCAACCTTAAGCCTGAATTTAATTTTGCAAAAGAAAATCTTTGTGACACATGATTTTATTGCTAAGGGACTAGCAATGATTAAGTTGAAGGGTATGATAAGTCTATTTATTATCCTAATTTAATTATTAAAATAAATATTAATTACTTTAATTTATTAAGAATTGATACTTTTTATGGATGCTTGCATGAAAGGAGCTATAGATGGAAAGAGCTCGATTTTTGGATGTAGACGGCACTTAAATCAGGACTCTGTTTGCCCAAAAAGGAAGAAAGAGATGATTTCGCATGATTTTCGATGCAAACTAAGGCCGATGATGTAAAACGGACGGTTGAGAAGTTTTCTCACGATATCTAAACGATCTTGAACCCGATTGACTCTAACTTTGATTGGAAGGAAGCCCTAGACAAGCTCTGTAAAAGGAGGACCTCAGGCAGTAGTTAGGAAGGAGTTTTCTCCAAAGTTCTTTTTATTTTTCTTTTATTTAGATCATTGTATTTAGGCTTGGAAGAGAAAAATTATGGCAGGAATGCTGGCGGCATCAATGCGTAGCTAAATTCCTTCAACTTAGGATGATGATGAAGCATGTAACTAGGTTTTATAGTTCTTTTTGCTCTTAATTTCTATGCAATAAAATCATTCTCTTCTTTCATATATCTTAAGTTATTTTTCTGATCGAGGTTTTGATCTGGCATACACGGCCTATACCCTCTATCGACGTGTCGTGATCTCAGGATACAGTATGTGCCTAAAAGAGATAGATCGTAGTATGATAGTTTAGACCTCTAATTTTGCAAATAATTAGATAGTTTATACTCTAAGTGAACGTGCAGTGATCTTCTGATACGGTCCGTGCCTGATAAGAGATAAATTATTCTAATCCTAGATTTGCAAAAATTATTGTTATTGCAACATAAAGAAAAGAAGATAAAACCTATGTGCATGGTGGATTCGAATTCCTGAGTTGCTTCTTCTGCTGTCTTAATTTCGTTAATTAATTAGTTGTTATCCTTTAATAACCAATATTCTAAATATAATACTTTATAAATAAATATTTTTATTTTTTTTGATGAAATAATTGCCCTTGATCCCCGAGGATACGATCCCGATTCACCACTAGCTATATAGTAAGTAGATTTTATTTTTGACTACCAACGACTGCGATTAAATTCACATTTGCACTAATCCATAGCAAGATACAAAACAAGTTAACATGCAAGCGTCCCATCAAAGAAAGAAAACAAGTGACCGCATGACTTGGTGTTCATGTGCTACAATACGAGATTGAGACAAGTTTTTTAAATCAGGACAAGAAAAAGAGCCAGGAAGACCTGTTAGCAAATAACTTCTTTTGTGATAAAGAAGATCCAATGATTAGATGGATGGCAAATCAACAGTCTCAACAGACAAGTGCTATATAGGTCATGACATCGTGCATAGGCCTCCAAGTCTAGTCAATGTAGCAAGAAGAGTAATCCCAAGGGAAAGTAGTAAAGAAAATTCTAGTCAACCGATGATAGCAATATAGGAAGATAATGATGAGACTCCAGATATATTGGATCTTAGCTTGCCCGATTATCTCATGATGATAGCAATGATGATAATGATAGTTCAAGTGATAGGTCTAAAATCAAGAGTAAGAATGATAGGCAATTTGGTCGTGGTGGTGGCTATTCTCAAGGGTTTAGTCCATTCACTGATGACCGCACCATGCAGAATAAAGAAATAAGCAATCCTACAAGAGGAGGATCCAGGGGTGATGCAGCCAGGAGCATAAAGCGTTGAGGTTAAGGTCATGGGGATAGGTATGTAGAGATGTTGGAGGCTCAATTACAACATGCTATGTTCAAGGATAGGAGGATTGCATATTAGAAGTTAATGAAAAAGACTAGACAAGAGATAAAAGGAGATGAGTACTACCAGGAGCTCGAATGCCGCTACATAGATTGGAGGAGTCTATATTAGTAACACATTTGCCAATACATCAGATAACTATAGAGGACAACATTTCTCATCATATGCTAGAGGTAGATCTAGTGCATTAGATAGTTAGTGGACATGATGTTTCATGCTTAATCCATTTGATTTCTTCCTCTCATCATATTCCATGAGATCTAACTCTGCACAATATCGCCCATAAGGATATGATTATAGCCAGGAATCAAAGCACGGTGCTGCTTCCTGCTATCTTAAGTAGGGAAGGCCAGGTACATGAATCCATACTATCAGGAACCATCATCGGGTCATTATTCGATGTCCCATGACCAGCAAGGATGATGTTCCAGGTATGAACTATCAACAAAACCCAGATATATATGAGAAGCATTAACATTCCACATGAGATTGATTACCTTATATTTGCCATTCTTCAATCATGGATATTGTTCATTGGTTGATAATCAAGTATCCACATGGACATTGACACAGAACATCCTTTAAACATTAAAAAAATAGAAAACAAGTCATCTTCATCATGCATAAATATCAGAAAAAGTATTGAAAAGAAAAATGACAAATTGATTTCTGGCCGTCTCAGTGACTAGTACCTGTACAAAGCTCCTTACCTTGTGTTGATACATGACAGCTAGATACCATACTAGTCCAGCTAGAAATCAGTATCAGGCCTGATAGCAATTTTTAAAACCTTAATACTACACAAGCAATTTCTATTCAAATTATTTGCAGGCCTTTAACAAATTCTCGAGTTTTTATGTTGAATTCTTGAAATATTTGGCTTTGCTGAGATGTTCTCAGATGCTAGAGTTGTGATGACCATGCACCTAAACCTAATTGGGGTACTTTGATTATTAATCATGCACATCAAGTTTATCTATATCCATGCTAGTTGATACAAAACATTACAGAATGCTCCCCCTCCATCGCAATATTTCCTTAGCATAATCCAACAAATCCCTGCATTTCATTCCAATTATCTTACTGAAATAAGCAAAAACACATTGATTATCAAGCAACAGATCCAGTGAGAACCAACAAAGACAAGGTATCAAGATGACTAGGCAGAGCACTCAGTTTTGTATTACCTACTAAAAAAGAGCAGTTAAGTTAAAAATAGAAAATTATAGCTCAAATCTAGTATTGCCAGAAGAGATTGCCATACTGTCCAGTGCAATAACAGACAATAACATGCAGCTAGTCAAAATGTAGCATCCAGTTTCATCTCATAGACTAGAGATGTTTTAAGATACAACATAAATTGTTGACCTTCTTCCCAGCAGCTAAATTTTTTGCAGTCAAGTGGTTAGTTAAGATGGATCATGGGTTCAGATCCCATTTGGCCAATTTTACTAATTCATTTTCGAGTCTTTTCTTATCTTGACTCCTTAAATGTTGTCTTGATTCTTGAGTCATTCTTGACTCATTTATGCCTTCATGTGGGCCCCTTCCCTAATAATTTAAGCTTTAGTGGTTGGTGAACAAGGTGTGTCATTAAAATTCTTACCTCTATGCTGACCAAGATTCCAAATAGATCCTTCCCTTGTGCAAAGGACAGAAACTCAGATAATGTAAAAAAGTTTCCTCCATTCTTGTACCGTGGATTTCGCACCAAGTGATAACCAACAGAATATGGAGCTGAAATGGTGGCTGCAACATGTTGAAAGAGACAAAAATTTAAATTTCAGTGTTTGAAAAAAGAGAAGGTAATAATGTTGTTTCTTTTGCATGTGCATAAAAGGAATCTCCTGATGAATTATATTTATGATAATGTTCACACCCAGGGTAAGCAAAGCTTCAAAGTGAAAGATGTAGGGATCCTTGTCTGTCAAACACAAACTGAAAGGTGCAAGTCCATTCAATTACAAATCAAAACTATAACATGCTAATATACTACCAGTAGCTCAAAGCAAGGTTTCTGGAATCATGAACTGGTACTGAACCAGCAACGTACTAGTTGTTCGGGTCGGTTTACCATTTTTTAGATTCTTTTATTTTTTTTCATAATTTTTTAATTTTTTCTCTTTTTTTTTCCTTATACAAGGCTGAGAGCCTCATATGAGCTCCCCTCCTCTCTCTTCTCTCTTATTTTCATTCAAAATCATTTAAGTAAATATCATCTTTTCTCTTCTTTCCTTTCCATTTATTTAAGATTTCTTATAGACATAAAAATACCCCCATTTGAATTCAATAAAAATAATTAAAAAATCATATTCCTTAAGAAAAAAGTCATTTTTCTCTTAGAAAATCTCAGGTTAACAAATAACAAGTTAGAGTACTTCCACTTCAAATTAAAAATCTTAAAAATTTAATTTAACTTAAAATAATAAGAAAATAAAATGCACAAAAAAATTATCTAAAAATACAATTTGTAAGATTTTGATCAATACTTGATCAAATTTATAAGGTTTTCAAACTTAAACAAGATCACAATAACGGTGGACCTTATACTAACTATGTCGACTTGATCCATAGCTCAAAACAATAAAGTTAAACTTTTCATAAAATTCTAAGATTAAAATATATTTCTTAGGATCTAGACTATGATATGTCACTAGGTTAAAAGTGTTTAGGTTCCCCCATTGAAAAAAAAAACACCTTTGCCTCTAGTCTGGTGGCAGATATAGTTTAGACCCTAAGAAAAAGAGAATCCTTCTATCATGATGACAAGCCATAGCATCTGCATGAGTAAATAATGCTATGAGATAAGCATGGTTCTATATATATTAGGTTGAATAAAATATAACCAGTGCTTATAATTGTAATTAATTGAATCTCCTCTTCGCAAGTCAATCAATTAAGTGTCATTTAAAAAAAAAATGGCAAAAAGAGATTAAGAAAGAGAGCAATACAGGATAAAAGTCTAGAAGATTTTTCCAAAATTTGTCTGTGATAGAAATAGCAATGCAGCATCTACATCTGAAGCTCATCTTAAAAATAATAAAAAAATCCAACAAATTGAGTCTTTTCATCACATATTCATTTAAAAAAAAAGGCCATGCCACCGATTTCTTTAATAACACTGAACTTTTAAGTTGAAGGTAGCATATAGAGAAATAGTACATATATCAACTTACGATGCAAGTTCTTTTGAATCTCATCCCAAGTGAGATTAAAAGTATAAATTCCACTACCCTTTTTAATATCTGGGAAAGTAGAAATACGGTCACTGAAAGGTGAATTTGTTACTGTAGTATCATCCAGAAGGTCAGGAGAACTCATGCATATCAGAATTCGATCTTGTGTTACTTGAACATCGCAATCAATTACATCTGCACGGTCAATAACTGCTTTCTGATAAGCCAGGTCAGTACAGTCTGGGTAGTCTCCGCTAGCTCCATGATTTGAGATAATTAAAGGTTTTCCTGAAGCACATAAAAATGAAAAGATTAGAAGAAAGTTTTGTCATAAGTAACACAGTTGTCAAAACAAATAGAGGCACATACAATAGAAAAGGTTAGCATACCATGATCAATGCTGCTTTTGTTTATATGAGCAAAGCAACCTGCAATATAGAGATGCATGTCAATGTCTTTTTTTTCCCAAAAAAATTCTAATCAGCATACAAAAATTGTAGTTTTAGTTAAATCAGAATATACACGAGTAAAAATCAAAAACTGATATACACTGAATACAAATGAAAGCAACACCTTCGAAGAAGTTCGTAGCAGTTAGTTACCTGTTTGTTTCCTGATACACATCGTATTAGGGCTAGCTTGCCAGAAAACAAGTTCTTACAGTTATAAACTTTACAGAAGAAGAGAAAAATACTCAACCTCCGTGACAAATTGGTATCAAATAGATAATAAATATATTACTTGTTTCCAAGCACCAGAACAATTTAATGATGATGCTATAAAAAAGCTTTCAATAATTATGGTTTGGTGAGAAACCAGGCTCATGCATGGTGTCTAAAAATAGTTCTTCAATTCCATAAGTACTTGTGGTGTTCCACTTTGCTAAGCGGAGCCATAACTAGAAACATCAACACTCAAGTGCTAAGATTTTGTAACCAAATAAGGGTGCTTGGAATTCATAATGGAATAGGAAAACAAATCTTTTAATGGTCTGCCCTTGATTGATGACACTGATTTTCTTTTGCTGACAAATATTGTTGACGCCAAGTCACCTTCTTCAAGCGCCGGAGAAATAGACGTCCTCTCGACGGGCTCCTGCAAGAAAAGTCCCCGGAGACTGGATGTTCCGGTGGGAACCCTCCGATGCTCAAGTCAGTCACTTGGG
Organism: Calamus simplicifolius; assembly: GCA_900491605.1. Taxonomy (NCBI): domain Eukaryota; kingdom Viridiplantae; phylum Streptophyta; class Magnoliopsida; order Arecales; family Arecaceae; genus Calamus; species Calamus simplicifolius. Next base: position 115,952 of record UESW01004865.1, read on the forward strand.
AACAGGTGAGAACTCACTAGCCGAAGAAGCTAGAGAGAGTTAGGGTTTCACTAGCAAGAAGACTAGAAAACCTTGGTTTTTCGGATCCCACTTACAGTGAAGGTGCGGCCTTTTATACCTGCTCGAAGATCTGCTTTCCGTCCAAAAAATCACTGATTCTGGGGTGCCCCGTCTGGTAACGGACAAAAAGGCGAGGCTTGACAGTGACGGGTCGTACTGTCATCGTATGTGTGTCGGAGGTATCCTACATTACTTGCCAGTACGGTCTCACAGGTGTCCGGCAGCGGGGGTTGCATTTGGTGCGTGCCGTCGCTGGATGTGACCGCGCACAGCTACAAGTGGTGGTGGATTGTACTCCGTAACGAGGCATGGTCATGCACAGTTGAGCATGTGCAATGAGCCATGCGCCATTATGAGGCATGGCCACTCGCAGCCACGGGCGTACAGCGGGCCACGTGAGCGCTCCAGGTGGCCTGAAGATATTGCTTGGTTCAGAGGCCAGTCCATGCACTGAGCGTCGCTCCTGCACCCGAGACTGGAGGGGAGTCTCGGGGTTGAGATGTGGTGCCCTCACCCCGAGACCGGAGGGGGTCTCGGGGGTGAGATGTTACTTTGCACCCGAGACCGGAAAGAGGTCTCGGGGTTATAATGCAGTGCCCTTACCCCGAGACCGGAGGGGGTCTCGGGAGTGAGATGTTACTCGTGCACCCCAAGACCGGAGAGAGGTCTCGGGGTTGTAATGCAGTGCCCTTACCCCGAGACCGGAGGAGGTCTCGGGGGTGAGATGTTACTCGTGCACCCCAAGACCGGAGGGAGGTCTCGGGGTTGTAATGCAGTGCCCTCACCCCAAGACCGGAGGGGGTCTTGGGGGTGAGATGTTCGAGGTCTTACCGGATGCAAGGTGGAGCTAAGGGTTGAGTGACACTTTGGAGATGCGAAGTGAGTCCTCGAGGCAGACACTTGGCGAAACTGACACTGATATCGGAGGATTAGGAGGTTTCGAGGCCAAAGGGATCTCCGTTAGCTGCCGTTGCTGTTTATTCTAACGGTGTTGAATCAGCCACATCAAATATGATAGTGCAAATGTTCATATGTTCTCTTATATAACAAGTGGGATTAAAGTTCATTGGTTCCTGCTATGTTACCAAACACAATTATGCACACACACACATGCATGTTTTAATGGCAGACATATCATCCCCGACATGATCTCTGGCAATGGAATAGACCTTGCAGAAAGGACTAGGGATGGCAACGGCCCGGGGATGGCCCAGGGCGGCGTATACCGGTCTCCGTCCCCGTTAAGAAAAACATTCTCGTTTCCCGTCCCGTTAAGCCATTATAGTTAACAGGGCGGGGGCGGGGACACCCAACCGGATAAACGAATACCCACTGGGTATCCATTTGGCCGTTTACATAAAAATAAAATAAAATTATTTTATTAAACTTATAATTTATTACAAAATTTTAAAAAAATACTAATAAAAATTTGATGGAGCTCTTTGAATTAACTTCTAACAACTGCCCATTTCCTCTTTGAATTAACTCTCCCTCAATCTTGACTTGCTGAGTTTATTGAAAGTTGAAACATTTGATGCTCTATTATTTTTATTTTTAGAAGTAAAAATAAAGTCTTCAAAATGAAAGCAAAGGAGTTTACAAATGACATTTAAAAAAAGAAAAAAAATCCCTCTTTCTTGGATAAGAAAGAAGAGTTCGAAAAGTGAGAAAGGAAACAACTAACAAGAAGAAAATAAAGATTTCTAATGCAACAACTGCAAAAAAAAGAATACATTCAAATTTCAAAGGAAGCTAACAATAAGCCAAGGATGTTATTAAAGGCATTTTAAGAAACAAAAATAAAGAAATATCTTTATTTAAAAATAAAGAAAAGCAATTAAGTGAAGTTATTACTAACGGGGACGATGATGGGTAAATGGGGATGGGGCGGAGAATACCATCCTGGACTGTTTACCTGTTTAGCCGTTAATGAGTAATCCCCCTTACCCATTAAACCATTTAGATCGAAAATTCTCTGACCCGTTAAAAATGGTACCGACCGGGTAAACGACCAAACGGGGAAAGTTGCCATCCCTAGAAAGGATGGGATAAATTAATCAATGAAATGATGATGTAGGTGGGTATGCCTTTATGACAAGATCCACTATGTGATACCCCATATTTAGTTCTACATTGGATGAGAGATGAATGTATTATGTGCTTAAACTCAAGTCCACTTGTTACCTATTAACATCCACTCGAGTTTTTGGGCCACATGGTTTCGTCAGCTAACGAAGTTGATTGGACTACGGTAGACTTAGGGTGTTACAAGGTATCAGAGCCGACCCGAGTGTACGAAAGTTGGTGGCCGGGCATGAGGAAAGGGCTGTTCATGGGGAACGATGGTGGAGTCACGCCATGGCGTGGAGCCACCCTTGCGGCATTAATGACCCGACTCGGAGTAGATTTTGGCTAGCTTGTGGCGTGCGATGAGGACATCACATTATAACATGGAAAGATTGTGATACCCCACATTTAGTCCCATAATGGATGAAAGAGGAATGCGTTATATGCTTATAACTTAAGTCCACTTGCTACCCATTAACTTCCACTCGAGTTTTTGGGCCACGTGGTTTCGGTCCGCTAACGAAGTTGATTGGACTAGTGGTGGACTTGGGGCATTACACACTCAATGCCCGAATAGCTCCAGACTCCATAAGCAGTACATCAGCATATGGATGTGATGGTTTCATAACGAAAAACATAAATTAAATATTAAAGGACTTAATGTTTTAGATAAAAAGAATTGCATGGGAAGAGAAATCTGGAAATATTTCCCCATCCTCCTGTCTCTTTGTAAAAGGAGGGAAAAGGGAGGAAAAACTTCGAGTTCAGATATGTTTAACTATTTCTCCCATATTGATCTCAATTGACAACCTAATTGATATCAAGGTGGACCAAATCATCCTAGTTCACTTACTTCATCATGACATGGTCTGCACATAGCCAAAGTTCCTGATATCATTAGGGTTATTTAGCTATTAGCCAACATTAAAAGACATCAGTGCTTGTAGGATCATCATCATTATAAATGAAAAATGAAACAGTTAAATGGAGTTCTAGCATAATGTGATAGGAAGGATAGTGGATAATTTATCGATAGAAGGTGCATTATGTTGAAGTATCAATTTCTATGACTGTCAGTTTGAACCTGCTTCTCTTGTCTGAAGATGAAATCAGTGTCAGAAAGTGTGGCACTACATAAAACTCAGATGAGAGGGAGTTCATTAGAAATTGGAGAGACAATGAAAAATTAGCAACCAAATATGATGATAGCCCTCTTAGTTATGAGTTATGACCTTTTCTAGGTGGTAGTATTTTTCTAGTGGAGCAATAAAATCTTATGCAAACAATATTTAACATGGTCATGAATAAAATTTTAATATTAAACAAGAGCAAATTACCTATAGCCTCTGATGGAGTTATGGGATAGTCTGTCAGCACACCATCAACAGAGAAGATCTCATTGTCAATGAATTTAAGATATTCAGATAAAGGATCATAACTGTAATTGTAGCTAATAATATTGTCGTTTGCAAAGTCCGCCGCAAAGATTTCCAACCCTGCTTTATGGACATCCATGACGATCGAAGTGTAGTGTTGTAGATAATTATCAGGTGTCACAGGCCAAATGTAATGCTTGGGGACAAGAATTCCAGAGGCAAAGGTCTTGATAAACGTAAGATTTTTCAACAGTGAACTATATGTTTGATTTGTAGATGGTTCAGTATCACCTTCATTAAGAAAGCTAAAAACAAGCTTTGTCTTGCTTTGTCTAAATCTTTCTTTTATGCTTCCGAGAAAACCCACCTCTGGTGAGGAAATATAGTTCACAATATGACGCTTTGACACAGAAAGCACATAAATTCTCATGTTTAAATTGTGCTGCCTGTAGAAAATATCATGCTGCATAGCACACGAAAAATTTGAAATAGTTAGTTTGAATTATCAAGTAAAAAATTTTACATGGAGAAAGAGTGCCAAATCATGCAGGAGAAACCAATGTGTCTCCATAGTTATACCTGTACATTCAACCAGAGACCAAATGGTCTAAATTGTGTTGCCACATCATCAACGGAAAGGATACCTAAGGTGCCATCAAATACATAGGTCCGAGAATAAATTGGTTGCATCACTGCTCAAGTTGTAAAGGAAAGTGAGCGTATTTCTATGCATGCAAAACTATTGCAGAAAGCAGTAACTTATAAAAAATACGGTTCTAAGTTTGCTTTTATGGTAACTTAACAATCACAATCAATCAAAATAGCATTTAAACAGGAAGAGAAAATATAGGCAGACATTTTCAACTTTTTTGTATCAGTGACATGCAAAAACCATCGATTTAAGTTACCTACCATGGATTACAGACTTTATGTTAACCACTTGAAAAACAATTTAACAATTCAAAATCAATGGACCATTGAAATTTATCATAAAAGCATTAAAGATGATCTAAAATATGAAAAATTCCTAGAAACCAGTATTCATGTATTTTTGTAGTCCCTAGCCCAAGCATCAAGTGGTGCAAAAATAAATGTTTTAAATAGTGCACACCATGTATTACCATGATTTGATCATCAAAACCTAGTGTATTTGAATCTATCCAAGTTTTAAAATGTGCAAATCATGATGAATAAAGTGAATTTCAATTAATGCACTGTCTTATATTTTATCATACTAGGATAATTGTTACCATTCATTTTTGTACTCACTTATGCATAGATTAGAGACTATCAAATTATGTGAATTTTGGTTTCTCAGCATTTTTTTTTGTAGCTTAAATCATTTTAAACGGTATGGATCTTCAATTTGGATATTCAATCATTGATCTCAAGATCATTCAATCTTTTTATTAGCCAATCTTGATGATTAGAAATGCAAAAATTAGAACCAGCATTTAGAACCAGCATTTCCACAATAATTTTTCACTCAAGCTCCACGGCACTATAGCCTCTAACCATTATCCAGAAACCATCATAAAACTTACAAAGAATATCAGATATCTAGCCATCCAAGAGAATTTTCTATAATTGGATTATATCTACAAGACAAAGGATCATCGACATACCATCACCAATTCCATCCTGCTGGCTGTAGCAGAACACTGGCAACTAGATGGCATGCTGCAAAAAAACCCATAGGTCTCAAAATTTTTGGGCTTTGATCATCATCAAAAGAGCATCTTAAATATGTTGTTGTTTTGGTTACACCTCTTCTTCAACCCATGCACAATGTCTGATGACACTATTTTTGTCGTATCTAATACAATCAAAAAAACATGTTCTTTTCTTTGAATTCCAAGGAAAGATGATGCAATTTTTAGGTTAAAATTCAAGTTCCCTATGCCTTTTTTCTTAACACGATCTACCTATACTTTTCCTCTTAGCTCTTGATTCTAGCCTTCCTAGAAGAAATGATTTTTCAAACTTCCAATCTTATGGAGACTTTTGAGAATCCTACAGTTTTCTTTTCTTTTTTCCCTTTTTTTTCTTTCTTTTGTGTGCATGTATTTGTGGGGAAAAGAGGTGGGGCTGCTGCCTAGATGGTACTGCTGCTATTGAACTTCACCTCATTTTGGTTGAAATTACTTTTGATGAACAGTGATATTGATATTGATCCTAATTAAATCATTTTCTTTTTTACATCAGTAATCGTAATTCATATTTATAAAGACAACATAATCATCTTATTCAGACTAGTTAAGCTGGTTCTTATGAGGCCCAGATGGATTTTGTAGGAAGCACCCTGTGCTAGATCCAAATCTTTCCAGAATACTTTGTCATTCTTCCTAGCTGGCTCCTTTCTGGTGTTGGCCCCCTCTTTTGAATCACTTGCAGAAGATGCAAATGTACTAGCTGCAGACATATGCATTTCATTTTTATATTTTACGTAGGCTTTCTTCTGGCCTTCAAATTTGATGTTGTCCATAATTTTACATTCTTGGATCAACATTTGCATACATTGTGATCTTTCTGAATTTCCACGAAAGAATTTTAGCATGATAAGGGTTTTAGTCATCAAGCCTTTATCTTCTTCCCTTAACGGACATCATTCTGATCATAAAAGACTTTCCATGAAAGAATTTTAGCACCCCCTCAGTTTCTCAGACCGTTCCTGCAAATCTTGCTACTAGTTGATCTTCCTGAAACGCTTTTGGATGGTCTTGGTGTGTTCATTCCAACCCCTTTCGGTTTGATATTAGGCTCTGACTTCTTATTGGTATGGTTTATTTATCAACAAAATATGCCTTAAATAAGTAATTCATAAGGGTGCCAAATGCCAACTGGCTGAGTACGTAAAGTAACTTAGTATGGATACAAGAGACCTGGGTTTGATCCTAACTCCAACCTGAAGAGTTTCCTCCCATCCTAGTTCTCAAAAATGTAATCACATGGTGCTTGCATATCATCAATCATACTCCTAGATCATCATGTCAAATGAACTATAGAAGCCACCCATTATCCAGCCACATGGGTAATCTGATTTTTAGCCTACCAATCTCTTGATATATGACACATAATGATCTTTTTTGTAGGAAGGGATGGTTGGGGAGGGGAAGTGTGGATAGCTTTTCAGAAATAATAGTAGTAAACTATTGTTGTGTAATCACATATGGTTAATCTCATTTGTTGCCCTCACACTCAAACATAATATTTTATAAATTGTCTACATCTGCATATAAATTTCAGCATATATAAAATATGCTGTGCAAGATTTATTTTATGCTCGTTTAGGTGTGTAAGTGCTACAATCATATATTGATTTCATATCCTAATTAAAAGCAGCTCTTAGAATGTGATAACTGAACTGGCCCTATATTGGTTGACTTAGCTGACTCGACCCAGTTTGGGCATCTAGCTCCCCTCACCCACAATTGATCCACCTGATTGATCGTGCATTCCCATGATGATCAAGATGCTGCATAGAACTTTAAGATACCTAGGTACCCACACAAAATGCCTCCCCTTGCCTCCTAAAACCCCGATTATCCTCAGTCCTTGGTGACATGGAATCACATTCTTCGCCTCCGATCTGAGTTGCCACCTGTTGACCATCTTACTCTCCCTCTCTCGTTGAGGGTTGAGATCATAAGCCATGAAAAAGACCACAGGTTTAACCCTTGATCCCTTGCTCTTAATCAATCCTCCCTTTTGTGTGATGGTTGTTGGCCAAGACTGGAGGCCGTCCAACGAGGACCTAGATCCTCAATCCCTTCCTCACTCCTTTCCCTCCTTCAATCGTGACAGCCCCTCCCCTTGGTTGATTGCGACAGTAGGGGAAGGCCCCTGCTTTCCACCACTACAGAGGCCTCCCTTGTTGCTTCACTGCTCCGTCGTGAACCCCCCATGGCTCGGTTAGACTCAGCTTCCTTTCTACCTTGCCCCTGGCTAACCAGTTATCAGCTAAGCAAACTACCAGCCGGCCATGTACAAGAACAAGGGAAGACCGCTATTTCCTTGTCATGGGGCCAGCTAGGTCTTGCCATGGGCTTGACCCTTTGGCTAGGCTTTTCAACCACTGGAAGGACCCACAAGGGCCCCTCCACCACCCTATGGCTGGGTCTCGAACCTTCAAGGGCCCCACAAGGAGATGGAGGGGTCCTCCATCGTGTTGTAAATTCATTGCAGGAGCGACCTTGCAATCTGACTCCTCAACCACAAGGTACCTCTCCCCACCTTCCTCTAGATGTTGATCCAGTCATCGGTCATCTTGATCCTCTCCCTAACACATGCCTTGTACTCTAGACCCTGAACACCTTGGACTTGGACCTCGATTCTTAATTAATTAAATTGCTTATTTCAAATTGATGATGGTGCTATCAATGTAGGTAGACGACAATCGAGTTCGACTTGATTCAAAGAAGTAGGACTTGCTTCTGATTAATGTAAGAATCTGCATGTTTTGTGTTGAAAGTATTTGGATGAGTAATTAAAATTACATGTATTATGATATTATTTGATATTGCATACATAGTATACATGATGAACTTTGTATGTATGCACGCATGAGCGCGCGCGCACACGTGACCAACTTGATGTAACACAACATAATTGAGTTGACACGAATTATGGACTACGGGACTGGTCGTGTATTGAGGAAAGCCTTGCCATAAACAAGAACATAGTGCTATACATAGCCTCGCCAAGAACAAGAATGTGGTGCTATGAAAAGCCTTGCCATGAGCAGAAAAGCCTTGCCATGAGCAGAAACATATAATATGAAGAGCCTCACCACAGGCAAGAACATGGCATTGTGAATAGCCAGCCATGGGTAGAAGCTTGGTGTTGTGGAAAGCCTTGCCATGGGTAAGAGCATGGCAATGTGATGCTGACACTGGCTAAAGCATAATCATGGTTAGTCCAAAGTCAATCAAGCCCATTTGATGATATTATGTCTTTATCTAAAAAGTTGATGTTCGCATGTAATTAATATACTAAGCTTGACATGTAATTGATATATAATTTGGATACTGTATAATGGGATTATGCATAGTAAGATGATTATACTTTTCTATTGCTTATATTTTATCTGATCATGCTATTCTGATCATGTTGATCATACATTTTTAGGAGTCTTACCAAGCTATTTAGCTCACTGCAGTTTTTTCAAATTGTCTTCACAGTCTGTGGATGGCTAACATGCAATGGGATTTGGGATGGTCTAGAAAGTGTTGCCTCTGATACTGCTATGAATAAATAAAGAAAAGGAAAAGTAATCAAACTTTTATCATTTAGTATTGAAAAATGTCTGTTTAGTTTTTATTGGATGAAGAATATTATCATTATTGCTATTATATGATTGAATTTTTCCAGCAGGGCTAGAATGTTCTCTAGGAGTACACTCTAGAGGATGCACAATAGTGTCACGAGCAAAGTCTTTTACTGTACTAGAGTCATGACACAAACTAACACTTGCTCCTCAAGTTGTATCGATATGAAATGATTCTGTCATTCAGTATAACTTCCATCTAGGTCCTCCATTGTTTCTTCATCTTTCCAAATGACCACTAATTTGATTGGATTCCTTTGTACAAAGGATAACTCTTGGGTAACTTGTAGATGTCCAAATTATTGAATTGATATCCATCATGATGATCTCCATAGTTGCTTCTCTTAATTATCTAGCAAATTATTCCTTTCTACCCCTGCCGTTTAATCTTAACCTTGCATCCTCAGTCAGCTCCACTCATGCCCTATGTAATATCAACTCAGGTATAAGTGCCAAATGCAGGTAGATGTCTTGGTGTAAAGTCCTTTCAATCCCTAAAAGTTTGGGTATATGGCCGCTGCCTAAGTGTTACAATGTGATAGATTGGCAAGGGCATGTCTTTGAAGGGATAAATTAAGAAAAGGCACCTGAACAAGGTGCAGATTTCATTGTGCTTTTGTGTGCGTGCATGTGTGTTTTCCCCTTTGGGGGGGGGGGGGGGGGGGGGGGTTTGGGTTTATATTCTAATTTCCAGCTGTCAACTTATTCTAGTGTTGATGATGATGGATCTTGCAACAAAGAGTTCTTCTGATACTAAATGTGTTCTTTTTCAGCTTGCTTCTCAGTAATATAATTGATGCCACGCATCCTCTTCAAACTTTTATTGCTCATATTCAGGCTCGATGATAATTATGATTTTACACCTGCCTTCTATAAATTTCTTTTAGATATACATGATATTTGATCACTAGACAAAAAGTCTCCTTGTGATATTCCTGTTTAAAAGATAGTTTTTTTTCTTTTTCTTTACTTTGGGGAGGGGGAGGGGGAGGGGGAGGGGGGGAGGGTGATATGTTTGTTATTTTGTACAATAGAGATTTGTTGACAATGATCTGGATGGCTAACCTCATCTCTCCACATACTCCCTCTGAAGCTGACATCATGTGATTTTCTTTCTTTTTTTTTTTTGTCTGTCCATTATAACCATAATTCTCCTTGATTTTGCTGTGCTAATTTGAGCCTGCAAGATACAGGCATGATATAAAAGGTACATACACTAGTAAGCACATATTGGTCCATGCCGATTCCAACCGGCAAAGACCAAAACCAGCATAGATCACACTGACCCAGGAACAAGGTTGGGCATGTGACCAGCAAGGAAAGGCAAGGCACAGAACACCATCGAATAGCTACAACACATCATACCGCAATCCCCTTTTTATCCCTATAAAACTTCCCTAACATTAACATTCACCCCTTTGATGCCCCATCAACTAAAACATCAATGCATAACATTCATGATTAGGCGTCAGGCCTATTCATGAATTTAGATTATCATTGCATCTTTAATAAGTATAGAAAGGAAAAGAACGACAAAAGGAAAAACATTCACAAGAATCCATATAGCATTAAACAGAGAATGCAAATCAATGTATTGATAAAAAGAAATTCTCATGCACACTAACAAAAGGAAAAAAATTATCCTTGATAATTATTTGAACATTTTAACAACAGAAAATGACAGTAGCCATCTCAAATATCTAGTCCTCTTAATTTCTCTAACTGGTAAGAATTGCAGTCATACATCTATATGAGAAAGTGTTGCAAAATTCAAAAAGTTGTGCTAAGAAAACTTTTCATTTTAGAAGTTTGGTTCCCATTTCATGTTCGACTTCTTTCTAAACAATTAGGAGTTCATACATGTGATTTCATAAGATTGACTTTCTTCATTATTGAGAGTTTATGTAAGTGATTTTGCAAAATGAGATACAGAACCACGTGAAGTGTCAACAACATAGTTAACAAAACAAGATGGAAAATTTCTAATTCGACACCTTCAAGTTGCAATTAATTAAGAAGAGTGTAAGAAACCAAAATAACACTTCTTCTTCACTTACATCCAACTGCCTGCGTTAGATCGGTCAAGTTAAAGTCCACAGAGAACCAGCCTGGCGTAGACACGCCATTAACCGTGTAAACCTTATTTCTGCCAGGATAAACAGTTGCAATGGTAGTGCAGTTGTCCAATTTTATATCGGTAAACAAATCCCAACATTATCCTTTGTTAATTGTACGTCGCACCAAACAATCGTATCAGATAAGCTATTAAAGACTGCAAACTGGTAGGCATATAAACTGGAATCAGGAAAGAGTCCTGAAAAGCCTCCCCTAGCTATGACTGCAGGGGCAGTACCTGCCATATGGAAAACCGGTTGTCAGTTTTCAAGAAAGCACAGATCGAGAAGCAAGAAATGTGAAAGAAGCAACATAGAGGAAATTCAAATTCAAATGCTTTTCCCATCTAAATCATAGATATAATTCACAAAAAAAAAAACTGTGAATTGCTTCTATAATCAGGGAAAAAAGGCAGAACCTTCTATCAGTTTTTTTTTAGGAAGATTCTTGTTCGCCAGTCCGTCAAAAACATTTGATTAGCCAATTTTGATGGATTCAAAAGCAAAAGAGGTTCCTCAGTGGCATGTACTTCTATTAGCATAATGAATAATGTTAATATATATTTTTCTAATACCAACTTAATCCCCCCTTCAATTCCCCACCTTTCAATTCCCCAAATAAGCTCATAAAAGTTCATGAACAAAAAAAAATAATCCAAAAACTGAAGCCCCTTAAATATCTTCACTACCAAGGACTGAACATTAAGGAGATTCCACCATCCCCAAAGAATCTCTTCATGGAATCCTAAAACAGTAACTTACACTTTTCTCTGTTTTTTTTTTGGGTTGGGGGGGGGGGAACAAGATTCAAAGAACGGGAAGGGGAGAAAAGAAAAAGGGAGAAGAAAGTAAAGAACTTCTTTTATCTCTACGCGACGAAACCAAAGCAACCAAAGCAACCAAAGAACCGAACCTCCAGGCAGGGGGAGGGAGGGGGAGTGCGTGCGTACCGTTCAAGGTCAGCCAGCGCGAGGAATTGGAGTTCTGGGCGCTTACAAGACCCAGGTGCTGCACTGCCAGAAGGAATGCAAAAAAGAAGAAGGACATCTCCCAGCCCGAGCTCCTCCCTTCATTGCCGTCGCCAAACCAAAGAGAGAGACCATGGAATGGGTTCCTTCTCTCCGGCTGAAGCTCCAAAGCTGGCACGATAGGAGGAGAGAGATGGTGGGGTTTTCCTTTTTTTTCCAGGTCAAGAATGATTGATTGCTTTTTCTCTGAAAAAAAAAATAATATACACAAGCTCTGCGGATTTGCCTATTTGTTTTTTTCTAACAGAAGTCTTGTTGACTGCGGAGATAAGGTATTAATTATTGAGGTGGAAAAAAAATCGTATTTTAATTTTTTATATCGCTGTTCCCATCTGGCGGCTGGAGCCGAGCTGTTGGCGTGTGGAAGGATATTGATGAGAGATCCTGTGACCGTTGTCTTTAAGGCAGCGTTTGATAGAAAAAATATTATATATAAATAAATATATAAAATAAAATTTATTTTTTAATTATCTTTAGAGATATTTTTGATTATTTTATTGATCATATTAAATATAAAAAAATAAATTTATAGAATAATTTTTTTTACTCTTATTTGAAGGGATAATTAGCTATTCCTATAATTTTTTAAGGAATAAATTGAAGGGATATCCCATGGTTAATCATGATTAATCATGGGATATCCTTTGATTAACTTTATTCCCAACTATCTCTTATAATTATGATTTTTAAAAATAAGAAGAGATATTCTTTAACTTTTAGAAATAAGAGGAGATATCCAAAGGGGTTGTGTATCGGAGCTTGGGGTGCGGCAGCCACGCTTACATTGGAATGGACCATATTTAATGGCATGTAGTTTAACTTTATTCACTATAATTATTTGCCGCTATACAAAGGGGTTGTGTATAGGAGCAAAGCTGTACACACAAAGTGCATATTTTTAAATTCTTCATAAATCATCTTATATTTATAGTTTTTTTTCATGATTACATTATTTTTTTCCCCTTTTTCACACATCTAATTAATGGACAAAAGAATTTATGTTTATTTATTATAAGATAATAATATAATGACTCTTATCCTATAATAATTCTTCATATCCATTTTACAGATTGATATGTAGTGCTGTTTAGTTTAAAAAATTAAAATTAATTAATGTTATTTTTATGCAGCAAATGTAGAAAGAAAAATTTAAGAATAAAAAATTTTTAGTACCAGTATTGCATGAAATCAATATAGCTTCACGAGATCCAATGATCTTTCTTTTTTTAAAAAAATATAATTTTATTAAAATTTTTATATTTTTCATATTTTTCTTTGATTATTTTATAGACCGGCATGCAGTGCTGTTTAGTTTAAAACATTAAAATTAATTAATGTTATCTTTATACAGCAAATGTTGAAAGAAAAATTCAAGACTTAAAAAATTTTTCGCATTGATATTGCACGAAATCATCTATAGCTTCATAAGATTGAATAATCTTTCTACTTTAAAAAAATTAAAATTTTTATTATTTTTTTATACTTAGCATAACTTTTAGTAATTAAATTCGATTTGAATAGAAGTCATGATAAAAAATATTTTTTCTTGTGTTTATCCTAAAAATAATAAAAAAAATATAATATGATAGTACTTTTAACACTTCTATGTTAAAAACACAGCTATCATTGGCACAAGATTATTTTTAATTAATAATAATTTTAAATAATATAAAAATGATGGGACATCAAAATATAAAAAATCTTTCAACTCTTCGTTAGGAAGGCTCAAAATACAAAATACAAAACAATTTTTAGAAATAGTATACCTTTTGTTAAAATATTTTTATATATGCTGCTAAATTGATACTTCATAAATTTATACTTCACTATGGATATTTTTAATTTATTTTAAATAATAGACTGCATGTAAATAATTATACTTAACAAATTTCTTTTCTATCTACACCAATATTTCAACAAGTTTCTCCGATATAATGCAAGAGAATTTGAGCAAGCTCGCTAGGTCGTGGACATTTCTATGTCCATAAAAATTTTGATATATTAAGAGCTAATTGGTGCATCAATCACACCCCCATATCAAGGCTCATTGTCTTTATGGTCTAGAAAGTATCTTATCATGGGAAAGTAGTTCCGCAAACCTATCATCAGCCACTGGACTTCCAGTTCACACGGATAAATTTGAATTAAATGATTAAAAAAAAAACCACGGGATCACGGGGTTGGTCTGCACCTATGAATTAAATGAAAAAAAAAAAAAAAACTCACGGCCTCACGGGGTTCGCCTGCACCTCGCCATCTACAAGGCGTGTCAAAGCCACGAGCACACGCAATCGACTTCAGCCGGAGAACTTCTATTTGCACCCCAAAAATTGCTACGCTTCCAAACTTTTTAAATTTTTTTTTTTTTTTAACTATCTGATGACACTCAATCATCTATCCTGAACGTCAGGAACGGAATGCTTCTTCAGGTTCTTCTTCATCAGGTTACCTGCAGAAAAGTTTCGAGACTGGAGAGGGTTCTCCGATGGGACCCTCCGATGCCCAAGTTAGCAACTGAGGTCCCAGCTGAAGAGGGGCTCGAGTAAGCCCTTTTTAGTATGAGAAAGGAGGTCTCCCGAAGGAGAGATTCCTTCCTGAATGCTAAGGCAGTGATTTTGGGGATTATTGCGCATACCTGTTTACTGGGTGGATTCACCTCTTTATAGGGGTTGACCCTGGCATGATCACATGGGATTGCGTGAGGAGAGAATGTCTGCGGAGTTCTTGGGGGTGCGTGAATCTGCTGGTGGGTCTTGTCCCATCGAAAAAGGAGAAAGCGGCGGTTGGTGGGCTAAGTCCCATCAGCCAGCGGGGCTGTTGGGTAGTTGGGTCTAGTCCCATCAACAACGTGGCCAGTAGTAGGTGGACCTGGCATTGTCAGGCGGCGCGAGTCAGAGAGGCGGTTTCTTGAACCGCTGGGGCCATGCTGGGGAGAACTGGGACACCTTAACCCTCCCGGGGGAGTCGAGGCTGGACCCGGCTGGCCAGGGGCGGCCGGGGCCGACTCGGCGGGCTTGGAGACGCTGGGGCCGAGAGGGGCCGGCCGGGGCCGAGACGGGCCGGCTAGAAATGGCCAGAGCCGACTCGGCGGGCTCGGAGACGCCGGAGCCGAGAAGGGCCAACCAGGAATGATCGGGGCCGACTCGGCGGGCTCGGAGATGCCGGGGCCAAGAAGGGCCGACCAGGAAGGGTCGGGGCCGACTCGGTGGGCTTGGAGACGCCGGGGCCGAGAAGGGCCGGCCAAGAATGACCGGGGCCGACTCGGCGGGCCTGGAGAACTCGGAGATGCCGGGGCCAAGAGGGACCGGCCAGGAATAGCCGGGGCCGAGAGGGGCCGGCCAGGAATGGCCGGGGCCGACTCGGTGGGCTTGGAGACGCCGGGGCCGAGAGGGGCCGGCCAGGAATGGCCGGGGCCAACTCGGCGGGCTTGGAGGCGCCAGGGCCGAGAGGGGCCGGCCAGGAATGGCCGAAGCCGACTCGGCGGGCTTGGAGACGCCGGGGGCCGGCTAGGAGAGTGTCGGGCCGACTGGGAGGTGCCGGGGCCGCCTAGCTTGGGGATGTAGGGGGTCGGCTAGGAAGATGCCGGGCCGCTTGGGAAGGTGCCGGGGCCGGCTGGGAAGTGCCGGGGCCGCCTGGCTTGGAGGTGCTGGCCTTGGAGGTGTCGGCCTCGGAGGTGTCGGCCTCGGAGGTGCCGGCCTTGGAGGTGTCGGCCTTTGGGGCCGTCGGTCTTGGAGGTGTTGGCCTTTGGGGCCGTCGGTCATGAAGCCATCGGCCTTAGAGCTGTCGGCCTTGGAGTCGAGGTGGCCGAGCGGGGTGAGGCCGATTGCCGAGGGCGAGGTGGGCCGTCACGGACCTTGAGGTCGAAGTGGGCCGCGGTCGACGCCAAGATCGAGGTGGGGCGCGGCCAATGTTGAGACCGACGCCGTTGTCAAGGTGGGCCGTCCAATTTTTTTTTATTTTTCATGGGGTCAACTGGCCCCATCAAATGCCCTCCACACTCCTTGAGCTTGCGCACCCCGCATCAGCTAAGCGAAAGGAGTGTAGAACTTTTAGAAATTTTTTGGAGGCAAATTGATTACCTCACGCCCGCCACTCAAAGCAGCGTACGCTAATTTTTTGGGGGGATGCTCGTCAGTTAGCCGTTGAGGCAAAGATAAAGCCGATGAGGCAAAAATAAAGTCGATGAGGCAAAGTTGAGGCCGTCGAGAACCTTTTGAACCCCGGAGGATGACCCGAGAGTCGCTGGGATTTGACCATGCTCGGGAGCCTTTAACCCCGGAGGTGACCAGAGAGTGCTTGGGCCAGGCTCAGGTGCCTTTTAGCCCCGAAGGGTGGCCTGAGGGTGCTTGGATCAGGCTCAGGTGCATCTTTCTTTAAAGAAATTGGTCTCCTTCTGCAGGGTTGATGACCTGCCCCCCAGGAAACTCTGTTGATTGAAATCCGCAGGTCTTGAGCTTGAGGGTGCCGACACGGAGCCGGTCTTGAGGTGCCGACGCGGAGGCCGGGCTTGAAGGTGCCGATGCGGAGACGGGCTTGGGTGCCGACGTGGAGCCGCTCTTTGGTGCGACGCCGCGTCGGTCTTTGTTGCGACATGGAGCCGGTCTTTGTTGCCAATGCGGAGCCAGTCTTTGTTGCCGGTGCGGAGCCGGTCTTTGTTGCCAGCGCGGAGCCAGTCTTTGGTGCCGGCGCGGAGCCGGTCTTTGTTGCCGACGCGGAGCCGGTCTTTGTTGCCGGCGCGGAGCCGATCTTTGTTGCCGATGTCAGCTCCCCCTCCTCTCTGGGGCCACCGACAGCACACCTGCACACTTATGGTAATCGGATAGAGTTTTACTAGTCTTTATGTAGCGCTCCATAAAGAGCTAGAGAACCCCAACTAATTATCATAAGTGGCAGACACACGAAAATACATCCTGTTAAAATCTTTTCATTTTCATCTCAATTATATACACAAATCACCCAATCAACATTAAGCATCAACCTGCTCAGATAATATTTTTCATGACATTCCTCAGGCAGTTTACAAGATCACATTCACATTCGACATTAAAATCCTAAGTGCACACATCATGCTCATAATTTTCTCCAAAACATAAGTCTCGTATTCATAACCAAAAAGGTCTAAAACATCATTACATCCCACTGTACACATACACATATACAAAATACAAATATCAAACCACACTCTCTCAATATACAAGGTTAGCATTTATACACTCTTGCATCCAAGCAAGCTTCACCAGCTAAGGGTCCTGTCCTGTTTATCTTGTGATCCTGGCAGAAATACTCACTGATCTGAAAGAATATTTAAATCATAGAGGGATGAGACCTAAGTCCCAGTGACTGGATAACCATCTAACTATGGAGAAATAGAGAACCATAACCTCTTAATTTCAATCGTATGCTGAAACTATTTAACTTGTACAACTCAAAGTACATTTTTAACATGATATCAGATAAAATAAAATGTAGCTTATTCTTCAAATAACATATCAGTACTGGAATACTCTATAATAACTCTTCACTTAAAGATAACTCATTAAAATAAAACTTCATGCATTGCAATATGAAGATATGCATTCTTTATCTACAACCCAGACTCCCATCAGGATCTGCTTGCCCACTGGCATCTCAAGTAAGATCTCCCTCTCGGGATAACTATTTGGCCCATTGGCCCTTTTTATATCACAACATATGCTTTTAGATCTCATGATGCTGGGCTGTGTGTGTAATGCCTCTGAGGTACCACCCTACAGTCGCCCTTCTGTAGGTGTACTCTCATCGGGTGCGTGACTAGCAACAAGATCCCCGCACAAATAGCACCCCTTACCCGTGCGGTTCACCTGACAAAGTGCTTTGTTCCTTAACCCTGGAACCTCGGGTTTTCTCTCTGCCCCCACGGGCTATATAGTAATCAGCTCCACTGAGCTATGATTCATGCCCCCACGGGCTGCTCACAACCAGCCCCACTGGCCTGGTTAGGCATGCACTCACCCCTGATTCTGGGGTTCATCGTACGATCTGTTCGCAAGGAGGTGCCGGCTCGATAGTAGTGTGCAATGCTCATGCTACAGTACAGTCTAAAGGGTGATCAGCCCCCTAGCTGCCTGATGCTCAGTATGACTCATACATCATTTGTAAAGCTTTATCATGCAAATATGCCATGTATACATTAAAAATTCCCTCATCGAAACTCATGCTTATGTGTTTAGCTCAAAACTCATTTATCAGATTATCATATACTAGGTTCTCATTTCTCATATTTAAACATACATACCATAACTAGGTATTAATCTCATTATACTAGCTCAAATTAACCTCTCATTGCTAGATGAGAAATCCACTCACCTTAGTAGGTTACTCCTCGACTGGTACAACTGGTACTCAACTCTGGTATTTCGGCTCCCTGGAATAACCCTCTTGACCTACGTCAACATACAGATACAATAGCTATTAGGATTACCTCCACACGAGGTTTTCCACGAACCATGCATGCATACATGATCTATCCTCTAATATCTCATTATTTTCTTCCACCCTATCTCTACTCAAGATTACTTCTACTATTACCTCAAAATACACTAAATCTAGAAAATCTAAAGTCATACAAGATCTAGGGAAGCTATAGCTTACCTGGAGTCGAGCACAAACCCCCAAGCTTCCCTTTCCCTTTCTCTTTCTTCCTCCTTTTTCTTCTTCTCTTCTTCCTTTTCTCTCTTTTATCCTCTTCTTTCTTTCTTTCTTTCTTTCTTTCTTTTCTCTGGCTAAACCCACGTTTCCCTTTTTCTCTAATGACTTGGGGACCAAGTCATTGAAAACTTAAGGGTTAAGGCATGCCAAATCTCCCTTTTGCCCCCAAACTCTCTTAATGCACGCTTTTTGGAAAACACGTGGCTCACTTATAACCATGATATTTTGCCCTTAGATTTTCTTTCTCAAGTTGCCCTTAACACAATTAGCAATTGACATCGGAGCCTTTTCCCATTTTGCCCCTGATATAGCATTTTTTTAATTGATTTATAGCCCAGATCATCATTTTTTACTTAATCGATACTTTTATATAACATTTCTAAGAAAAGACTTTACCAGCTTTAAGAACTCGATTTTAGAAATCCAACGGTTCAAATGGCATCCAAATCGGACTTGAAATGGATTAAATACGAATTTCTCAAGATTTAACTCAGAAAAACCTGCCGTCTTGGAGTCGGCTCGAACAGATTGGGAGTCGGCTCGAGCAGAAGTAGGGGTCGACTCCAGAAAAGTAGGGGTCGACTCCTGAAAAGTAGGGGTCGACTCCAGCTCTGCAGGGGTCGACTCCTAAGCGTGCCGAAAGTTTAAAACCGTGCCGGAGTCGACTCCACTCTAATTAGAGTCGACTCCAACCACCAAAAACGTCATTTTAGGATAAAACTCAAACTAAACTTGATTTTTCTTGTGATTTAAACCCATTAAACTTAAGTCTCTCAATTTCTCAAATCAGACTCATTAACATTTAGAAATATACTTATTTACTCCAAAATTTCTTCTCTTTACATTTATCAAAAGGCCAACACACCCATATTTCAAGAAAACTTTCTGACTTTCATTTTAACTGAAAATGCCATAGATTACAAGGTTTTCAGGATGTTACAGCCGACGCGGAGCTGGTCTTGTTGCCGATGCGGAGCCGATCTTTGTTGCCAACGCGGAGTCGGTCTTTGGTGCCGACGCGGAGCCGGTCTTTGTCTAAGAAATATACTTATCCCAAGAGCGTGATAAAACAAGGATATTATGAATAATACTTTATTAAAGAATCAGCAAGCTACTGATAATACCGTTGTAAATTGTCCGCGTTCCGAGTGCGGGGGAGAAGCTTCCCATTTTGATGCCAGCTTGCTTCCTTCCGTCGGCTCTTCGAGCTACTGCTCGCCCCTCATGAGATCATGCTATTGTTCTTTCCATCGGGGCATTGTTGATGCAAATCTGAGGCGCTGGAGGTGCCGACGCACCCGGGGCAGTGAGGTTTCCTAGGGGAAGCCGGGCGTCGGTCGGTCTTGCACCGACCAGCCTCTCGCCGAGGAGAGCCTCCCCTCGCCGACTGCTGACTGGCGGGGGGAGCGGTTTGGTGCTGAGTGGCCATGGACTATTGCTGCTGGAGCCCATGGATCATGGCGGTGAGGGCTTGGACCTGCTGGGAGAGGGTCGCCAGATGCTCCGCTGTTTGGTCAGAGGCGTCCGGCGGTGGGCAGGTGATCGGAGGGTCAGCTGCAGGAGGATTGGCCTCCTGCTAACTAACTAGCGGGGGAAGCCCCGCCGGGCAGCTGACGGAGGCGTCCTGGGCTCGAGTCACCACCATGGCTTCTAGAAGAAAAGAGGGAGGGAAGATCGAATCTTTTGAGGTGCAGCACAGGGAGAATATTCGCTATCCCTTTCCCCCCTTCCTGGCGCGCCAATCTGATGACGCTCAATCACCTATCCTGAACGTCGGGAACGGGATGCTTCTCCAGGCTCTTCTTCACCAGGTTACCTGCAGAAAAGTCCCGGGACCGGAGAGGGTTCTCCGGTGGGACCCTCCGACGCCCAAGTTAGCAACTGAGGTCCCAGCTGAAGAGGGGCTCGAGTGAGCCCTTTTTAGTATGAGAAAGGAAGTCTCCCAGAGGAGGGATTCCTTTCTGAATGCTAAGGCAGCGATTTTGGGGATTATCGCGCATACCTGTTTACTGGGTGGATTCACCTCTTTATAGGGGTTGACCCTGGCATGATCACGTGGGATTGCGTGAGGAGGGAATGTCTGCGGAGTTTTTGGGAGGTGCGTGAATCTGTGCTGATTGGTGGGTCCTGTCCCATCGAAAAAGGAGAAAGCGGCGGTTGATGGGCTAAGTCCCATCAGCCAGCGGGGCTGTTGGGTAGTTGGGTCTAGTCCCATCAACAACGTGGCCAGTAGTAGGTGGACCTGGCATTGTCAGGCGGCGCGAGTCAGAGAGGCGGTTTCTTGAACCGCTGGGGCCATGCTGGGGAGAACTGGGACACCTTGACCCTCCCGGGGGAGTCGAGGCTGGACCCGACTGGCCAGGGGCGGCCGGGGCCGACTCGGCGGGCTTGGAGACGCCGGGGTCGGCTAGGGGCGACCGGGGCCGACTCGACGGGCTCGGAGACGCTGGGGCCGAGACGTGCCGGCCAGGAATGGTCGGGGCCGACTCGGCGGGCTCGGAGACGCCGGGCCGAGAAGGGCCGACCAGGAATGGCCGGGGCTGACTCGGCGGGCTCGGAGACGCCGGGGCCGAGAAGGGTCGACCAGGAAGGGTCGGGGCCGACTCGGTGGGCTTGGAGACGCCGGGGTCGAGAAGGGCCGGCCAAGAATGGCCGGGGCCGACTCGACGGGCCTGGAGAACTCGGAGATGCTGGGGCCGAGAGGGACCGGCCAGGAATGGCCGGGGCCGACTCAACGGGCTTGGAGACGCCGGGGGCCGGCTAGGAGAGTGCTGGGGCCGACTGGGAGGTGCCGGGGCCGCCTAGCTTGGGACGTAGGGGGCCGGCTAGGAAGATGCCGGGCCGCTTTGGAAGGTGCCGGGGCCGGCTGGGAAGTGCCGGGGCCGCCTCGCTTGGAGGTGTCGGCCTCGAAGGTGTTGGCCTTTGGAGCCGTCGGTCTTGAAGGTGTCGGCCTTTGGGGCCGTCGGTCATGGAGCCGTCGGCCTTGGAGCTGTCGGCCTTGGAGCCGAGGTGGCCGAGCGGGGCGAGGCCGATTGCCGAGGACGAGATGGGCCGTCGCGGATGTTGAGGTCGAAATGGGCAGCGGCTGACGCCAAGATCGAGGTAAGGCGCGACCAACGTTAAGATCGACGCCGTTGTCAAGGTGGGCCGGCTAAAATTTTTTTATTTTTATGGAGTCAACTGGCCCCATCACTATCCTTCCCTCACTTTTTTTTTTTTAACTATCCATCCCTCAGCATCAAAGAAAATAAATCAAAATATTAAAAATATTAAATTTTTTTGATATTTTAAAATTTATTTATAGAAAAAGTAGTTAAAAATAATTTTTAAAGTCGAAAGAATTTGTCGGAGCTAACGTGAGGAAGACGTCGGAGCGAATAAAAAATAAAAAAAAAGAAAAAAAAATAAAAATTTTAGAATAATTTAAAAAATTAAAAAAATTAGAAATGTAGAGAGTAATTTTTACGGTGCAAATAGAAGCTCGGCCGGACCTCTATGGGCTTTCACGCGGAGCCGAGCCGTGAGATGGGATCGGCGAGCTCGTAGCAGCGGTCGTCCCTCCGGTCGACCCGCTACGTGACGACGTACAGCTTGAGCCGGCGGTCCGAATACCGACGGCCACCCGTCGCTCGAAGTGTGACGCTGGTGGATGGGTCCCAGGCGGGGCCTATTGGTAGAAACGGGGCCTTTGGAGCAGTTGGCAGATTAGGCGGTCCCGCCCTTATCTCATCTTTAAGTAATTTTTAGCCCCTGGTGTCCGATGGATTTGCTCGATTGCCACCCCATTCCTTCCTCTTTCTCAAAATTTTTCCCCAATTCCTTGACGTCGTCTAAACAAATGAATTAAATTAAATAAAGGTTTTATAATATTTATAGAAATATTTTGACATATCAATAAAATTAAATATAATAACTATTTCTAATCATTTTTTTAAAAAAAATTTATAAATGATATCTTAAGAATAAAATTTATAAATGATTGTTTTTAAAAAAAATTAAGTTTCAGATTAGATAATCAAATAAAAAATTTTAGTTTTAAATTTTTGTTTAAACTTAAATTTTATCGAAACAAATATTACCTAAAACGATTTAAAAAAATCGATATATTAAAAATTGGCATTCTCGCATACTGAGATATGAAGCTATTTAACATAATTATAAAATTAATCATATAAATAATAAGAAAACATGATTAATTTCATGAATTCATCGAACCCAATTGAAACCTTCGATCTTTTAGAACACCTGAAGCAAGCAAGGGCTTTGAACGTGCCTTGACTTAACAAAGTTATCTAACAAAAACAAGTTTAGATAAAAGAATAATCATTACAAACAAATAACATACCATGTCACAACTTATTATTCAATGACCGTCTTTTTTTTTTTTTCTCTTTAACTTCAATTAAAGATAAAAAAAAAATCTGAAATAGGGGCATTCTGGGAAAAATGCTAACATTCACCTCAGTCCAAAGCGCGGACCCGGTCGACTTGGTGTGATTTTGAAAGCTTGGCTCCCTGTCAAAACCAAAGGACGACTCCAGTGCGAGTCTTCGTGAAGGTGAAGGGGGTGACTCAACCAAGTCGACGTCACATCGTCCCTACTTAAAAATAAATAAATAAATAAATAAGATGGAAATTATACGGCAAGGAAGGCAATGGGATCCCAGCGCTTGCCAGCAGATGGCGGGCGACGGTGGTGGGTCCGTCGCTCGGGCGCGGATCCGGAGTTGGACCGCACCAAAAGCCGCGTGAAACCTGATGTGAACTCGAGAAAGCGACGCCGTACGACGGGGACCAATTAAGGAGGCAGACTTCCAAAAGGTAAGACTGGGTCCGGTTTTTAATTTTTAATAGTATAAAATTAAAAATTTAAATTTAAATTTTTTATACTTATAATCTTCTCATTAAAATAAAAATTTGCTTACTGTTATTTGATAACTTTAAAAAATTAATGCAATCAAATTTCTATCAATTTACTACTAAATAATATTTGAACTATCCTTTAGAATGTTTATAAAGCTTAGATTCATCGTATTTATGATAAAGCTAATTTTATTATAATTGAACAGTAAATTCAATGGTTCATTGTTCTAATTTTGAATCTAAAATTTAGATGATCATTATTTATTTATTTTTAAACAAATTTTATACTTTGATTTATTTAAATTATTTTACACTAGACTAATATAATCGCTGGTTTGTATCATTAAAAAAAATAAAAAATAAAAAAATATTTCCGAGTGACTTGACTCCATTGAGCAAGCACGCCACGGCGTTGCAATGGGTGACTTGCTGATGGCCTTTTGAATAGTTTATTAGATGATGTGATGGAAATATCCAAAAAAATTTGACACTGAGCTCCTCTTTCCACAAGAAACTAATAGAAAATACCCATCCCTTCAATTCATGGAGAAACGTTGATTAGATGAACTTTGAAATTCCACAATAATACATGGTTGTCTTCAGTTCCCACGCTTAGGGGCAAGTTGGCCTTTCTTTTTTTTGTTTTTGGAAAAAAAAAAAAAAAAAGCAGATGTTGATCTTTAAGCAGTTAGATGACCGATTCTTGGAGAAAGACTTTGCTCTTTCCACACTAAAAGTAGGTTTAGAAGAGTCTAACTTTGCTTTAATTCAATTAGCGAAAGGTTGAAAAGAATTTGAGATGGTTGATAATAAGGATGCATTTTTGTTGTCTTTTATCAAGTTGGCCACTTCTTTGATGGATGGTCTTAAAATTCTAAAGATAATGTTTGAATTAAAAAATTTTAGAAACCACAAATAATCTAAAATCGAGAAGACATCGACATTGAATTACTACCTGCTTGATAACATTAATGTGAAAAGCTTACAAGCATCTTTTGATTAAGTCCGAACAATGATCGTTGACCAATAGAATTGAGCTGAAACGATTAAACTATATCTTTTTTTTTTTGATAAAGACGGGCGATCACACTAGTCTAGTGTGGATCAGTCCAGATACATCATAATACAAAATTTGTAATAACACAGGGGGACATGGTTCATCCATCGTCCATATCCTATATCCTACATGCTGAGCCACGGCCGTCGCTGCCCAGTCAGCTGCCGTGTTGGCTTCATGGAATACATGACGAATCTGGGCAGTTACCACCTCCTGAAGCATGGTCCAAATATCTCTCAAGATCGGATTGATGGATACATCAGGAGCACTCTCTTTCCGCATCCACTGTATGACAATCATAGAGTCTCCCTCAATTACAAGCCTCTGAGCTCGAAGAGTCTGAAAAGCATAAGAAATACCAGCCCATGCAACGTAAAGCTCGGACATAGGGACAGAGAAGTCCAGAGAACCAAATCCACCAGCCGCAATCATATTGCCCTGTGGACCGCGTATGATGAAGGCCGAACCAACTAGTCTGCGCGAACACTCCCATCAAAGTTGATTTTGACAAACCCTGAAGGAGGGGGCTCCAGGAAATGAATACCGTACGACAGTTCATTGCCGAAGCAGCAGGGGAATCCAAGAGGCCAGAGGTGTCAAAACCAACAGAATGAAGAGCACGGGCACAATCCGCGGACAATGATCTGATTTTTCTCATAAGCTGATGTGAAGAAATACAGTCCTCCGAGAAAATAATCTGATTCCTTGATAGCCAAATCTGATATGCCGTCACCGCTCAAAGACCACGTATGTGCTGAGAAGCCATCCGGAGATCATGAAGAAAGATAGGACGACCAAACTGTATCTTTCAATCAATTGTGTTTCATAAATATTGAATTGATTTTAAGCTTATAATGATTTTGACTATGAGGGAGAATATTATTTGGTAATTTTCAATAATTTCTGAGACTGAAGGGTGTTTGCAATAATTGTCACTTTAAAAAATAGAGTTGCTGAGAGTTTAAC
Organism: Calamus simplicifolius; assembly: GCA_900491605.1. NCBI lineage: Eukaryota > Viridiplantae > Streptophyta > Magnoliopsida > Arecales > Arecaceae > Calamus > Calamus simplicifolius. Next base: position 141,496 of record UESW01004865.1, read on the forward strand.
TCGTTAGCAGAATTTGCTGAAAGTTTGTAATATATTTAGTGCCTATAGTTACCATTTCCATATTATAAATACAGAGATAGATGACATTTACGAGGAATCCTAATTTCAAATCAAATAAAAATTTATTAGCAAATTCTTATACTATAGGAGTAATCGTAAATTACCTTAAGAGTAGCTTCGTAATTTACATCCTTCCTACTTTTTTTTCTATCTTCGCTCAAGCCTTTGTACCATACTTATGTCAAGCAAGAGCAAGAACCTAGTTAATTCAGTCGCTTAATTGCCTGACTTATTTATAATTTTACTGTTTCAAGTTATAAAGATTTCCTTTGGCACACTCAATTGAATTTCGATGATTATTTAATCAATGGCAAGATTTTTGCTTGCCCAATGGGACAGAAGGGCCACCATGGCATCGTGGGGAAAGAAGCTGAGCCAGTTTGAAGAAGAATCCTATAGGAGAAATGAAAAAAGCCTCTTTAGAAATGGACTTTCCATATCGTGATAGCATATTAGGAGTCTATTCTTCTTTATTGTGATATAGTTGTACAACAATTGATGACCACTGACTGAAAAGGTACTGAAGTACAAGCGGGAGATACCTCCCTTATAACGGAGGTTATTCACTGTAATCTTTATTCCCTCCTCAAAACAGCATTATTAGTTTTCATAAGCTGTGTGAAAATTTTAATAGGTATATGCGTCAAAATTGTGTTGATTTTAATAAGTCTAGAACTGTTCCAATATAAGTGAAACCATAAATCGATTGTATTCTAAGATTGTTGAAACTATGATTAATGCTTTGGAAACTTTTATCATGCACAAGTTTGCCAACAATTGAGAATTATTTTCTTCTAATTTGGAAACGTTCCATTGTTCTCTAGGGATGTGTGTTAATTCGAAAGGACTAGAAAACTTATGGGTGAACAATCAAATATGATGTCCTTGATCTGAATTTTTTTAGATTGATGATATCAAGATGATCGAATGCCTTAGGACCTTGTCTATAAGCCAAATTTATCTTATGGTCAAGGATCGACCATCCCTGGAACTTAGTAGGGATCAAGCTAGGATCCTCTTGATAGTGTGATGCCTTCTTTTCTTGATCTAGACTTTGCTTCTCTTTCTACAAGAAATTAATATGTAATATCTATCAATTCATGAAGTTACATTGATACGATGAATTATGAAATTCTACAGCACTACTACTCTTATTACATGTTGGTTGTCTTTGGTTCCTAACACTTACAACTTGAGGCAAGTTGGTTTTTTTTTTTTTTTTTTAACGTACGTTGATCTCTAAGCATTTAGGCTATAGTTTTTGAAGAAAGACTTTGCACTTCCATGCTAATTGAATTCAGAATAGGTTTAGAATGAGTCTAATTTGGCTTTATTTCAATTAGAGAAAGATTGAGAAGAATATGAAATGGGTTGAAAATAAGCAAGCATTTTTGTTGTCTTCCATTAGGTTGGCCACTTGTTTGGGGATAGTCTTCAAATCCTAAAGAGAATTTCAGGACTAAAGGATCTTAGAAAGCTCAAACAATAAATCAATATTTTATTGGTTGCATTGGGATGTGCTAAGGGCGACAACTAGAATAAAACAATAAGTAACAATGAAATATCTCTAATAGCTCTAGGTCAATCTAGTCCTCCAGCTTAGAAGGAGCATCTTTAATTACTAAACAAAGAATAAGAAGTAAGGAAGGACATATTAGGACTTTGTTGAATCGATCCATTTAACTAAGGGTGAATGCAATCCATGATAATGATATTTTAAGATTTTACAAGATTTTAACAATTATAAGATTTTTTTTTATATATAAATTAGAGCTTGATCTAATGGTCACAAACCTTTGCTCATGAATGAGAAATTTTAGATTTGATTCTTAGTTAGGCGTTTTGAAATATGTGGCTTGGATAATTATAGTGCAAGTGGATCTTTTTTTTTTTTTTCTATTTAAAAAACAAAAAGCTTATTTATCTATATTCCCTACCAAGGTTTTGATACCCATTTGGTATATTTATAATGAGATGTCTATTGGGTCAAGGATTTCTCTTGCTAATATCTTATATTCTTTTTCCTTTCATATTTAACTTATTCACTTATATTAACAATAAAAACACCTTTTTAGATTAATCACAAGTCATGATTGAATTTTATGTTTTGGAAAAACACAAAGCGTGAGTCTGAAAACCTTCCTGTTTCCATTAATTTGTAATAGAATCGTAGGATGGCAACTCGATGATTGACGCAAAATATGGGATGCTGACTTCCATGGGACCAGCATCAGTAAATAGACATGAATGGCCAACAATATGATGACTCAAAGACCGACTTGAGATGGGGATTCATGGGTTGACTCGAAGTCACCGGGTTTGGTATTCATATTTTTTTTTTTTGGTTAAAGAAGGATGATCATACCACTCTGGCATGAGTTAAACCCGAAAGATTGCTGGGTTTAGTATTCTTCAAGCTGCTCTTGGTTTCGATCTCCTAAGCCTTTGTACGTGGGCAACGTTTAATGATCGATCACATCACTTTCAGGACGAGACTTAACAATCAATCCCAACATGACATGACAAATGAGACCAAGTCTAGGCTGAATAATATATTTGTATGTTGAAGTTTATTGACTAAATAGTGATAGAAATTTGATTCCTTGTGGGATTGCACATCACTTGATGTAGGGCCAATTGGTTGTTGCCCCAACTGATGGACATGAAAAGTCTTTGTTTGATGTAGGGCCAATTGGTTGTTGCCCCAACTGATGGATATGAAAGTCTTTGTACACTGCACGTGATGGAGGCATAGTTTGAGCATAGTGATTTACCTCTGCACCGGCCTGCATCGAGGGATCTGCCCATGGGTTCCGCATTGCTGATGTATGAGTCCATGCACGGATAAATCATCGTATCCGATGCAGAACATGTTGTATCATAGGAGTGTACTAAGACTAATTTTCTCTAATGGACAACAACCATGAGAGAGCATGAGCCAAGGCTAGACTCGAGCTAAAGCTTGGGCCCGACTTGTGCCTAGCCCAGTGAAGACATACACACGTATATAGACTTGACTACATTCTATGTATAATTATGTCTCAATCTAGTTGCCTCTCCACCATTAGATCTGCATTCTATATGAATTTTGAAACCAAAAAGCCATATGTTAACTACCATTGATTATTTTCTTTTTTAAAAAAGAGTATATATTAAATTGGATACATATTTATGAGATAGAATAATATAGTCCATGCTTCTACTATGAAAATATATCACTCTAGTGCTGTGTCATATCTCCATCAGTAGCATAGGGATATGATATAGTGGCATTTTGGGAAGAGCAATAGGTTAGGGCAACTCGAGAATCGATACCAATCCGACTTGATTGGGTCGAGTTGATTTGCTTCTAAATGCTCGTTAGGTTAGTTTTGAATCTACAATCTAGAACCGACCTCCATCGGGTTGGTTTCGGTTCTAGGTTGGTTTTGGATCCAAATCCTGGAACCAACCTCCATTGGATTAGTTCTCGATTCCAAGGGTCAGTTTCTTGGTTCTAACCCGAGAATGACAAAAAAATTTTGGTTCTTGGTTTTAAGAGGCGGATCCTTAGTTCTGATCCGAGAATTGATCATAATTTTTTTAAAAGATAAAGTATTTTATAAATCAAAATAAAAACTTTAAATATATCTTATAAGTTATCTATCATCTCATCAAAGACATTTAGTATTAGATTAATCAATAAATTTATATATCCTTTTCAGTTTACACAGCTAAAAAAAAATTAGCCATTAGATATTAGAATAGTATCATCCAAAGGAAAAGAGAAAAAATGGATAATATTATTAATATTGAGAAAAAATGGAAGCAAAAAAATGAATTGAATAAATAAACACTAGCATTGCTTCGAATTTATAAAGAAGCACGCACCGGTTGAGAGCAACGAATCAATCTAATCCAACGGTCGGTCAACAAAAGACTTATCACGTACGTAGAGACGTATAAGTCAAAAGACTAGTCAACAAATCAAAAAGACTTATCCTTACTGATTGATAACGTATCAGATAAACGGACTTATCAAGTCAAAAAGGTTTTTGAATATTGAAATACACTAGATTTCCAACAATCCTCTACTATTTAATATACAAAAGAAGACAAGACAGACTTTGAAGGAACTTTAAGAATGTAATGCATAAGCCATGGTGTCTATGTGACTATGAACCAGGCATAGAGAAAATAAGTGTAATCCATAAAAGGTTGGTGAGACTAAGTTTCTATGAACCAATCCTTCTTTTATTGGATCATTGACTTATAACTCACATTCCATCTCTCAGATTTTGATTGTTCAAGCGGGTTGACATGTTTCGGCCATGCGTCTACTGGATATTCATGAGTGCTCTAGAAATCCCACCCAAGTCTCATAGGAAGCGGCCACCACCTCCATACTCATATAGGTGGATTGTCATCAAGTATACACTGCAGTTTTGTATACCACCCAAATTAGGCTAGGACATCCATTAAGAACTTCACATATTAGTTCAACCTAAACACTGCAGAATACTATCTCACACATAGAAAGGGATTTCACAATATAAATAATTATGATAGTATACTCCAAGTTGTCCAGTGAATTATTTTCCCATATGAACCTTCTTTCCAGGATCTCCGTTCATGTAGGTTGGGTTACCATCACTTCAACTTTTGATCTGGGTATAATCTCATTTCCCTGATGTATTGCTCACAAGCTTTTTGCTTAGAGGCTTAGTCAGAGGATCGGCCAAATTCAACTCTGACCTTACATAATCCAAAGATATTACTCCATCATTATAAGCTGCCTCACAATATTATGTCTTAGACGTATATGTTACTCTTCCCATTATAAATTTTGTTTTTAGCTTTAGCTATGACAACCTGACAATCACAATGTATAGACATAGATGGAGCTGGTCTCATCCAAATGGGAAGATCTTCTAAAAGATTCCTAAGCCATTCGGCCTCAGTCCCAGCCTTCTCCAAGGCAATAACTCGGATTTCATTATAGACCGAGCTATACATGTTTGCTTAGATGATTTCCATGACACTGCTCCTCCTCCAAGGGTAAACACATATATGCTAGTGGATTTCATCTCATCAGAGTCTGAAATCTAGTTAGCATCACAATACCCTTCTAATACTGTAGGAGTCCCACAATACATTAAACCATAGTTCATGGTTCCTTTCAAATATCTAAGCACTCTTTGTAATGCAATCCAATGATCCTTGTTAGGACATTGGGTATATCTGCTTAATCTTCCTACAGCATAAGCAATATCAGGTCGAGTGCAGTTCATCAAATATATAAGACTACCAATAATTTGAGCATATTTGGATTGTAAGACATCATTGCTTTTATTTTTCTTAAGCTGTGAATTAGCATTATAAGGAGTGCTCACAGGCTACAATCAAAATGTGAAAACTTTTTAAAGATTTCTCAACATAATGTTCTTGTGAAAGTATGATACTATTCGACTTCTTTACAAGTCTAATTCCTAAAATCATATCTGCTTCTCCCATATCTTTCATATCAAAATTCAAAGTCAAGAACATTTTGGTGCTAGTCACAATATCAAAATTAGTGCCAAATATGAGCATATCGTCCACATACAAACAAATTATAATACATTAATGATTAACAACTTTAGAATAAATACATTTATCAGCACTATTAATTTGATATCCATTTGAAACTAGCATTTTATCAAACTTATCATGCTATTGTTTTGGTGCTTGTTTTAAGCCATACAAAGATTTAATTAATTTACAAACTTTATGCTCATTGCCAGGAAGAACACAACCCTCAGGTTGATCCATATATATTTCTTCTTCTAGGTCTCCATTAAGAAATGTAGTTTTAACATCCATTTGATGAATTATCAATTTATGAATAGATGCAAGAGCAATCAAAACTCTAATAGAAGTTATTCTTGTCACAGGTGCAAAAGTATCGAAGTAGTCAATATCTTTCTTTTGAGAATAACCTTTTACAACCAACCTTGCTTTAAATTTTTCAATAGAACCATCAGGCTTTAATTTTGTCTTAAAGATCCATTTACACCCAATAGTTTTAGCTTAAGGGGGTAAACTTACTAATTCCCATGTATGATTGCTCATGATGAATTCTATCTCATTATTTATAGCCTCTCTCCAAAATATAGCATCAGAAGATGAAATTACTTCAGAATAGGTTTGAGGATCATTATCAACAAGATAAGTATAAAAATCATCTTTTAGATTGGTTTCCTTTCTGATTTCTTGGATCTCCTTAGCTCTTGAATGTCATCAGGCTTTAAATTAGGTTCAACCACTTGTGGTCTAGAAGGTCTTTCTAAGGAGGTTCTCATAGGAAAGTATGTTCAAAAATTCTGCATCTTTGGTCTCAACTATAGTATTAGGTTTCATGATATTATTTTACTTTTAATCACTAAGAACCTATAGGCTGCACTATATTTATTTGCAGAACTATTTTGAACATAACATATGAACATACAATCAAAGGTTTTAGATCCTAACTTTCTCTTTTTAGGTTCAGGAAGCAAGACCTTTGCTAAACAACCCCATACTTTTAAATATTTAAAACTTGGCAAATGACATTCCATAACTCATAGGGTGTTTTATTGGTTTTCTTATAAGAATTCTATTTTGAATAAAACAAGCAGAAAGAAGGGCTTCCCCCCACAAGTTATGGGTGCACCAGAACTAAGGAGCAATGCATTCATCATTTCTTTAAGTGTTCTATTCTTTCTCTCAGCCACTCCATTAGATTCTGGTGAATAAGGAGGAGTAAATTATAATTATACTATGTTGTGCATAATACTCATTAAAAGGAGTAGAATCATATTCTCCCCTCTATCAGATCTAAGTCTTTTTATTTTTCTTGTTAATTAATTTTCAACTTCTACCTTATATTTTAAAAATATTTTGAAGGCTTCATCTTTTGATTTTAATAGATAAACCATTGCATAACGAGAAAAATCATCGATAAAAGTAATGTAGTATTTCTTTCCACTTCTAGTATAGTACCTTTTAAATCTCCTAAGTCAGAATGAATTAATTCTAATAATTCATTTTCTCTTGTATGAATAGATTTGTAACTCCTTTTGGTTCATTTAGATTCTACACATGTTTGATATTTTTCATGATCATAAGAAGTAGACATGTTATTTAGCAAACCTAATTATTTTATTCTTTTAATATAAGAGTAATTAACATGTCCTAATCTACCATGCCAAAGATTAACAGAGTCAAGCAAGTAAGCAAAAGAAGATGATGCATTTCCATTCATAACTTCGAGTACATTTAATACAAATAGACCCTGGTTACAATATCCTTTCCCAATAAAATTTTCAGATTTGGTCATGATAACTTTGTCAGACTCAAATGACACTTTCACACCATTTTTTCAAGCAAGGCTACAAAAATCAGGTTCATACGGATGTCCGGCACATGTAGCACATCTCCAAGTGAAAGGACTTTTCCAGAAGTTAGTTTTAGATTGATTTTTCCTTTGCCAATCACTAAACAAGACTTTGAGTTGCCCATGAAGACTTGCTCCTCTCCTTCTGGCAGTGGGATATAGGAGGCAAATGCATTTCTATTGCCACATATATGACGAGTGGCTTCAGAATCCATCACCGAGTCCTTTGTATGTGCAACAATATTGGCCTCGCTAATAACCGCAGCAATCACATCTTCTCCAACCATCAAGTTAGCCTTTGGTTTGGCTGGAGCATCATTATTTTTTCTGAACCTGCATTGGGCAGCATGGTGTCCTGGTTTCCCACAAACATAGCAAGATCCCTTTTTCTTCTTAAAATTTTGACTTCTTTGAAGATAAGGCTTCTTATCATATTTCTTGTAATGGTTTCTATGTTTGGGCTTATAAGACTTATGTTTTTCCTTACTAGATCCATCCTCTATTAGATTAGCCTTACTAGTCATTTCTTTAGCCTTTTCAATCTTTTCTCAGGCTCTATTTTGTTCTTCAATCCTAATATACATAATGACATCTTCAAGGGACATAGACTTTCTTTTATGCTTTAGATTATTCTTATAATCTTTTCAAGATTTAGGTAATTTTTTTAATTAGGGAACCAGCAATAAAAGCATCAGAAAGAATAATATTTTCATTTTTAAGGTCATCTATAAGAACATGGAAAGCATGGATATGTGATGACACGTCTTTATCTTCTGACATGGTAAAGTTAAAAAGGTTTCTTATTACAAATTTCTGAGAACCAACATCTTCAAGAATATATTTTCTTTTAAGACTTTCCCAAATTTTAGAGGCTGATTTAATAGGATAATAAATATTAAATAGTTCATTGGATAGAGTACTAAGAATAGTATGCCTACATATTCTGTTAGCCTTTTCCCAGGTTAGAAGGTCCTCCTCTTTCTCAGGTTTAGGATCAGTCAAAATATATCCAATATTATGTACGTCTAATATTGAAAATATTTTCTCTTGCCAACGTTTATAATGGAACCAATAAATTGCTCAATCTTGGATGTATCAGGAAAGGACTTAGTAGCAGCAACCATAATAGAGTCCATATCTACTCTTAAGATTGTTGGATAAGTTTTAAGAAAAGATAGTACCCGGGATGATTTATCTATTTGAATATATTTGAGAAGATGCTGTGGCATGCACGACACTATCCTTAAGAGTAGATTTGCGCCTCTCGGAGATAAGATCTTGGTGCAGAAGATCAGAGCACGACTACCTTCCAGGATACAATAGCAGAGTCTTCTAACAGGCGTGCACACACTAATGTCAGAAGAGGATGAACAACCAAATGAGTTCCTTCTCTTTGGATAAGTACATAAGTAAAAGAATGGATCTCTCGACTGGATAAGGATGAAGGAATGAATCTCTTGATAAGGATGGAAGCAAAAAAATAAATTGAATAAAATAAACACCGGCATTGCTTCGAATTTATAAAGAAGCACGCACCGGTTGAGAGCGACGAATCAATCTAATCCAATAATCGATCAACAAAAGACTTATCACGTACGTAGAGACGTATAAGTCAAAAGACTAGTCAACAAATCAAAAAGACTTATCCCTACCGATTGATAATAACGTATCAGATAAATGGACTTATCAAGTCAAAAGGGTTTTTGAATATTAAAATACACTAGATTTCCAACACCGCTATCCCATATAATTAAAAAATCTCATTTTAAGTTAAAATATATAACATATACTATAAATTTTTAGATTAGCTGAGTTTATTTTTCTTTAAGTCTGAGATCTATAATTTTTTGGATCGATCCATGGGTGACCTAGCCTATGTTCTTAAAGGCAGGTGATCAAGAATCTAAATCAGATCTTAAGCTCGACATTGTACTATTTACAAAATAAATAGAAAGAGTTAGGGATCCATGCATTGCAGTAATTCATGTTTTTTTAGTTGATGTCCCACTGAATCGGCTACATTGTTTGCCGTTAATTGAGTTGAGGTACTCCGTTGCAGTGGCGGGTCTTGATTTTTTTTCCAGAGAATCCAACTAGAAGCGATAGCATATATTTAAAATTATACGTTTGGTAAGGAGCTATCTCGCCGGATACTTTTTATTCCGCTCATTTTGGGGCACACAGCTGACACCAGATTATGACAGAAACCATGTCTTTCTAGGGCTCCTACCAGAGACCTTATGAAGATTTATAGGTCATAGCCTCAGTGTATGATGGATGCAGCATGGATTTGGAACCTTCCCATCCATCCCAGGGTTCAACTCTTTATATGGAAGCTTGTATTGGACTGTCTTCCTACCTGTTCCCTGCTCTCTGCTCTCTAAAAGGGGATTGTCCATCCAGGCTACTTGCCCATTGTATGGATAGAAGGAGAAGACTACAGACCATGCTATTTCCATCTGCTCCAGAGCGAGATAGATCTGACAGATGATGGGTCACTACTTTAGAGCGGATGATACAGGTTCTTGGCGGTCCCTTTTTCTGTGCGATATTCGAAGGGGTAACTAGTAGAAGGGCACCCTTTGGGCTACTATAACCTATCAAATTTGGTTATCGCGGAATCTGCTTATCTTCACTGATGATATTATCTCTTCCCACAGGATTGTGCGAAAAGCCATATCTTTATATGTTGAATTCACACTCCATCGCAATGCTTTTGATCCTGACAACTCTGATCACTGAGGATATCATGTTGCTTTGGCAGCGAATCGACATACGGTCTTCATCTCTTGGAAGCCCCTCAGGGTTTGTCAAAATCAACTTCGATGGAAGTGATCGGGGAAGATTAGCAGGTTCATCATTTATTATCCGAGGAATCAATGAAGCTTTGAAGGCGGCAGGAGGACTTGACTTCCTAGACTCCTCTGTCCCTTTGGCTGAGCTTTATGCAGCTTGGGCTGGTATTTCCTACACTACTCGGATTCTTCATGCTCATAGTCTTCTTATCGAGGGGGACTCTTTTACTGTCATCCAATGGCTTCGGAAGGAATGCTGCAATCAAGTCCCCATCAATCCGCTGCTCCATAACATCCGGTCTATCCTTTGGGATGTTCATAGAGTTCAGATCCATCATGTCTATTGGAAAGCCAATTCTGCACCTGACTGGGTGGCAGCCTCTGTGGCCCATCACGCTGGCTTTTGGATTTGGAACAAGAAAGATTTCTGTTCTTTTGTACTTAAACAAATCTTATTTTCTAATCTATCAGGGTTAACTTGCACTAAACTAGTGTGACCGTTCGCTTGTACTAAAAAAAATATATATATATAAATATATTTTTTTAAAAAATTATCATCAAATATGTTGATCCAATTATTAATTTTGATGATTAACAAAAGACATGAGTATATTCACTATGTTTATGACTCTTTTAATAAGTGTTTCAGGGGTTAAAAATGTTTATTCAATCAAAAGGAATAAAGGAATAAGTTTTGAATCAAAATTTAAAGAAATTTTTTCAAAGTTCAGAACTTGGAGTCGACACCCAAATAGTCAGGAGCCGATCCCAAGGCGTATCAGAAGATTTCTAGATTTTTGGCACGGTCTAGAGTCGACACCCAGAGTTTCAGAGCCGACTCCAACATGAGATACAGAGAAGTGCATTCTGTTTCAATTTCCAGAGCCGACACCTAGAATTTGGGAGCCGACACCTGAGAGTTCAGGAGCTGACACCTGAGTTTCTGGAGCTGACTCTAACCTCAAAACAGAGAGCGTATTTTTACGGATATTTCTGAAGCCGACACTCTTGGATTCTGGAGCCGACTCCCGAAAGCGACGAGCCGACACTTAACTTTCTCGGAGCCGACTCCTCAACAAACTTTTTCTTTGCTATTTTTGGATACCCGATCTGGAGCCGACACCTGAAAAGTTGGAGCCGACTCCAACCTGTCAGGAGTGAATTTTTAATTGTCAGAACGAACTCCAACAGTAATATTTTTTCCACCTAATCTTTAACGGTTATTTTTTTTTGTGTGTAAAAGTATCCAAGCATCTCACAATGGCTATATTTCCCACCTAAACTTAAATTAAGAGATCTATAAAAAAGGAAATCGTCCGTTAAAAAAAAATAGAGCAAGAAAAGACAAGAGAAATATTTGTTGAAAAATCCTGAGAAAGAAAGAGAGAAATCAAAAGGAAATACTCAGAGCTCAATCCATCAATCCCAGAAAGTTCAAAGAGAAATCCACAAGCTTCTCAAGATCAAATCAAGGAGATTTCCAATATTTGAAGAGAGAAAGCAAAAGCCCCAAATCCTCAACTTCTCTACTGCGTGAAGAAATTGAGCTGAGGCTGATTTAATTTTTCAAAGGAGAAGAGGAAAAGAAGAAAAGAAGAAAAGCATACATTCAAAGAGCTTCAATCAGGCATTTCTTACCATATTTATTTTATTGAATATCTGCTCACTTAAGGAGCTGTTTAAGTGTTGTATTGAAATCTTTATTATTTTCAAACTGTTGTTTGCTAATTCAATCAGGGGATTGAATTAGTGGAGGTAGTATACCTCGGGACAAGCTAAGGATAGCTTGTGTTTGGGTTTTGTGCTGGTGAGCCCGATAAAACCAGCTGGGTTCGTTGTGATCCCGGGAGAAACAATAAGTTTTGAGTTGTGAACTTGTGAAACAACTCTGCTGTAATCAAGTGGATTATAGTGTGGGCTCAAGTGCTACTTGAGAGTGGACGTAGGTGTTGGATACACAGAACCACTATAAAATCGTTGTGTTTGTCGTGCTTTATCTCTTTGTCTCTTCCTATCTCATTATTTGTGCCTAGCATTTATCTTGCATTCAATCTCTTTTATTTAAAGTACATAATTTTAAAAAGCTAAATTTTTAAGAACCCAATTCACCCCTCCTCTTGGGTTGCCATCTGGGCCAACAATTGGTATCAGAGCTTGTGCTCATTATTTATTTGATCAAACGATCAAGAGCTAAAGATCCAAATGACAGCTCAAGCTGGATCTTCATTTGCTGAAGGTTATTCTACAAATAGACCTCCTTTATTTAATGGTTCAACTACTCTTATTGGAAAGCTAGAATGAGAATTTTTATTCAAGCTTTAGATTATGAACTATGGAGTGTAATCACTAATGGACCTAGCACACCCAGACACATAGTAGATGGTTCAATAGTTCCTAAACCCGAAAGGAATTGGAATGAGAACGATAGAAAAATGGCTCAGCTCAATGCTAAGGCCATGAATGTTTATATTGTGCATTAGATGCTAATGAGTTTAATAGAATTTCTACATGTATTTCTGCAAAAGAAATTTGGGACAGATTAGAAGTTACCCATGAGGGTACTAATCAAGTCAAAGAATCAAAGATTAATATTCTTGTTCATAAATATGAATTATTTAGTATGGAACAAACTGAATCTATAACCTGCATGTATACAAGATTTACTGATATTGTGAATGGTTTAAAGAGTCTTGGCAAGACCTATACTAACTCTGAGTTGGTTCGTAAAATTCTTGGGTCTCTTCCAAGGACATGGGAAGCAAAAGTGACTGCAATCCAAGAAGCCAAGGACCTCAATACCTTACCTTTGGAGGAGCTACTTGGATCACTAATGACTCATGAGTTGACTATGAAATAACATATAGAGGAAGACGTCAAGAAGAAGAAAACAATTGCCCTCAAAGCTGCAGAAATTGAAAAAAACAGCAGTGATGAAGAAGAAGATGATGATGAGGAGACTGCACTCCTTACTAAGAAATTTAAAAGGTTTATGCGAAGAAAGAGACCCTTCCACAAGAAAAAATTTGGAACACAGATGGAAGGTGAAAAAGAAAAAGAAAAGGACAAGGATAAAGAGAAAGACCTCCTCATATGCTATGAATGTAAGAAACCAGGGCACTTTAGATATGACTGTCCTCAATTAAAAAGGGTACAAGAAAAAGAAAAAGGCATATGTTGCAACATGGAGCGAGAGCGAGGAATCCTCTTCTGAGGAAGAACAAAAAGAGGTTGCAAACATTTGTTTTATGGCAAATGACGATGAGGTAAGTATCGAAACTCATGACTTTACCTTTGATGAATTGTTTGATGCATTTAACGAACTAGTTAGTGATTTTAAAATTTTGAAAAAGAAAAGCAAATCCTTGAAAAATGATAATTTAAATCTTGTCAAAGAAAAACTAACCCATGAAATTGAAGAATTGAAATCTGAAAATAAGAATTTGCTAAAGAAAAAGAATCAATTTCAAATGAAAATGTTAGTTTAAAGAAGAAGTTGATAAATATAAAAATATAGTTGATAAATTTATATAGCTCTGAAAAACTTAATTTGCTATTGAGTAATCAAAGAGCTGTATTTGATAAGGGTGGATTAGGTTATAGGCCTAACAAGAAACAAAAGTATGTTAAAAATTTCTTTAGAAAGGAACATGAGAAAAATGATGTTTCATGTTATTGCTGTAACAAGAAAGGACATAAAGCCTATGAATGTAATTTTAGAAAAATTAATAAGAATTTAAATATTAAAGGAAAGAAAATATGGGTTCCAAAAGGAATAATCTTTGTTGCTACTAACTATGAAGGACCCAAGAAAGCTTGAGTACCTAAACAAAAAGTTTGATTACTTTGCAGAAGTGTCTTGTGGCTAAAAGATCAAAACAAAAGTGGTATCTTGATAGCGGCTGTTCAATACACATGATGGGTGACAATGATCAATTCATCACCCTTGAGGATAAAAGAGGAGGAGTAGTAACCTTCGGAGATAATGGTAAAGGCCAGATTATAGGCTTTGGTAAAATTCAGATAACTCCCTCCACTTTTATTGAAAATGTTCTTTATGTAGATGGTTTAAAGCATAATTTAATTAGTATTAGCCAATTGTGTGATAAAGGTTTCAAAGTCTCATTTGAAGCTTCTATCTGTACTGTTTCTAATCCTATTAACAATAGCATTATATTTATTGGAAGTAGAAATGACAATGTATATTTAATTGATTTAGACAATCTGTCTACTAGTAGTCATTGCTTAGTTGCTGATAATGCTAATGTAAATGAGATTGGATGGTTGTGACATCGTAGATTAGGTCATGCAAGCACACACTTAATTTCAAAATTAATTAGAATGGATTTAGTTAAAGGACTTCCAAAGTTAGATTTTGAAAATAACAGAATTTGTGATGCATGTCAATTTGGAAAATAAACTAGAAACTCCTTCAAATCTAAGAATGTTGTTTCCACTTCTAGGCCACTAGAGCTACTTCACATGGACCTTTTTGGACCAACTAGAACCACTAGTCTAGGAGGAAAGAAATATGGTCTTGTGATAGTAGATGATTATTCTAGATTCACTTGGGTATTGTTTTGGCTCATAAGGATGAGACTTTCTCAATATTTTGAAATTCTTCAAAAAAGTCACTAATGAGAAAAACACCACCATAGTGTCTCTTAGAAGTGATCATGGCATAGAATTTGAAAATCACTTATTTAAAAATTTCTGCATTGAACATGACATTCATCATAATTTTTCTGCACCTAGAACACCACAACAAAATGGAGTTGTAGAAAGAAAGAATAGAACATTAGACGACATGGCCCGTACCATGCTATGTGAAAGCAATCAACTAAAATACTTTTGGGCGGAAGCTATAAATATAGTATGTTACATCCTTAATAGAGCTTTAATTAGGCCAATCCTTAAGAAAACACCTTATGAATTATGGCATGATAGAAAACCAAACATAAGTTATTTTCATGCATTTGGTTGTAAATGTTTCATTCATAATAATGGTAAAGATAATCTTGGAAAATTTGATGCAAAATCTGATGAAGGCATATTCTTAGGATATTCAACAACTAGTAAAGCCTTTAGAGTATTTAACAAAAGGAATTTAATAGTAGAAGAATCTATTCATGTAGTTTTTGATGAATCCTTAGCATCAAGTTCATAAAAGATTGATGACGAGGAAGATACAATTTGCTAAAAAGAGATATTAAAAAATTAAATATAGATGTATCTTCAGATCATGAACAAGAAGCTAAAGATGATGATTCCACTAGGGTTGATGTTATTGATACTACTCGCAATGATGTAGATCTGCCTAGAGATTGGAGATATGCTTATGGTCATCCTAAGGAATTGATTATAGGTGATCCATCTCAAGGTGTAAGAACTAGATCATCTATGAGGAATATCAATAATCATCTTGCATTTGTATCTCAAATTGAACCTAAAACTATAGAAGAAGCTGAAAAAGATAGTAATTGGATGCTAGCTATGCAGGAGGAATTAAATCAATTTACTAGAAATAATGTATGGTCCTTAGTTGATAGACCTAAAGGTCATTCAGTTATAGGATCTAAATGGGTATTTAGAAATAAATTAGATGAAAATGGCATAGTAATTAGAAATAAAGCTAGATTAGTTGCAAAAGGATATAATCAAGAAGAAGGAATTGATTTTGATGAAACTTTTGCACCTGTAGCTAGATTAGAAGCCATTAGATTATTACTTGCATTTGCATGTCATATGAATATCAATTTATTTCAAATGGATGTTAAAAATATTTTTAAATGGTTTTATAAATGAAGAAGTTTTTGTAGAACAACCACTTGGTTTTGAAGATCATAAATTTTCAAACCATGTTTTTAAATTACACAAAGCACTATATGGTTTAAAACAAGCACCTAGAGCTTGGTATGATAGATTAAGTAAATTTCTAATTGAAAATGATTTTACTAAGAGGAAATGTAGATAAAACTCTATTTTTGAAAAAAAAAATATAAAGATTTATTAGTAGTACAAATCTATGTAGATGATATTATATTCGGTGCTACTAACGATCTTCTATGTCAAGAGTTTGCTAAGCTAATGCAGGGTGAATTCGAAATGAGCATGATGGGAGAACTCAACTTCTTCCTAGGACTTCAAATCAGGCAAAGCAAAGAGGGGATTTTCATCAACCAAACAAAGTACACAAGAAAATTCTCAAGAAGTTTGGAATGGAATCAATCAAACCCCTTGGAACACCAATGAGTCCTTCATGCAAGTTAGACAAAGATGAAGATGGTAAGAAAGTTGATCAAAAGCATTATAGAGGTATGATCGGATCTCTACTTTACTTAACTGTAAGTAGACCTAGATATCATGTTTGCTGTTTGTCTATGTGCTAGATTTCAATCAGAACCTAAAGAATCTCACTTAATTGCTGTAAAAAGAATACTAAGATATCTAAGTGGAACTAAAAATGTAGGATTATGGTATTCTAGAGACTCAACACTGAATTTAATTGCTTATTCTGATTCTGATTATGCTGGATGTAAACTAGATAGAAAGAGTACAAGTGGTGCATGTCAATTTTTAGGAAGTAACTTAATCTCTTGGTTTAGCAAAAAGCAAAATTCGGTTGCATTATCTATTGCTGAAGCAGAATATGTTGCAGCTGGAAGTTGCTGTGCTCAAATCCTTTGGATTAAGCGACAACTTAAAGATTATGGCATAACACTTGATAAAACTCCTATTAAATATGATAATAAAAGTGCAATAAACTTAACTAAAAATCCAATCCAACATTCAAGAACTAAACATATTGAAATTAGATATCACTTCATTAGAGAACATGTAGCTAATGGTGAAATTTGTCTTGATTATGTTTGTACTGAAGAACAACTAGTAGACATATTTACAAAACCTTTGAGTGAAGAGAGATTTTGTTATCTTAGAGGAGAGTTTAGGGATTTGTGACCCTTTGGAATGATTTTGAAACCCCTAAGGAATGATTATCTAGATTTCAATCAATTTCTTGAAATCTCTCTCATGATTTTAAGGATGATTTATCTAGACATTTGAACAATTTGATTCTCCACATTCCAAAGATTTTATCAAAAATTTATTGATTTTATTTCGACAAGTTTCAGATGTTTGAAACTCTTTTATTTTTTTCTAAAATTGTCAGTGGAGTCGATACTTGATTTGTGGAGTCAACACATTGTCTGTGTTGCTCTCAGTCTGAGACCTTAGAGCTGACACCCGCCTTAGTGGAGCCGACTCCAGTTCGAGCACTGACTGTGTTAGCGACATGGAGTCGACACCTCGCTTTGCGGGAGTTGACTCCAAGTGGTCCCAGGTTAACTTATCTAGGGCAAAGCTGACTTCTCGTTCATTTCAATCAACTCCAAACCTCTCCAAACTCTCTCCAACTCTTCCTAAAACCCAAAATCCCTCAAATTAACCACTCCTTAGATCTCAATGGCACCCAAACATAGGGATCCATGTTTGGTGGAGGGGTGACAACCGGGAAATAGACTGTGAGGCATCTGACAAGGCAGCCTTTGTCGAGTTCTGCGTCCTCTTCCTCGTCATCCACACCGAGCGCTGCTCCAAGCCCGTCCTTACCTCAAATTGACACTTTGGCAGGCCGTGTAATCACAATGGGTAGGAAGGTAGACTTTCATTTCTTTGAGGAAGAAGGTTTTACTATTGGGCGGCAGTTGACAGAACTAGGTTGGGATAAGGTATGTTCCCTTGATTTACCTACTTATCCAGCCCGGTCAAGGAGTTTTATTTCAATCTGTCTAGAAGAGATAGAGGAATTATTAGTTCAGTAAGAGGGAAAATGATTCATATAACTTTAGAAATTTTAAGAAACCTTTTAGGGATTCCTATTACTGGGCTTGCTGGAAGCATTCACAGTGAAAGGTCAAATGCTTTATCAAGGATGCTAGGAAGGAAAATAACCGAATTTGAAGAAATTAGGGAAACCAGTTGCCTCTTGAGTTAAGATTGCTTCACAATATCTGTGGAAGGATTTTATTTCCCAAGACAGGCAGGTTTGAGTATGTCTCAGAGCGAGACATTGTAATTATGGACAGTATTTTGACTAGTCAGCGAATTAATCTGGCTGGTATGATGATTGGTATATGGCAGAGGTAGGGAATAAGAAAAGATCCTCTTTACCCTATGACATTATTAACTTTAGTATTCCAAAGCCAGGGTGTTGTCATTTCAGAGAATGAACCTTTGAAGAACCTTAGACACACCGATTATTACAGCCTGGCTACTGTGCATAGAATGTGATTTGTGAAAGTGGATGGTAGATGGGAAAGAAAGAGTAATCTGGATGAGAGAGCGGCTGACATTGGAGCCACTGCACCTTCTGAGGCAGGTCCTTCAGTGAGGCATCTTTCACCAGAATCTAGCAGATCATCACCACCCCCAGTACCTACTTCCATCCCTGCATCTGTACCAATGTATGTTCCTTATGTTGGTTTTTCTGATGTTCAGCTGGAGCAACTTAAAGAATTATTTAGTACTCACAAGGAAGAGATGAAAACTGAAATTGACAATAGCCTGATGAATTTAAGAGAAATGTTTTATTCCTTGGATGAAAGAGTAAACAAAATTGAGTCCACCCTTGGAGCCTCCGCAGAATCTTTGAAGAATGATCTCAAGAATATTTTGAAGAACTTAAAGAGATTGGAGGTGATTCAGAGACATATTCCAAATGCAATGCCGAGTTACAAGAAAAGATTGTTGTTGCATCCGGATTCTTTGATAGGAGACTAAATGAATTCATTGCTACTCAAAGCGAAGGGATGGGCAAGATCCTAGCTGAACTCAAAAGGAGATTTGGGATTTGATGTTTATTTGCTTTAGTTTGATGTTTGATGTTTTTACTGAAATTTTGATGTAATGAAGTTTTTTTTTGTAATGCTTGACTTTGTGAAGTATGTAATGAACTTTTTGATACTTAATGAATATCATTTGATATTTGAAGCATCTCTTAATTTTGTCATTTAATTTGAAACTTCTTAACCTTTTTGTTGATTACAGAAAAGGGGGAGATGTAATTGATAGTCGTATATGCATTAAAAGTTATAATGGGGGAGAAAAATGTATATGCATTGAAAGGAATAAGCTTAATTGACTTAATTTGATATGAAAATTTAATTGGTATCAAACATTAAACTCACATGAGATGCAATTGATAGTTGTGTATCGTTTACTGCTAAAGGGAAGAATAGATGTTAAATTGAGTATCATAGGGGGAGCTACTTCATTCAGGGGAGCTTACTTGTGAGAACTAAATATTTGAGAAAATTGAAACTCTTATTGTTTAATCATAAATATACTCAATGTTTTTATAATCATCAAAAAGGGGGAGATTGTTGACCCAATTATTGATTTTGATGATTAACAAAAGACATGAGTATATTTACTATGTTTCTTACAGTTTTAATAAGTGTTTCAGGGGTTAAAAATGTTTATTCAATCAAAAGGAATAAAGGAATAAGTTTTGAATCAAATTTTAAAGGAATTTTTTCAAAGTTCAGAACTTGGAGTCGACACCCAAATAGTTAGGAGCCGACCCCAAGGCGTATCAGAAGATTTCTAGATTTTTGGCATGGTCCGGAGTCGACACCCAGAGTTTCGGAGCCGACTACAACCTGAGATACAAAGAAGTGCATTCTGTTTCAGTTTCCAGAGCCGACACCTAGAATTCGGGAGCCGACACCTAAGAGTTCGGGAGCCGACACCTGAGTTTCTGGAGCTGACTCTAACCTGAGAACAGAGAGCGTGTTTTTACGGATATTTCTGGAGCCGACACTCTTGGATTCCGGAGCCGACTCCCGAAAGCGACGAGCCAACACTTAACTTTCTTGGAGCCGACTCCTCAACAAACTTTTTCTTTGCTATTTTTGGATACCCGATCTAGAGCCGACACCTGAAAAGTTGGAGCCGACTCTAACCTGTCAGGAGCAGATTTTCAATTGTCAGAACAGACTCCAACGGTAATATTTTTTCCACCTAATCTCTAACGATTATTTTTCTTTGTGTAGAAGTATCCAAGCATCTCACAACGGCTATATTTTCCACCTAAACTTGGATTAAGAGATCTATAAAAAGAAAAATCGTCCGTTAAAAAAAAAAAGAGCAAGAAAAGAGAGAGAAATATTTTTTGAAAAATCCTGAGAAAGAAAGAGAGAAATCAAAAGGAAATACTCAGAGCTCAAATCCATCAATCCCATAAAGTTTAAAGAGAAATCTACAAGCTTCTCAAGATCAAATCAAGAAAATTTTCAACATTTGAAGAGAGAAAGCAAAAGCCCCAAATCCTCAACTTCTCTACTGCGTGAAGAAATTAAGCTGAGGCTGATTCAATCTTTCAAGAGAGAAGAGGAAAAGAAGAAAAGCATACATTCAAAGAGCTTCAATCAGGCTTTTTTTACCTATTTATTTTATTGAATATCTGCTCACTTAAGGAGTTGTTTAAGTGTTGTATTGAAATCTTTATTGTTTTCAAACTGTTGTTTGCTAATTCAATCAGGGGATTGAATTAGTGGAGGTAGTATATCTCGGGACAAGCTAAGGATAACTTGTGTTTGGGTTTTGTGCTGGTGAGCTCGGTAAAACCAGCTGGGTTCGTTGTGATCCTGGGGGAAACAATAAGTTTTGAGTTATGAGCTTGTGAAACAACTCTGCTGTAATAAGTGGATTATAGTGTGGGCTCAAGTGCTACTTGGGAGTGGACGTAGGTGTTGGATACACCGAACCACTATAAAATCGTTGTGTTTGCCGTGCTTTATCTCTTTGTCTCTTTCTATCTCATTATTTGTGCCTAGCATGCACTCAATCTCTTTTATTCAAAGCACATAATTTTAAAAACTAAATTTTTAAGAACCTAATTTATCATTCCCTCTTGGGTTGCCATCTGAGCTAACAAAATATCATATGATAAAGGCCATTACAGGGTAAAAGGGTTTCTAGAACTTTTTGAAGGACCACACCCTGTACCCAAAAAAAAGTCCGCCCCTGCTCTCTGCTGTCATCTATTAGTACTAGAGAGGATTTGAAGCCATAATAATAATTTTAACCAAAAGGCCTGGATTTTATCTTTTATTAAAAAAAAAATATTTTTATACATCATCTTTGATACATGAAGATGTATGAAACGTATGCATTGATTACGTGCTCATATGAATGCACATGCTACAATGTATCTCACAGCATGCATGCTCATACGGACGTACAATGGCACGCCCAATATGCATTTTCGTACACCAAAAACGATGTACAAAAGACTTTTCCAAAAAGATATCCACTCCTTCTTATACATACCTCATTAGTTCATTCTTCATTTTACGTTGACATCTATGCAGCATATAAATCAATTTTGAAATACTTTGACGGGTGTGAAGGAACGGGTATTCTTCCTTCACACGAAGACTACGCTTCATACCTGTAACTGGGATGATTGCATTTGCTTTTTTGTTTTTTTAAATCTTCTGTAATCGTTTCGATGTATGAAAACAGTATCAAAGATGACAATAAAATGGACTGAAGAACACGCTGCAACAGTTCAATACGTGGATGTTATCTAACTTTATCATGATCCACCATCCCTAGCTAATAACATTTGCAACCCACATGCAAGCATTTTTAGATGTCCTGCTTTAATTTTAATATCCTCTAATCGGAAATTTTCACAATTTGTGCTGCATCCGTCTCTTGGAGCGGATAAGTGCGCGGCACTCCACATGCTCGCTAGATTCACAT
Source organism: Calamus simplicifolius (assembly GCA_900491605.1). Classification (NCBI taxonomy): domain Eukaryota; kingdom Viridiplantae; phylum Streptophyta; class Magnoliopsida; order Arecales; family Arecaceae; genus Calamus; species Calamus simplicifolius. The sequence goes on from UESW01004865.1 coordinate 163,513, forward strand.
GAAGGAGGCCAGCCTAATGGAGGTGGGGAGAACGAAATTGACGCAACTTGCATAGATTCTCCGCTTTATAATGCAAATATTCTAGATAAATATGTGATGACGCCAAGTCACCTTCCTCAAACGTCGGGGAAGACGGACGTCCCTCTCCTCGAAGTCCTGCAAGAAAAGTCCCGGAGACCGGTGGCGCCGGTGGGGACCCTCCGACGATCAAGTCAGTCACTTGGGCTCAGACAAAGAACCGCTCCAGCGAAGAGAGCTGAGGCGGTTAGGGTTTTTGCTGGGAGGAAGAAAGCTCAGAAAAACCAGAGTTCAGATCCCACTTACAGCTAGCATGTGCCTTTATATTGTCCGAATACCTTATCTTGCTGGGAAGATCCTTCGTACCATCGCGTGTGGAGACATCCCGTACACGTGATATCATACGTGTCCAGCGGCAAGGCATGCAGTGCGCGCCGTCGGCTGATATGACCGAGCACAGTTGCAAGAGTAGCGAATCGTACGCCGTAGCGAGGCATGGCCATGCACAGGGACATGCAATGCCCATACGCCGTTATGAGGTATGGCCCTCCGTAACGGGGCGCAATCACGGACATACTGAGAATCATGTGTGAGCACCGTGCACCTGGAGTTGTCGTTTTCCTTGGCAGTTGAGTTGCATGCTAATCGCTGATGACCCCCACCCTGAGACCGGAGGGGTCCCAGGGGGTGGAATGAGCACCCCGAGACCGGTGGGGGTCTCGGGGTTAAGAAATGATGACCCCACCCCCGACCCCGAGGGGGTCCCGGGGGTGGGAAATGACAGTGCACCCCGAGACCGGTGGGGGCTCGGGGTTAAGAAATGATGACCCCACCCCCGACCCCGAGGGGGTCCGGGGGTGGGGGAATGACAGTGCACCCCGAGACCGGTGGGGGCCCGGGGTTAAGAAATGATGACCCCACCCCCCGACCCCGAGGGGGTCCCGGGGGGGGAAATGACAGTGCACCCCGAGACCGGTGGGGGCTCGGGGTTAAGAAATGATGACCCCACCCCCGACCCCGAGGGGGTCCCGGGGGTGGGGAAATGACAGTGCACCCCGAGACCGGTGGGGGCTCGGGGTTAAGAAATGATGACCCCACCCCCGACCCCGAGGGGGTCCCGGGGGTGGGGGAATGACAGTGCACCCCGAGACCGGTGGGGGCTCGGGGTTAAGAAATGATGACCCCACCCCCCGACCCCGAGGGGGTCCCGGGGGTGGGGAAATGACAGTGCACCCCGAGACCGGTGGGGGCTCGGGGTTAAGAAATGATGACCCCACCCCCGACCCCGAGGGGGTCCCGGGGGTGGGGAAATGACAGTGCACCCCGAGACCGGTGGGGGCTCGGGGTTAAGAAATGATGACCCCACCCCCGACCCCGAGGGGGTCCCGGGGGTGGGGGAATGAGTGCACCCCGAGACCGGTGGACCCGTTACCTTTTCTGACGACGGGATCAGTCATATCAGATGCCCCCTCGCCCCTGGGGCGAAGCGGGTCCCACCGCTGAGGCTCAAGGGGCGTTCTCCACGTGGCTGATCCCCGTCCTTGTCTTTTATGCGGACGGTGGGGAATGTAAGGAGGCGGCCTTCCGTACACTGTGCCAGCCACGATCACCCTCGAGAATGAGGACTGGCTCTTCGGAGTCCGCGCGAAAAGGCGCATCATCATTTCCTTTCATTACGGCGACGTCAGCGGGGTCCCATCACTGGCTGGGGCGTGCCGCACCACGCGCCGGGGCGTTCCTCGAGGCGAGCCGGCGTATGGCAAGGAGCCGCGTGGCCGACGAGACATGGCGGGACGTTTTGAAAACCCAATAAAGCTAGGTGAGGGGGGGGGAACTGATGCCACACCGCCTTTGCCATCGTCTTCTTCCTTGCTTGCTCTCCAGTTTCTCCTGCGACCTGCGAGCCCGCGTCTTTTTTCCCTTCCAGGTTAGCTTTTCCCCTTATTCATGAGTTCCCCTCCTGGACCTCGGAGGACGGTTCTGAGGACCGTCCTCCCTCTGTGAGGCGCGTACCTCTCCCATCCCTTCTCCCCAATTGAGTGGTCCTCTGATTCAGAGGACCACGTCCCTTGGCCCGGCGACGGGCCACCGGTGGAGCCCCATCGAGGGGCCACCGGCTGGAGGCCGGGACCTCCTCGAGGGCGGAGGAGTCCCCAGAGGGGACGGCCTCCACAATGAAGCGGTCGGACCTGGAAAGGATCCGGGCCCGCTACAGGATCCCCGGGAGATCGAATTATTCCCGCCAACCCCGACGACCGGGTCATCTCCTCCCGACCCGGTCGGGTAGCTCTCTACGAGATCTGCCTACAGGCAGGTCTCCGTCCTCCCTTTCCCCCTTTTTTGTCAACCTCCTTGACTTCTACTCCTTGACCCCCTCCCAGCTAGTCCCGAATTCTTCGTGTAATTAGTGCTTTCGTCATTCTCTGTCACCACCTAGGTATCACCCCTAGGATTAGTTTATTCCGCAATTTCTATCCCTGGCCCAAAAGGGGTGGTGGCTGTTTCAGCCCCGACCCAATAGGGTCCTGAAGCTCCTTCTCCTTCATCGATCAAGGGGTGGAAACCCCGCTTCTTTTTGCCAACGTCGACCAAGTCCGGCCCCGGTGGGGAGACCCCGACCTCCGGGGGAACGCCGTGGCTGTCCAGCCTGGGACCGGGAGGCATGGGGTTATGCTGACCACCGAGATTCCCCGATACACCTTGCTGCTATCGGAGGACAACTTGGAGTCGGCGGGCCTCATCTCCCATCGGGGTAAGCCTTCTCCACACTTAGCCAAAAATTCTGCCCTCTCCTTCTTCTCTTTTTTTTTTTTTTTTTTTGTTCTGAAAACCTAACTTGTGCCATGCAGCGATGAAATTCCGGCGGCAAAGTGATAGAGGCCTCCAAGAAAAGGGCCCGGGAAGGACCGTCCAGGGGCAGCAGGCCCCGGCCCCGAAAGCGCCCGGTGGTCGGGCCTCCCCTCCGGCACCAGTCTCCCCACCCCCGGCTCCGCAAACGTCCCAGCTCCCGGAGGTCGACCTTACGGCCGACACTCCACCAGAGGTGGGAGCGACAGCGGGAGCCGCCGAAGAGCCAGGCGGGGAGTGCCAACCGAAGAGCTCCCGGTCCCGGGGGAGCGACCCCACCAGACGCCCCAGGGACTGGGGTGAGGGACCATCCGGCCCCGCGAGTCCACCCCCCGAGGGGTCGGGTGGCCCGCGCAAGAGCCGGGACATCCGAGACGGCGGAGGGAGGCGGGGGCGACCCAGGGCCGCCCCGAGACTCCCTGGATGACGGCCATGGGCCGAGCGGGTCCTGGGCCCAGTCTTTGATCCTAGGATCATTGAGGATCTCAGTCATCAGCGGGCGCGTTCTTCCGGGACTCTTACGCCGCCGTGTCAGGGTAAGCAATCTTCTTTTACCTTTTGTTCATATTATATTTTATTTGCTGACCTGGGGCTTACACGTGCAGATCGCGCACTCCCTGAAGGCTGCCAGGGAGGTAATCCACGGGGGAAAGAACTTCTGCGGGAGACGCAGAAGGAGGTTGAGGAGGCCCAGCGCCGCGCGGAGGCGGCAGAGAAGGTGCTGGAGGCGGTCAAGGACACCTGCGCGAGCGAGGTGAGGCCGCCAAGAGCCGGGCGGAGATGAGGCCGACGCGCGCGCAGCGCTCTCTCAGATGACGGAGGCTGAGAGCGCGGTCATGGCCAGAGATGCACTCTGAGTTAACCTCAGGAGGCGAGCGGGCGCGGCGGCGGAAGAGGCAAGAGCGGCGAGGGAGGAGACCTGCCGGTGCGAGGAGGAGGTAAGCCGCGCTCGGGAGGCTGAAAGGATCGCGGCGGAGGCCCTCGAGAAAGCCGAGCCGCTGGGCTCATAGAGGAATACAAGGCGTCTGGGTTTCGCAGACGACCTGGCCGAAGCTTCGGCCGCTGTATTCCTTGACGGGTTCCAGCACGCAAGGAGAAGGTGGCCAGGATTGAATTTCCCCCGGGCCCTGGAGGTCGAACTGGAGCAGTTGTCAGACTTGGCCCCTTCTGATGAGCCCGCACCGGCAGAGCCGTGAGCTCGCCTTGTGATTTTGCTTTTTCTTTCTTGCTTTTGTAAGCCCGACTACGTCGGAGTTTTGTAGTCCTTTCAGTTAATGAAAATACTCTTCAAAATGATTCTGAATTGTTGACTTCATCGATTGATATGTGGCCCCACGACTATTAGTTCTGATAGTTTCGGGGGACACCTCCCCACCCGAGCCATTCCGCCTTAGAAACCCGAAAGTTAGAGCTAGGTAGGGTAGAATTTCGGAGCGGAAACGCCGCCGGTCAGGGTAGGTAGGCTCCTTGGGGCTATCGGCGCAACGCCCTGGCGGGACTTGCTGGGGTGTCGGGTCTTGGTTGTGAAGAGCGGTGGTGCACCGCTCCGCCAGCGGTCACTGGGCTTTATGCCTGGCTAGTGCAGGGCTTTGAGTGCCGACGGGGCGGGCTTTTGTTGTTGAGAGCCAGTGGCACACTGCTCTGCCAGTGGTACACTGGGCTTTGTGCCTGGCTAGTGCAGGGCTTTGAGTGCCGACGGGGTGCCGGGCTTTTGTTGTTGAGAGCCAGTGGCACACTGCTCTGCCAGTGGTACACTGGGCTTTGTGCCTGGCTAGTGCAGGGCTTTGAGTGCCGACGGGGCGCCGGGCTTTTGTTGTTGAGAGCCAGTGGCACACTGCTCTGCCAGTGGTACACTGGGCTTTGTGCCTGGCTAGTGCAGGGCTTTGAGTGCCGACGGGGCCGGGCTTTTGTTGTTGAGAGCCAGTGGCACACTGCTCTGCCAGTGGTACACTGGGCTTTGTGCCTGGCTAGTGCAGGGCTTTGAGTGCCGACGGGGCGCCGGGCTTTTGTTGTTGAGAGCCAGTGGCACACTGCTCTGCCAGTGGTACACTGGGCTTTGTGCCTGGCTAGTGCAGGGCTTTGAGTGCCGACGGGGCGCCGGGCTTTTGTTGTTGAGAGCCAGTGGCACACTGCTCTGCCAGTGGTACACTGGGCTTTGTGCCTGGCTAGTGCAGGGCTTTGAGTGCCGACGGGGCGCCGGGCTTTTGTTGTTGAGAGCCAGTGGCACACTGCTCTGCCAGTGGTACACTGGGCTTTGTGCCTGGCTAGTGCAGGGCTTTGAGTGCCGACGGGGCCGGGCTTTTGTTGTTGAGAGCCAGTGGCACACTGCTCTGCCAGTGGTACACTGGGCTTTGTGCCTGGCTAGTGCAGGGCTTTGAGTGCCGACGGGGCGCCGGGCTTTTGTTGTTGAGAGCCAGTGGCACACTGCTCTGCCAGTGGTACACTGGGCTTTGTGCCTGGCTAGTGCAGGGCTTTGAGTGCCGACGGGGCGCCGGGCTTTTGTTGTTGAGAGCCAGTGGCACACTGCTCTGCCAGTGGTACACTGGGCTTTGTGCCTGGCTAGTGCAGGGCTTTGAGTGCCGACGGGGTGCCGGGCTTTCTGTGAAGGTAGCTAAAATTGAATCTCGTTAATATTGAACAAGGGGCGAAAACCCAAGTGAATACAGGGATGATACTTAACATGAAAGGAAGAATACATTACTGATAATACCGACGGAGGTTATCCGCATTCCACGTCCTAGGGAGTGGCGTCCCATCAAGTTCTTCAATTTTATAAGCTCCGTGGCGGAGCGTCTCGGTGATCCGGTAAGGCCCCTCCCAGTTAGGGGCTAGCTTGCCTCCCTCAGTTGGCTTCGAGACCTCAGCCCGTCGAAGGACTAGATCTCCTGGTAGGAACGTCCGGGGGCGCACGCGTGTTGTAGTATTTCGCGGCCCGTTGCCGGTAGGCTGCCATTCGAAGCCGCGCCGGTCCCGCACCTCCACCAGGTCGAGGTTGGCTCGCAGTTGGTCAGGGTTACCTTCCTCGCTATAGGCTTCCACCCGGGGGCTGGGTGCACCGATCTCCACAGGAATAACAGCTTCAGAGCCAAAGACTAAGCTGAACGGCGTTTCACCAGTGGGGGCTTGCGGTGTTGTATGATAGGCCCATAGCACGTTGGGGAGCTCCTCCAGCTTCTGATTACACTCCTCGAGTCGATGCTCAGCTCGATGAGGCATTCGGCCATCAAAGGAGCCCTCCCCCGAAGATTCAGAAGAAGAGCGAGGGCGGCGATGCCGGCTCGGGCGCTCCGCCTCCTTTCCGTGCCGTCGTTTAGGAGAAACGCTGGCGTGGCGAGAGGGAGACTGGAGCCTTTTGGATGCTTCACGGTGACGTGGCTTGGCCGGGATCGGCGGCGATGATCTGCAGGAACTGGCGATCTCTGGCGGGAGGAATGCTGGCTAGGCTGCATCACCCCTAGGATAGACGGGTTCGGCTCCGGCTGCTGCAAGGCCGCTTGCTGGTGCTGCAGGCCCTGAACCATCGCCGCCAACGACTGGACCTGCATGGCCAGGGCAGTGAATCAATCCTCCTGGAGTTGTTGCGGAGCAGACGCAGGAACATCATTCTGTGGAGCAGAAGGCCCTGCCCCCCGGAGATGTAGAGGCTCCGAAAGACTGGATGCGAGAGCCGGGGGGGCCTCTGCGGGTGGACCAGCCCCGCAGCACTGCCCCCTAGCGCGACCGGCTGAAACTCCTTTTGTTTGAGTCATCACCATGGCTTTAAGAGCTCGGAGACAAGAGAAGAAGAAAGCTACTGGTTCGTCGTCTTTCTTACACTCCCCCTACCTGGCGCGCCAATCTGATGATGCCAAGTCACCTTCCTCAAACGTCGGGGAAGACGGACGTCCCTCTCCTCGAAGTCCTACAAGAAAAGTCCCCGGAGACCGGCGGTGCCGATGGGGACCCTCCGACGATCAAGTCAGTCACTTGGGCTCAGACAGAGAACCGCTCCAGCGAAGAAGAGCTGAGGCGGTTAGGGTTTTTGCTGGGAGGAAGAAAGATCAGAAAAACCAGAGTTCAGATGCCACTTACAGTGCTAGCCTGTGCCTTTATATTCGTCAGAATACCTTATCTTATTATCTGGGGAGATCACCTTCGTACCATCACTACGCGTGTCGGAGACATCCCGTACCGCTCGCTGACGTGATATCATACGCGTCCAGCGGCCGCGAGGGCATGCAGTGCGTGCCATCGGCTGATATGATCGAGCATAGTTGCAAGTAGTAGCGAATCGTATGCCATAGCGAGGCATGGCCATATACAGGGACATGCAATGCCCCATACGCCGTTATGAGGTATGGCCTTCCGTAACGGGGCGCAATCACGGACGTACTGAGAATCACGTGTGAGCACCGTGCAACCTGGAGTTGTCGTTTTCCTTGGCAGTTGAGTTGCATGCTAATCGCTGATGACTCCCCACCCTGAGACCGGAGGGGGTCCCAGGGGGGTGAGAATGCCGGAGCACCCCGAGACCGGTGGGGGTCTCGGGGTTAAGAAATGATGACCCCACACCCCGACCCCGAGGGGGTCCCGAGGATGGGGAAATGCCAGCGCACCCGAGACCGGTGGGGGTCTCGGGGTTGAGAAATGATGACCCCACACCCCGACCCCGAGGGGGTCCCGGGGGTGGGGGAATGCCAGTGCACCCCAAGGCCGGTGGGGGTTCCGGGGTTAAGAAATGATGACCCCATCCCCCGACCCCGAGGGGGTCCCGAGGGTGGGAAAATGCCAGAGCACCCCGAGACCGGTGGGGGTCTCGGGGTTAAGAAATGATGACCCCACACCCCGACCCTGAGGGGTCCCGGGGGTGGGGAAATACCAGTGCACTCCGGGAATGGTGGGGGTCTCGGGGTTGAGAAATGATGACCCCACACCCCGACCCCGAGGGGGTCCCGGGGGGGGGAATGCCAGTGCACCTCGAGGCCGGTGGGGGTCTCGGGGTTAAGAAATGATGACCCCACCCCCCGACCCCGAGGGGGTCCCGGGGGTGGGGAAATGCCAGAGCACCCCGAGACCGATGGGGGTCTCGGGGTTAAGAAATGATGACCCCACACCCCGATCCCGAGGGGGTCCCGGGGGTGGGGAAATGCCAGAGCACCCCGAGACCGGTGGGGGTCTCGTGGTTAAGAAATGATGACCCCACACCCCGACCCCGAGGGGGTCCCGGGGGTGGGGAGATGCCAGTGCACCCCGAGACCGGTGGGGGTCTCGGGGTCAGTAGCTGCCGTTACCTTTTCTGACGACATGGGATCAGTCATATCAATATGTAATGATGACATATTGTTTCATACTTGATAAAATAAATATACGATAATATTATAATATTTTTAATTTAATTTTATATTATATAAAAAATATTATATACTTATAACTATTAATTTACTTTTTTTTTTGATCATATAATTTTGGCTCATTAATAAAGTTAATTAAATCAATAAATGAATTTGAGGCGTTATAAATGGCTACCAATAGAATGATAATGGAGTTTCACCATAACGTGAAGCCATCCTTCAGCATTAATGATTTGATTCGGAGGTAAATTTTAGCTAATTTGTAGGTGGGCTTAGGATGTTAGAAATGGTATAAAAAATCTGAGTATATGAAAGCTTATGGACATGAGAAAAAGGATACCACGATGAATTCTACTGCTCTTATGATGTGCGATGAACGAAAGTGTTACATATTTATGATTGAAGTTTAATTGCTATTTATTAACTATGACTCAAATTATTAAGTCATATGATTTCGGTCCTTTGGGTGCACTTTGGGATGTTACATATGCACATCACTAATCGCAACCTTTATTTAATCTTTAATCTCATATTTTTCTGTTTTATTTGTTCTTTTGAGCTGTGAAGGTGTGATGTTCCTTCTAATAGTTCCACATCGGAAAATTGGGAGTTGGTTGTATGATTTATAACCAGTTAAGAAAGATGAACAAGTACCAATTGTATTCCTTTTGGACTATGGTGGCCTAAGTTAGTGTGGACCTTGTCCATCTTGCTTTCTTGTAACAAATGAGTCTGTAGGGTGCTGCGGGCCCAGGTTCCGAGTCGTTATAATATGGTATCAGAGACACGCACCAGTCGGAAGTGCAGGAGCTAAGTGCCACTTCTTAAACCTGAGCTCCCTTCTAATAGTTTCATATTGAGAAATTGGGAGTTGGTTGTATGGAGTTAATGAAGATGGATAAGTACCTGTTGCCGCCGGGATCCGTCCTCCGACTCGAGCGCGATCGATCTCCAGGGAAGAGGGGGCGGACCTGCACAAGAAGTCCTCGCGCGAGAGGCGTTGGGGGTGGCCCTCCGCGGAAGACCCTCCGATGCTCAAGTCAGTGGAGAAGAAATCGGCGATAACCAGATAATGGGGAGGTGGATCTCTCCGGGAGACCTCTCCGGGGACGGCCAATCGAGAGCTCTAGAGGGCAAGAGCACCAACGAGCCGCCGGAGAGAGCAGCGAGAGTGAGAGCGCATGTATGGGTGTGCCAAAAAGATGCGTACCTGAGGGAATCTGGGAGTGTCCAATTTATAGACTGTCACCTGGACCTTGAGCGTCTTCTGAAAGGTTCAGAGGTTGTTAGGATACGGAGGTGGATAGAATCAGGCCGCTGTGGGGCCGTGGAATCCGTATCTTGTTTGTTAGGGGATTGATGGCTGGGAGAGCACCTTGATGTCTCGAGATCTGGTCGAGTAGACCTGGGGCAGTTACGATAGGTTCTAGGCCACGTTTCGATATGATTCCTTGTCTAGGATGCCGTTATGGTGAACCTGGGCTCTCCCGCATCAGGTTCCACGGAGGTGGGTATTGGATTGTGGATCATTTGATGTAGCCGGGCCATGGTGACTCGGGGGGAAATGAGCTACGGGAGCCCGGAAGGGCCGAGCCACGGAAGCCCGGAAGGGCCAAGCTAGGGAAGCCCGGAAGGGCCGAGCTACGGAAGCCCGGAGGGAGCCGAGCTATGGAAGCCCGAAAGGAGCCGAGCTACGAAAGCCCGGAAGGGCCGAGCTAGGGAAGCCCGGAAGGGCCGAGCTACGGAAGCCCGGAAGGAGCCGAGCTATGGAAGCCCGGAAGGAGCCGAGCTACGAAAGCCCGGAAGGGCCGAGCTAGGGAAGCCCGGAAGGGCCGAGCTACGGAAGCCCGGAGGGAGCCGAGCTATGGAAGCCCGGAGGGAGTCAAGCTACGGAAGCCCGGAGGGAGCCGAGCTATGGAAGCCCGGAGGGAGTCAAGCTACGGAAGCCCGGAGGGAGCCGAGCTATGGAAGCCCGGAAGGAGCCGAGCTACGGAAGCCCGGAAGGGCCGAGCTACGAAAGCCCGGAAGGGCCAAGCTACGGAAGCCTGGAAGGGCCGAGCTACGGAAGCCCGAAAGGAGCCGAGCTACGGAAGCCCGGAGGGAGCCGAGCTATGGAAGCCCGGAAGGAGCCGAGCTACGGAAGCCCGGAAGGGCCGAGCTAGGGAAGCCCGGAAGGGCCGAGCTACGGAAGCCCGGAAGGGCCGAGCTATGGAAGCCCGGAAGGAGCCGAGCTACGGAAGCCTGGAAGGGCCGAGCTATGGAAGCCCGGAAAGGCGAAGGGAGGAGGTCGGCCTCAGCCGCCTCGCACGGATATTAATGCAATGTCAATTTTACCCCCCAACACATGCCCTCCACTCCCTAGTTCGAAGCGTAGATTTGGGCATAGGGAGTACAAGTTCAAATGGCGCATCCCGGATGGGACGTCTTGGTTTAGACAGCTCGTGCAATGATGCCCTAATTAATGCGATATGGCCATACCGCCTTCGGGGCTAAGGCTCCTTCGAGAGTGATGGTTGGGATTACGCCACGTCGTGAATCCCGATCGATCGGGCGTTTGTCGAGGCGATTCCGGACGCCTCGGGTGAGACGCCCTATCTCCTCAAGGAGGCTTCCTTAGCGGGGAAGCAAAGAGACAGCCGCACTATATATATACATGCATGTTCGCATCATCCTCTCGTCTTGTTTTTCGAAGAGTTTGGCCTCTCATCCTTCTCTACGCTCGTCGTTTCGCCTGGTGTTCTTCTCAATTGAGATGGCGATGAGCCCCGACAATGTGGTTTCGGAGATTGCAGCTGAGGATTTGGGGAGGATCCACCAATGGTACGACATGCCCTCAGATGTCGTTCTGCGAGTGCCGAAGCCCGAGGATAGGGTCTCGCGAGATTTGGAGTCCGGGTCTTTATTTATGAGGATAGTTTGAAGGCAGGCTTTCGCTTCCCTCCATCCTTTGGTGAAGGAGATAATGACCCACTACAACATCTGCCCGGCGATGGTGGCCCCAAACAGTTGGCGGAGCATCATCGGATTCATCTCAATGTGCCACTAGATTCAAATCATCGCCACTCTCCCCTTTTTCGTGCCTGCTACCATTTGATTCCTGGGAGGAAATCAGAGTGGCCCTACATTGGACCCCGGAGATCTTTCAACGTCATTGTGGATAAGCCATCCTCCATCAAGGGGTGGAAGAGTCGGTTCGTTATCGCAGAGGGGAATATCAGTTCCGGCTTCCCTCGGAAATGGGGGAATCTTGTGAGGGATGCGGAGATGCATCCAGCTTTGTCGGCGCAGGAGGAGAGGGACTTGGATGTCCTTCGTAATGGCCAGGTGTTTTTGGCCAACGATCTGCTATCGGAGGGGGCCCTCTTCGCAGCCGGGCTCAGCCCTCTGGACCCGCAAGGTGAATCCCTTCTTTTATCCCTTTCTTCCTGTATGTTTTTCTCGATGAATGCATTTGGATCTGAGTATGCGTGTTTCGTTCTGACAGCCAAAAGGTCGGTGTTGTCGAACCTCTCCAAGAGGAAGAGAGGAAAACGCCCAGGGGAGAGTAGCGGCGCGGACAGTGTCCGGCCCTAAAAAAGGGCTCACATCTCCGCAAGAAGCCCGCCGGGCACCGGAGCAGTCACGGCAGGAGCGCCGGGGGCAAAGGAGGATCCGGGGAGAACGGTTATGACCCCCGGCCCTCTCGTGTTGGAGATATCGGATAGCTCGGACAAGGCTCCGTTGGCTCGTCCATCCGCATCCCCTGAAAGAGGAACCAGCGACGGATCTGGCAGAGGCAGTCGTTGCCGAGGAGCCTACTGTCCCTGCGGGATCGCCATCGGCTCCAGTAGGAGAGGGAGAGGCGGCAGCCGCAGCCGGGGAGGTTCAGGGAGAGCTCTCTATTGGTCTCTCCGCAGGGGAGTCCGGTAGTAGTGAGGTCGGACCGCCCTCGATGGGTCAAGAGGCGGGTCAGACCGAGGCTTCGGGGGAGCCTGCGGAGGAGATGCAAGTGGTAGGACGGGCTGAGACCCCGGAGGGCCCTGTGGTGGAGACACAGATGGTGGTAACCGGAAAACGTGCGTCGAAGGAGGGGACGCAGCAAGGTGGGAGTCCCGCATTGGGAGCTCCTTCGAAAAAGACTTTGGGGAGGCGGGCGCTTGGGCTAGCCGAATTACCCGAAGAAGTCCAAGCCATGGCCTTGATAGAGGAGGCTGGGAAATTGGGGGCCTCTCAGATGGAGGTCGCCCAGGTCGGTCCCTCAGGCGGGGACGGTCAGCCCAGCAGCTCGAGTGCTGGTGTTGAGGAGGCGTTTTCCGCCTTAATGAGGTCGGCCTTGCATCCAGGTGCAGATCCTTCGGCGGACAAGTTTGTAGACTTGGAGCTGGTTGATGCCGCGTTTGGTCAGCAAGGCATGGCCGAAAGTGTCCATCTCCTTCCTGACATCGACAATACGACCCTGATGAGGATGACTCGGGCCTATGCCTCGCGGGTAAGTTATTTCTCTTGTGCGGTAGATGTTTCCCGATTGACCCCCATCGTGGGTTTTATTCATCTTTTGTCTCGCAGAGCGTTTTGCTTTCTCGGGCGATGTGCTGGCGTTGAGTTTGGCGACGGGGGCCAGCATTCAGGCCAGGAGGGACAATGCCGAGCTCCAATCACGACTGAAAGTGTCCGAGAAGTTCGAAGAGCTTATGGACATGAGTGATAGGAGCTTGAAGGGAATAAGGGCGGCACACCAGGTCGCCCTGGCCGAGGTGTCCAAGCAAAAACGTAGGGTGGAGGAGTTGCAGGAACTCCTGGCGAAGAACGATAACGCGTGCTTGGAGCTGGAGAGAATCGAGTCGAAACATTCCACGGAGATGAAGGCGATGCGGAGAGAACATAGTGAGAGTATGGGTCGGATGGGGAGGGAAGCCGCCGACGAGAGGAAGCGTTTGACTAGGATGCTCGACGAGGTGGAGGAGCGACTGAAGCGCCGCGATAGCGAAATTGCCCACTTGAGGGAGGGCGCTAAATGGCAACAAGGGGTGATAGCTCGGGTGAACAACGAGCTATCCCAAGCCCGGGAGGATGCTGAAGCCAAACAGTCGAGGATCAACAATCTGCAGGAGAGAGTCAAGCTGGTCGGGGCCGACAGAACAAGAGCCAGGAGTGAGGCTGAGGAGTCGGCCAAGAGGTTGGCCAGACGAGAGGAGGTACGATCTCATCCCCCCCCCCCCTTTTTAGCTTTTTCTACTGGTTTTTTGTGATGCCGACTTACTTTGGCTTTTTCAGATGGCGAAGTTGGAGTTGGAGGTTCGGGCTCTTCAAGGCGAGCTTGTGTCTAGCCGCAACAAGAGCTCAGAATTCGAGACGCGGGCCGGCAAGTTCGAGGAGCAAAATATCATTCTGCGGGCCCAAGTCGCAGAGGCTGAGAAACAGGCTGCTGAGGCCAACATGCAGCTCGCCATACTCAAGGGAAGGCAGGATGCTATCGGCGTTGACGCCTTCCAACTTGGGTTGCAGGAATGCAAAGAGAAGATATCCAGCGAACATCCAGAATGGGATCTCTCTTTTCTGGACGCTGAAACTCCTGATGACGGTGAGTCCGATGGAGAAGAAGAGGACGAATATGTCGACGTTTCCGACACTGATCCTGGTGCTGTCCCGGGTCCCAGCGAAGCTGCAGTTTCTGAGGGGCGGTCTCAAACTGCCGTTGAAGGGGTGAAGGTGTTAGAGAGGGGCGAGCCTAGTCACACTTCTGTGGATGTAACCAAGAGCTCGGCCAGAACCGATGTGGTTCCTGACCCTTAGGGGCCACTCCTGTATTCCATTTTTCAAGAGTCTGTTTGGTGTCTCTTAATAAAAGAATCTTCTATTTCCACTTAAGTGCTTTTCTTGCATGGCCTCATTGTCGTCTAGTCTCACCTCAATCGTGAGCGACTTATGGCTCGCTGATACTCTTAGGTTATTTATTCCGAGATTGAAGGAATGCATTGGCTTGGCCCAAAGCAGGGCGACAGCCTTGACCAGCGGACTGGGAAATGATCTGGTCCGGTTGGTGTCTTAGTTAAGACCCGAGACATGAAACCAACCGGTTGAGATCGATGGACAGGGCATGTCGGTGTGGATCGACCGACAGAACAGATCTGTTGAGGCCGACAGGCGAGATAGGTCGGCCGGGGCCGACGAGCAAAAATAGGTCGGCTGGGCCGACGAGCAAGATAGGTTGGCTGGGGCCGACAAGCAAAAATAGGTCAGCTGGGGCCGACGAGCAAGATAGGTCAGCTGGGGCCGACAAGCAAAATAGGTCGGTTGGGGCCGACGAGCAAAGATAGGTCGGCTGGGGCCGACGAGCAAATAGGTCGGCTGGGGCCGACGAGCAAAATAGGTCGGCTGGGGCCGACGAGCAAAATAGGTCGGTTGGGCCGACGAGCAAAGATAGGTCGGCTAGGGTCGACGAGCAAAAATAGGTCGGCTGGGGCCGACGAGGAAAATAGGCCTTCGCGCTTTCTGCTATTCTGCCAACGCCCTGCTGTTCCGCAGGTGATTTGGTTTTTATTTCACTGAAATTGATGATACGGCGCTCTGGGGAACATAAAGCTGCTCTGCGGCTTTCCGGAAGATGCTCTTTTCCCATGCAGGTCATCTCATCGTGCTGCGTACGCAGCCGCTTACCATTGGAGGACGTTATTTTCGAAGGACAATATTCTGAGCCTGCCAGTTTTCGAAGTGCTGGTGGGCGATCTCCTGCATTTAATGACCATGATTCGGGATCAGGAGGAGATCTCCGTATACGTCACAACCCAGGCGGTGGGCTTGGCGCGCAGTAGGGCGCCGCATCTATCCTGAGGGGCCATGTGGTGGCACGTACCAGATGTTTGAATCTCGGGACTTTCAGCTTGGGTAGCTTTTCCCGATTCATTTCTGCCTATAAAAAGGGGAGAAAGGGGTCATGTTTGGTTATCCCCAAAGTTCCTTTTCCATTAGAACTTCCACCATGCTTATTTTTCTGCCGTTGCGAGTGGGAGGACCGAGCTTTCCTCTTATAAGCTCTCTGCCTCTGGATAGTTGGGGCGACGAAGGAGCTGCCGAAGACGGCTCGCCCTTAGGGGATGAGTCCCGGAGATCATACGGAGAGCGCACAAAGAGGGCGCAGAGATCACACGGAGAGCGCATAATAACTCTTCCAGTGTGACCTTTGCGGTTCCCCTTCGGAGACGCATGGTAGGAAGTGCACGCGGGCCTCTCATGACTCACTTGAATTTCTCCTCCTCCGATTCGGATTCCTGGGCTCAGCCGTCTGGGGAATCTTTTACCACATGGGAAGGGGGTGAAAGTGCATCGCCCGCCGACTCCTTGTTCTTGAGACTTAGCAAGGTGCGGCGGTACACACTCGGTTTGGGAGAGCATTCCGACGCCAGGGTTCGCTGGCCTCCTGCCTGCTCGCCGAGGGGTCCCTCGGTTGGGTGGTCTGGGATGGCCATCCAGATATCTTGGTTGGGTCACCGAGATATCATTATTGACTGAAGCTGGTCGCAACTATTGGTCCATGTCGCCCGGCTATTATCAGCTCGAACTGACTGGATGTGACTCATCTGGTTCGGTGGTCGGATGCCGGAGCATCACAGATTGGCTAGGTCTGCTTTGGAGCAGTTGCTCGAGTTTTGTACTTGTCTTTATTTTATGCATTTCAATGCTCTTGTAACGCCTCTAAGGCATTTGTAACCGATCTCGACTGGCAATAAAGAGAGTTATGTTTTGTTTTTCAATCTCTATCTTTTCTGTGCCGAGTTTGCTGTCATTGTTGTTTGTGGGGTACAAAGGCGTCCCACTTGTCCTTAGATGAGGATCCCACACTGTCCGAACTAATCGAGGTTCGCGAGCGACGGTTTTGGAACCGTTCGGAGAAATGTGCTCCCTACTTCGGTCCGAAGCTTGGGATTTTTGTGCCTTGCTCTTATCGGAGCTCGAATTATCGTGGGTCGGTTTGGCCAAAGTTCAGGGAATCTACGCTTTTTCTCGTAGTGGTTCAGGGAACTTGTTGCCCGCCCAACCGAGGTTCGGAGATTTTGGCTTGGCCCTGCCAAGGTTCGGAGATTTTTTCACTTGGCCCTGCCAAGGTTCGGGGAAATTATCGCTCGGCCCAACCGAGATTCGAAGAACTTGTAGCTCAGCCCAGCCGAGGTTCGGAGAATTTTTACTTGGCACTGCCAAGATTCAGAGAAATTGTAGCTCGGCCTAGCCGAGATTCGGAGAACTTGTAGCTCGGCCCAGCCGAGGTTCAGAGAATTTTTAGCTCGGCCCAGCCGAGGTTCAGAGAAATTGTAGCTCGGCCTAGCCGAGATTCGGAGAACTTGTAGCTCGGCCCAGCCGAGGTTCAGAGAATTTTTAGCTTGGCCCAGCCAAGGTTCGGAGAATTGTAGCTCGGCCTAGCCGAGATTCGGAGAACTTGTAGCTCGGCCCAGCTGAGGTTCGGAGAATTTTAGCTCGGCCCAGCCGAGGTTCGAGATATTCGGCTTGGCCCTGCCAAGGTTCAGAGATTCGGGCTCAATGGAGTGATTCAGTTGTCATTGTGGGCCATGGTGCTATGTCTATGCAGCGCTTGGTGATGGGCGCCAGGTCGGTACGAGCAGTATATTGTCATGCTTTTTGCTTGGTGATGCTACTCTTCCTGAGGGGACAGGTCATTGGCCAGATGCCGAACTTCTTCCCTCTGTTCTTCCCGAAAAGGGAGCTTGGGGAAGTTGTGCATTTATTACTGGGGGCGGCAGATCGGAAGGTAGTCTGTTCGGGAGAATTCCCGATCAGTCAATCCACACTTACCGATCTTACTCGGGATGGGGTGTGGTACCTCGGATTTTGCAGCCATTGAAATGACGACACGTGGCAAGCTCTTATGGGTCGGCGGCTATGGTGCGACCGACTGAGATACCTGTCCAGCGAGTATAAATATGACCGAGGGGTATCGGTCTCAGCCATCCTCGGTTTAAGTTCTGAAACAATGGCCTTTCTAGGACGATCATCTAGTGAGCTGCGCACCTCACTCAACGGCCTGCTTCACTCGGAGGGGAGGCGTACCTCCGTTACCGTCGACGGACTGGGCCTGGCGTCGGCCCTCGCGAGTAATCAGCAGCTTGTGAGGGTCGTAGAGGAGTATATGGACGTCACGACCAAGGAGGCGGAGGCCCTGCGCCGGGTGATAGACCGGCAGAGGGAGGAGGTCGAATCGCTTCGCCAGCAGGTGGCTGATCTCACCGAGCGCCTGGAGGATTTGCTGGCATCGAGGGGCGACTCCGATCCATGATCCAGGGCCTCTTTTGCTTTCTTTTTATGTTTTTTCTGTCACTTTTGTATCCCTTTTTCTTGATGAATGAAAAATGGATTTATTTTGAGTAATCCTCTTCTTTAAGAGTTTTGGCCTTGGTCATGCTATCCTCGTAATAGTTAGGGTGTCGGCGTGGGTCCACTGGTTCACGCGTCGAAGTAGATGCTTTGATCGATGGGTTATAGGGGCGTTACCCAAAGATTTTAGTAGCAGAGGGGGCGTTCCTTGGCTCTGCTCGGGGCTTTTGGCCGATTACGCGGGGCTTAATGGGCCCTTAAAGGAGTTTGCCGAAGGTGCCTTCTTTTGTGCGTCGACGGTTTTTGTTTAGCGTGTTCATTTTCAACCGGACGAAGTTTTGGGGACTGTTTGGAAGTCACCTGGCTTTAACTGGGGCCGGTGTACTTCGGCTCTCTATAGGCATTTAGCCTGAGTTTGTTGCTCGGCCCGGCCGAGGTTCGGAGAATATTTTACTTGGCCCTGCCAAGGTTCGGAGAATTTGTTGCTCGGCCCAGCCGAGGTTCGGAGAATATTTTACTTGGCCCTGCCAAGGTTCGGAGAATTTGTTGCTCGGCCCAGCCGAGGTTCGGAGAATATTTTACTTGGCCCTGCCAAGGTTC